>OZ024872.1:66576431-67123022 GCA_964017185.1 Rugalucina vietnamica
TGTTATGAACCACTGCAGAAGCTGAGTGTGAGGTTATGGCCATGTAAAACCGGTTGAAGCCCGCAAGTAACTTTTGTTTAACTGATCCTTCTGTGATGGTTCTTTTTGTTTTATGTCTTGGTGTTTAAAATTTTTGTGCTGTTGGCGCCTTATGTACGTTTTCATATTTTAGTTAAGTTTAAGTAACTGAGTGGCCACCTACTGGGAAAATAGCTGATCATTCGGCTTACGATATGTTTTCATGGTATAAGTACCTGATTGTTAGTTTGGTTTTTTCCACCTCGGTTTTTGGAGTGGGAATCTTTTTCTGATTGCGCCTTTTCCTGATCTTTGTCTACTTGCACCTTTTCACTCATTTGATTTAACGTCATAACGTCATCGATGCCGTTCCGCTGTTTGAACGCATACTAAGTGTAAATTCTCTATTTTCTTGTCATCGCCTTGATAATTTTTCAACAAGCGATAGAAAGAAATGAATGCCAAATATAAGCGAGTTTAGTGTGTCTGATGCTCGAGGAGCTGTGAACCACACTGGGTCGCTAGCAAAGCTTATATACATGAACACATTCGTGGTTCATTCACTTTGCACGCTACTAACCGCAGTTCTTAGCTCCATGAACATCAGAAAAATGAAAAATCATTTCTTAAATAGACGAAAGTTTATATAGGGTACACATGTTCTGAGCAAACTCCGACGCCAGTTATGCCTTACATTGCGATACTAGCTGATTTGGAATGACGTTTCTCGCTAAAATCAAGTTTATATATACAGTGCCATCGATGAGTTAAAGCATAAACAATGGCATAAGCTATGACAGCTACCTGAAAACCAGTGGATACAAGAATTGATATCGCTTTTATTTTTTTGTGCTTACAAAGTCAATCCTTATTTCCTTGATTTTGTTTCACAATTTAATCAACATTTCCTGGTAAAAATCACAAATGTACTAGCGTATAACGTCAATGGCTACGAAACCTTTTGATAATAACCTATTTTGCCACTGTTGACTTTAAAAACATGAAACTTGCCAAATCATAATGATGATTATCCCTTTTATCACTATTATAATATGCGAAAACCGAGGTTACTAACTTCTGAAGATATGAGCTGCGTCATTGAAAAACCATATTATTGTCCATGCCATTTCGGTGAGAACCGCAATTACGCAGATGGTACATACCTTTGTTTTCGCGATAATTTCTGTATGCAGAACAATTCCATTTCTTTGTAAATTCGAAATTTTAAACTTCCTCCTCCATTTTGCGTGACTGCACAGGTCATGTCTGATCTGACTTGAAACTCCAAAGACAGTGTTTTTAAGACGCAGCCCAAATAAAGATGATGATACATGTGATTGGTTACACGTGAATAAGGTTCATTCCACTCCAGTTTCTCAGTTCCACCTTATAAAGGCTTTAACGGCATGCGAGCTAATCAAACCAAATCCACAACGAACGTTTCACAGCAATTATTCTGGTGTGTATTATTTCTATTGTCCATTTGTGGTAAGTGTGTTTGCTTCTTTAATTGATTTGTTGTGTGTTTATTTTTCATTAACCAGTATATTATATTCTCAATTATCATTTAAGCCTGGCGTCCCTTTTATGGGACATAGGCAAACAGTATAGCCCCAGATGTGACGCCGCAGAACGCGGCGTCCCATCTGGGGCTATTCTGTTTGCTTAAAGAAATTTTATCGAAAATGAGATAAAAATTAAAAATCACACCTAACACCCCCTAAAATGAAAGTGGACTCATCCAAATGATAATGATGGGAAAATCCATTCGTCAAATATGGGTTAATAGTGTTCCTCCTAGAATTCATTTTTAATGCTTTGATGTATTAAATTTGCTATAAATTATAAACGTGTAGACGAAATATGGCGAAATGAACCATAATGGAGAAAATGAACGTCAGGGAAGTTTAAGATTGTGAAGCAGCTGAACATTGCCTAAACCGTCATCTTCAAGTTGTAGCGGGATATGTTTGTGTAAATAACGTGTGTTGTTATTTCCGGTATTCTGGAACTAAACTTTATTGTCCAAAATAAGTGTACGTATACTGCATAGTATTTGCATTTGTAACTGTCTTTATCGGGCGAAGGTATGCAAATTATGTGCAGTGTGACGTCACGCAGTTTCATTCTATGTAATACAGACGGTCTGATTACTCTAAACTTAAAATAAAATGTCGCCTCTCTGACAAGTTAACAGAAAATCCTGACCATATAATTCGCACGAATGTTCATTTTTGAAAGATATACGTAGTACGCACAATTTTTAAACAGTTTCGTACGTCTTAACCAAAACAATCTTCGATAATGAACATGTTGTGTTTGAGTTGTAACCGTAATATACTGACGTCAATAAAAAAACACCTCATCTAAAATGTTGCATTACCTAGTCAGTAGATACACAATATAAACGAAATTTGCATTTTCCTTATTTTTACGTTTCCTCTCATGGTATAACATAAACCGAATTTGGTTAAGATGCGCATTTTTCTCAAAACTTGCGTGGGTGCACCATTTTCAAAAATGCATCCTGACGTCAGTATACCGATGTTTTTGACGTGAAAATTCTTGAAAGCCGTGCAAAGTTGATTTACAAACTTAAGAACATCAAAATTTTGAAACGTAACATTACTGGACTACGTGAAATTGAAATACTGAAAATAAAATAGGGACTTTTCACAAGAAAAGAAACAGACAGAACGAAAAAATTATCCTGTTCGGTTTTGGCGTTCGAAGTGACTCAAAAGTCCTGGACCATCGTTCGCTTTGGTATAAGATTCCCTCTATCGATTTTTGTGACAGTACCTCTTTTGCCGACGCTTCTGTAGCAAAATCTTTTTGACGTCGACGTCTCTTACGCTTACGAATTCTAATGATGAAACATTTCAGAAACGATGTCGTTATATTCGGATGCACATCTTGAGTTAATTTTTATAACGTAATCGCATTATTTCAAATGAATAGCCAAGAACGAAGCAATGGTTTTCTGGCGCTTATTTCACCAGACGTCAAATACACGTTATCCGTAAGGGCGTTCGTTTCACGCTGAAAGGCAGGAGAAATAACAATAGAGAATATTCTTTGTCAAATAGCCATGCCAGGACAGCTTTTGAAATCTTTTTGACCATTTTGATGGCGATTACCATTCATTAGCCGCAGTGACGTCAATAACGCTAGAGAACGACATTCGGTTTTCATAAAAAGTGTTTCAACAACATATGGTCACGTGTGGATATCCCACTCTATGGCATATGTGTTGGTATTGCAAAAGAGACTTTCAGTAATCGAAAGAAGCGATGCCTGATAGACCGGTTCATGAACAGAATAGGGATTTTGTGACGGGTGTGCGTTTTCAACAGCAGCAGCTGTCTGAATAATTCCATTTCAGCATTTCCGAATGCATAAAAGGTTAGCAAAAGATATGACCAATATTTAAAATAATTTAAGTTGTTAATCTTGGCAGTATGACGTGTCAAAGTTGACTGAGACGTTTTTTGTTGACGTCAGTATAAAAGCGTATAATATATTATTATAACTATAGTATTGTTTGTATGTAGTTAATGGCAATAAATGCATACGCTGTGTGATTTGGCAATGTATAGAAAAGTGACCTGGATTTCAAGGGTTTTTGCCGAGCGCAACAACTTCTACGATCTCTTTTAACTTTAGTCTCTATACCGTATCTGCTAAAAAAACTCTTCTTACGAGGACCGTCTTTTTGACCATGACTCATCGTTAGAGGATGAGGGTTTTGAAACCTGTACTATAAATGATAGATTTTATCTCTGATATATATGTGAGATTTTATCATCAACAGTGCAAAATCCTATTTGTGCCTGAGCGCACTTTTACCTTTCGGCTTCTTCAGAGGCGCACTAAAAACTACATTTTAAGAGTGTGATATCTACATCTGCCTATCATATAGGCTATAGGCAGTCAAAGACTAGAAGAAAAAAATGCAATCTAAAAATTCTACATACTACTCATAATATGGTAAAACCTTATATAACTACAGAAAAAAATAAACAAACCGCTACAAACTAGAAACACGTAACTACAGTGAAAATAGCTAAGAAATATGT
Organism: Rugalucina vietnamica; assembly: GCA_964017185.1. NCBI lineage: Eukaryota > Metazoa > Mollusca > Bivalvia > Lucinida > Lucinidae > Rugalucina > Rugalucina vietnamica. The sequence goes on from OZ024872.1 coordinate 66,580,529, forward strand.
AACGTGAGCCGAACAAAGCCACAGCAAACCCCCCGTCGATGGAAAAGCATGCTCATCCACCAAGGGCGGTTTACTGCACTATATACCCAACTCTTACTCAATTCACAAAGTCTCGAGTTTGAAATTTGCATATTTCCAAGGGAGGCTATTCCGTCACAAATATAAGAAATTTGGCAAAATTAACAAAAATATGATTCTTTGAGGTTAATAACTCTAGGAGAGGTTTGTCAAAATCTGAGATCCGTAAAAGTTGAGAAACTAAAGAACTAAATGACGTAAAATCGTGTAAATGGGATTGAGCGAATTGCGTGACCGTTCGCATGTAAGATTATCGGCCTTCTGAAGCGTTACTTATAAACACACCGCTACAACTAAGTTTTAAGAACCGCTAATTCGGGCGCTAATTTAAGTAAGATATAGATAAAGGCGGTGCCTGTATGTGCAAAGTGAAGGAGAAAAGCCTATCAGGATGTGGATAAACAGTGTGAAGACACGGAAAAAGTCCAAAAAAGATCGCCATTTGAAACGGACCAAATATCAGTATTTGGCTAGCTTTACATGCTTGCTCCGTTTGAAATCTGGGGTAACACTCCGGGGTAACACTCCGGGGTAACACTACTCTGTTTAATCGCCTTTATTGATACCATGTGGCTGTAGTGTGTTAAGGCGTCTGATCCAATACGTTTCAGGGACTTTTCTTGAAGAATCGGACCAGTTGGGGTCATGGTCAGTACAGCAGAGTGCAACGTGACTGCTAAAGTCACGTCTAGGTAAACTGAAATGTTCCGCTAACGGTGCTCTTTGTTTCCAATCAGAGCGGTGACCATGGACGCGCACTTATGTAAGGTTTGTCCAGTCTCACATACATACTGTTTGTTTCACTTTGTGCAGATGATCAGATAAACGACATTCTTAGATTTGCAGTTTGTCTGGTATTTGAGTTTCATTTTCGTTCAATTTTCTAAATTTATTTCTTTAATTTTCCAAATTTCTCAGCCATTTTCACTGTAATTACATGTTTCTAGTTTGTAGCAGTGTGTTTATTTTTTTCTGTAGTTATATTTTTCTGTAGTTATATAAGGTTTTGTTTTAGTTTCTCGCATTCAAACCAGGTCTGTCGCTCATATACCCGACGGTTCGTATTACACGTTGCTCTTTTGTTTAATCGTTTCTTTGTATCATTCACGACATTGGCCACACTATAACACGATTTATATTGTGTAGCTCAAACATTTGAAGACTGAAAGTGTCTTGTATTGGACTTGTCTTGGGAAAACAATTTAAAACGTGTCCTTGAATATGTACAAGAACCGATCAAAGACGTTACCTTGACAAATTTTACCATTTTGCCCGATACAGTCTTTACTTTACATTGTTCTAGACCAGCCTGAGGAAAATAACCTGATAAAATCAGGTTTTATATTTTAAGCGGTTTTCACTGTGCATGTCGTCTTAAAATCTTTAAGATTTGCCCTTGGAAAATTACTAATCATCATCTTCTAAACGCTAGCCATTGGATATTTTGTACAGCTTCTTATCCGATTGCAATGGTTTCAGTTCCCTGCAGCTGCGTCTTTAGTGCACTTATATGACATTCATGAGCAGTTCGCTGAATGAAAAACAGTATTTCAGAGGGCGAACAGAAACACATGCGGCACACCAACTGTGTAAGATTTTGGCGCACTTTGATCCGGTTTGTTTGCGATTCAACTGAACAACAATTGCGATGCTCTACAAAGATGCACCTCTTATTTGGCCTATGCCACTTCTTAATGTTCGCTATACTTTGCCAACACACACACGCGCGCGCACACACACACACACACACACACACACACACACACACACACACACACACACACACACACTTCTTCATGATTGTTTTGTTTGTATTGCTTTTGTAACGTTGTGAAAAAGGATGGGATCCATTTTGTTATGGTTTTGATCGAAGAAATTATTAATTCAGGTTTCACTGCTCACTGCTCCTATAGCATCTCAGTTTTATTTTAATTCACGAGCTGCTACTCGCTATGTGATCCTAACAGCACAAACCAGCGTCTGCTTTCACTCCGCCTCTGAACTAAGACAAAAAATGGTCGGATACTATAGTCAGTATCATTGTGAAAATGTTTTTAGAGGCTTGTCCATTTACTTCAGTTTTATTTTGCTATTTAAATTCAGAAGAAACAACTGGATTTCTTTGTTAAATAATTAAACTATTTATAAAATCGAGCATGTGTGGAAACCATCAGGAGTGCCGCAATCATTAATATAAAATTGCCAACTGTAGATACAGTTCACGATGTTGGTCGTGAGATTTCCTTTTCTGAATAATGCAGCATGACAATACCAATCTTAACAGTGACAAACAATATTCGTTCACAGAGGAGTTTGCATTTATAGTGAGAGAACATGCCATTTTTGTCTTGCCGTGAAAGGGCAACTAACTGTTGCAATACTAACTAATCTATATTTTATTAGCAATTTATTTTTGAAGCATATACTTGTAACTGGTTAAGGTGAAAGTAATTTTCATCCCATTGCTTGTCTGAAAAACCTCACTCTGAAAGATTACTAAATGGACAATTTGCAACTTTAGTTGCAAGTTACAGATTTAGACTTCTCGTGAAATTTTCGAAATTACAGTACAATAGTCTGGCTTTTAAAAGGGCTACTGATGAGGGTTGATTACCCGAAATTGTGCAATATAGTCCATACTATCTCCCTTTGAATGTTTTTACTGCTTCCAAAGGAGCAAACCTTTATATTTTATTACTTATTCATACATCAGTTCCAGGATAGTTTTGGCCTAGAAGTGCTCATAACCTCCAATATATTGTATGTACTGAACAATTTACGATTGTCGTCATTGCCTTGTGCACGCTTTAGTCACCGTGATTACCAACAATGTGGTTTCCGAACAGGTCCGACACAAACCGGCCTGTACAAGCACAGAAAAGAGCTAGAAGCTTGAAATTTCCGATTTAAGTAGAAGTAGCTATCCGAGTAGCGAAAACAAAGGCGCTGATCAGCTTCGCGGTCACCGCGAAGCTGATCTGCGCCTTTGTTTTCGCATATGCAGATTGTTGGTTTTCTCACGAGGTGGCTCAAATCTTGATGAGCATACAAAACGTCAAACCATAAATCATTCTGTACATAGGAGCCTGAATATGTTCGTCGCATATGCCGTATATCTTATATTCTTGTCAAGTGGCTTGGTTGGTACGGGGTATGTGTGTTTCTGATCGGAAACCAGAGCGATGTGTTTCTTTGTGACACGGCTTCAAATGTTTCTTGTAATTGTAGACTAGTTAACTAAACTCATTTCCCTTCGATTCGATTATTGCATATTGGTTTCTTTTAAATTAGAGTTTATTACCTGCAAGGTTGTTTCTTGTGACAGAAAGAATCGCCGTTCTTATCATTAGTGCTAATTGAACGGTCGTAATGTTTTCAGAAAATGCAAACTCTGTTGAGAGTACTCACCTCAAAATAAGAAAAAAAGTGTGTGAAACTTTTGAACAATAACGTCACCATGGATTGTTTTTTCTGCAAATTTGTCTAGATATTGATATACCGCTGGTGCCGAAATGAATATGCCCCAAAATGAATATGCCCCAAAATGAATATGTCCCAAAATGAATATGCCCCAAAATGAATATGCCCCAAAATGATTATGCCCCAAAATGAATATGTCCCAAAATGAATGTGTCCCAAAATGAATATGCCCCAAAATGAATATGTCCCAAAATGAATGTGTCCCAAAATGAATATGCCCCAAAATGAATATGCCCCAAAATGAATATGTCCCAAAATGAATGTGTCCCAAAATGAATATGCCCCAAAATGAATATGCCCCAAAATGAATATGTCCCAAAATGAATGTGTCCCAAAATGAATATGCCCCAAAATGAATATGCCCCAAAATGAATATGTCCCAAAATGAATATGCCCCAAAATGAATATGTCCCAAAATGAATATGTCCCAAAATGAATATGTCCCCAAATGTCTTTGTGGATAAATTGCACAGCTGTCGAAATTTAATGAATAAAATATAAAAGTTTGATTCTTTGGAAGCAGAGAAAATGTTCAAAGGTAGGTAGTATGGGCCATATTGCGCAATTTCAGGTACGGAACTGTCATCAGTGACCCTTTGTAAACCGGCGACGATAGACAGATTTATGTAAATATTACCGAAATTTCAAATCTTTACACAAGGGATGTCTAATCCAAAGACACATGCCTAAACGGGGTCAAATGATTAAAATGTTGTTTAGAAGATGGTTCTAAACATAAAATGTTTAATACTCTGAATATGCTTACTGATCCCAAAGGACCGAAAGAAATAATATAATCTGCACTATGGATGATGTACGGGGAGAGTTTTTAGGGCACGGCACAACGCTAGCTGCAGTAATAGCAAATATAATATAAAAGTTTGATCCTTTAAAAGCAGTGAAAATGTTCGAAGGGAGATAGTGTTGGCCATATTGCGCAATTTCAGGTACTGAACCCTCATCAGTGACCCTTTATAAACCGGCAACGATACCCAGATATATATTGTAAATATTACTGAAATTTCAAATCTTTACGCAAGTGATGTCTAATTCAAAGACACATGCTTAAACGGGGTCAAATGATTAAAATGTAATGAAAATGTACAAGTAGGCAACGATCAGGAAAAGGCGCAATCAGAAAAAGATTCCCACTCCAAAAACCCAAGTGGGAAAACACTAAATTAACAATCGGGTACTTATACCATGAAAACATATCGAGAGCCGAATGAGCAGAATTTTTCTCAATAGGTGGCCTCTCAGGACATAAACTTTATTTGCAAATCGCAGTGTTTGGGTTTGACATAACAATGATCGTTTAAACGACAAATACATTGGATGCCGTTTTGGGGTCCAGAAACGCCCTAAACACAGTCTCTTCGACGTGAATGACGTGGACGTGCGTCTTTACTATCATTAAAGCCTAGGTTACATTTGCCCCGATCATCGTACGATTTTTCGGTCTGCGATTTTTCCTACGATTTTTTAAAAGTCGTAGGTGATCGTGGGCTACGACGTATGTGTTTACAATTCATACGGGCATCCTACGATTCCTTGATCTGTCTTTTGTCTACGTTCAGATACAAAAACGCAAGACGATCGTACGGTAGTCGTAGATCTCCGCAGATTTTCAGTTGATATCGTACGAAGCCCGTGCGATGTCCGTACGGAGTCCCTATACGTTCTGATACAAAACGCAAGGCGGTCATACGGTAGTCGTAGGGTCTCCGCAGGCTTTAAAGCGGATATCGTACGGAGTCCCTTGGACTTCTGACTGATGCCTTGGTTACATTTAGCCTATGATTAGCTTGCGATGATCGTACGATGCCAATTTTTGCATCTTCGTGCGGTCTCCGCAGGGTGACCCTATGATTACCCTACGATTCTACGACTTCCTACGATCTCCGTAGCCTCTCTCTACGATTTTGTAATAGTCTGCACTATTACAAATTTTAAAAATCGTAAGATCGTAGCCCGTAGACACGTCGTACGTCATCATACGGGCGCTGTACGGAGACCCTGCGATGATCCTGCGGTCACCTCACGATTTTTGTATGATAATTTGGGGACAAAAATCGTACAGCGATCGTAGGGAGTCCGCAAGGGGTCATGCCTAGTAGGTTCCATTTGCCCGATCATTGTACGATTTTTCGGTCTGCGATTTTCCCTACGATATTTTAGACATCGTAGGTGATAATGGGCTACGACGTAGGTGTTTACAATTCGTGCGGGCATCGTACGATTTCTTGTTCTGGCTTTCTACGATGTTTTCATTCAGAACCGTACGGAGATCGTAGGGAAATCGTATGGTCTCCGCACACTTTAAGTTGAAATCGTAAGGAGCCCGTGCGATGTCCGTGAGGAGTCCCTACGATTTCTTACTGAGCCCTTGCGGTCTCCCTACGATAGCCGTGCGATGTTAGGTGTCCGCTCGTCTTTCGTGTACTACCAAAAGTGTACAACCTCACAGTGCAGTGGTCATATTGAAACCAAATGATGAATTGCAGCCATATCCCATCAAAAATGCACAGCAATCACATGGCGGCCACACGCTTAAGCGGACGCCGTAATATATGTCCGTATAATGACCGCACGATATCCGTGCGATTTTAACAACCTTGCGATAATGCCGCACGGATGCCGTACGATCACCCTAAAGGTCTACGATTATCTTACTATTTTAGTTCCAAAATTATCATAAAAACCGTGCGGTGACGACACGATCAGCGCAGGGTTTTCGCACGGCACTCGTACGGTGCCCGTACGATGCTACATACGATATGTCTACGGGCTGCGGTCTTACGATTTTTAGAAATTTGTCAAAGTGCAGACTACTACAAAATCGTAGAGGCTACGGAGACCGTAGAAAGCCGTAGAATCGTGGGCATCGTAGGGTCACCCTGCGGAGATCGCTCGAAAATGCAAAAATTGCCATCGTACGATCATCGCAAGCTTATCATAGGCCAAATGTAACCTAGGCTTTACCGACGGAATACAAAAAACGCGTTTCCACCACAGATATCTAATAGCTGGCTGGATCATTCTGCGGTTTCATGAAAGAAAGGAACAAACAACAAAAGTGTTTATCCTTAGGTCAAAAATGATTTTCATTTATTTGGAAAATTACTTTTGGACATTTGCGAACGTGCTAAAATGAAAATGCTTAGTTTGTTCCCGTCCTCACTCGAGAATTTATAAGAAGTCTATAGCTTAATAACTCCCCCGCTAGCACCAAATTATTCGTCGCGAATTATGTCTGATACAACATTTTTAGGAATGACTATTTCTTTGATATTCAAAAGATATGAGTACTTACTGAACTGCTGGATAATTATACAGTTTGTGTGACATACGATACATAGGGGATCTTACACGAGTGATCATTTCATGTGAAAAGTCTCGTTTAATAAATTTCATATGAAATGAACACGAGTGTAAGATTCGTTTTATCAAATGACTTTCACAATAAGATGTTTTCGCCTTTGAAGTGGACATGTTTTTAATGGATATTTACATTTTTGTTACAGACGTCGTCAACGACGTTACTTATTCCCGCAAAAAGTGTTTAAAAACACGTGTGGTCATCTCACGTTTTCTTGCACACCAGATAGAGAAATCCTACGTTTTACCCCATGTGAGAAATTCTTATCTCACCCTCGTTATCTCACCCCGGTCGCACCCTGCGTTCAAATGTTCTTTTTAAACATTGGTTGTATAGGACGTCACGTAATTTCGTCGCTAAGCGCACACGTCACGATGACGTCAAAACGTTTGATTTCAAAATGGCGGACGCCGCGATTGTAGCATTTTTGGGTAAATAGTATGAAAATTAAGCTTCGCCGCATTACGGCGTGCAATGAAAAAGAATCCATCAATCGTGTAAGGTATGGATAGACAAATCTGTCCCTCGGGTCACAGTTTGGCATCACTCGGCAAGCCTCGTGATGCCAAAATGTGACCCTCGGGACAGATTTGTCTATCCATACCCGACACTCATGTAAGATTCTTATATTATCACATGACGTTTTCCACTGGAAAACAGCGACGTAATATGATAAATGTTTGTCTTTTATTGATATATGTATTTGTGATCTTATTACCATTCTGCTTTTTCATGAAAAGGTCACATTCTATGAAAGACTTGGGTGTTTAAGGCAGCTATATGATTCCTCTTTTAAAACACAGAAATAATTCTTCATTCATTCAAAAGCTCAACTGGCCTTCGATAGAAAACAGAATTGAATATAATAAGGCAGTTCTTACCTACAGAGCTCTCAATAAACAAACACCAGACTACATTTCAAAGTAATTAAAACCTCTGAAACGCACTCATAGAACCTAAGATCATCAGAAAATAAATCCCGATAAGTCTTTTACATGCTCAGCCCCGAAACTGTGGAACGCTCTTCCTCAAACGACCCGAAATGCAGATTCTCTTTTAACTTTTAAAAAACAACTTAAAAATAGTTTAATCTGCTAATGCACTTAATTACATGTACATGTTACTTTTACTGATTTTAAAAAGTGCATTGTTCTTTAAACTTTATGTTTATTTTAAAAAGATCAATTTTATGTTTTATGCGCTCATATTCACAATTGTTTGTATATATGTATTTATTTGTAATGTTATAAGAGGGCCGCAAGGTAGAATGGCTTAAGCTAATTGTGTTACCCTCTATAAATATTGTATAAATAAAAAATAAAATAAATTCATCCTACATGCTATGGTAATACGCAGAATACCATAGAGCATATTTTGTTCTTTACGTCTGTTGTGGCCATTTCTGCACACAGTCTTCAATTTTAAGTACCTACTCACGCGACTTCCAAAACGAAAATTTAAATAAAACATGTCTGGATGATACTTAATAAACATTTTGGTTGTCACTTGGTCCCGTAGTTGAAAATACCGTTTATAGTACTTAGAAAATAGGCCCAAACGTGAAAAAAGTGTTATGTCTATGTTTTTCTGAGCGTTGGCATGGCATTTGAGTGAAAAGATCGTACTAGATTTTTAAAACAAGAACATATACACGCTATTTGCAATTCTTTTTTCAACCAAATTCACCCCCCCCCCTAAAAAAAACAAAAAAAAAAAAAAAAAAAAAAAAAAAAACACCCTGAGGCCGAATCCCATTCGCATTTGTATAGCGCAGTAGCAAAGCATAAGGCATGCATTCGAAGCATAATTACGGACGGAAACATCCATAATTACCATGGACAGCCCGAGCAACTTTCGGACTAATGTGACAATCCATCATCATTGTTTCCGCTACATACAATGTACTAGTATCTAGTGAATCCATCTTCTTACCAACTCCGACACTGCAAGCGAGCCGCATCGTGAGAATACGGGATTCTTGCCTATGCGAAAACAAAGGCGCAGATCAGCTTCGCAGTAAATGCGAAGCTGATCAGCGTCTATGCGAAAACAAAGGCGCAGATCAGCTCCGCAGTAAATGCGAAGCTGATCAGCGTCTTTGTTTTCGCTATAGGGGTAGTACAATTTCTCTTCTTTTTACATCCGAAATTTCAAGCTTCTAGCCTGCCTCTGTGAATGTACAGGTCGGTTTGTGTCAAACCTGGTCGGAAACCCCGAAGACCGGGTTTCTCACGTCGCGGATCATCTACGATTGTACAGCCCGTTTGTTTCCTTTTTTCATCGATGAAGCTTCACCTGGCTTGATAGCAAATCGTTAAGGAATCAACAATCTTTTCAGTGTCTAAAGTTGATGTACGAGCGTATGACCGACGCCACACCAGTAGACAGTGGTATAAATAACATGACAGTGAATTCCATAAAGAAATGCATCCGAGATCATACAGGGCAGGTTGTGCCACATCTTTTCGCAAACATTCAATATCGGTGCTCTCCGTACATTGTTCAATTCATCTATGAAACTTCACCTGTTATGATGGAAAATCGTTAAGGAAGCAACGATCATTTCATTGTCTGAAGTTGATGTATGACCCATGTCACACCAATGGACAAGGAAGTTAATGATTACTTAGCTACAGCATGAAAAACTACGAACTGTCGATCGTTTAACCGGACAGGTCAGTCTGGGATAGAGACAAGTCTGGGGTTAGGAAAATGAAAACAATACAGTGTTTCGAACTCAGATTAATCTTTTTAGTGGGCATTGTTGAGTAGATCCTATTTGTCATCTACTGACACATGTACACCATGGCCCTTGTTAGTTTGGATATCCGTATCTTGTGTCAGTATATAAAGTTCAGGGTTGTCTTATGTTGTCTGGGTGCGCGTTAATCAATTTAAGTACACAAATAAATGCCTTACTTCTTCACTTATCATCCCAATGCGGTTTTGTTGTAATTTTTCTAGATGCGTTTTCAGTCGGTTTCCGTTGTTCTCCAAAAAGCAAGTTGGCATACAGCTTGAGCTTATAATTATTATCGCATCTCTTACGGTTAATTGTTGTACACGACAGTTTTATTTTAAATTGATTGTCGATAAATATGTTTCTAAAAGACGCTATTCGCAATGTTCATACCAATTGATGAACATCCAATCGACTGCAGTATATCCTGCTGTCGCTCTAGACAACTAAACTCTTGAGAGTGACGAAGAACTGTAACCTAATGGCTGGCAAGCAAAATATACCGAAGCATGTCTTAGTAGCACTATGTGAATAAATGTTTCTTTTATTAGCTTTTTAATTTTCAACCCCAAGGTTTTGTCTGGCGTGCAAAGTTCTGTAACATGCTTAAAATGACGCTCGGATACGATTCTTGCTCGGAAATAATTGTGTTGTTTTGCATGAGATCGTGAATGAATGAATGCACATTTTTGTTCAGCTTTTAAACTTTCAAACCCCCTGGAGGTGTGGTTTTATACAGAGATTGAAGTTTTGCTTGTCAGCATTCTAATTAGAGATTGTTAAATAAGTCGATCAGTGTCATGGAAAATGTGGCATAGATGAAAATTGTCTACCTCGGGCATTCATTACGAAAACTTGCCCATGCATAAACAGAGATTGTTTAGCTTTAAATATTGAAACCTTTCAGCTGAATATTTTTAAGTTTTGTACTTTTCTTATTTTTGCTCAAAACATAGATTGTAGGTACACGTTAGAACCGCCTCGCAAATGCGGTTCTAACGAGTACCAACAATCTATGTTTTGGAGCAAAAATAAGCAAAATAGGTACACCACTGCATACTTCACTTTTGCTATATAAAACTGGGGTTCAAGGGGGTATACATTACACGGATATGTTTTCGTGATGTTTCCGACTTAGGTTTGATATGCATGTATCTGCCGAGTGTAATTGAAATTCAACCACAGGACAGGTTTGCAAGATAGGAAAAAGATAAAAGAACGTGAACACTGTTGCCTGGTGAAGAAAACAAAATGTCACCAAGGAATTCATTTTGATTGAAATGCGAGGGTTCCCCAAATACGTTCTTATCCTATAGATGGTTGATAAATCGAAAATTACTTTGCCAATCAAATGTGGTCATGAACGTTTGCTTTCATTGTCTCAGCATATATTGATTTTATTTCCAAATTTTCAAGAACGGCATCTCTTTGTTGCTAGTTTGGTATTTGGGTTCCCTATTTCATTCTGTGTGGCCAGCTGCAGTGTTTGGAAGTACTTTGCTGAATAACCGCGTGTTCTGTTGCATTCCCTAGTTTTGTAAATTCCATAATATTACATTTTTGGTTTGGGGCTGTGTGTAAGCAGTCGTTGGTACGAATTTTATTATTTTCAATAACATAGTTGTTTAAAAACAACGAATTAAAGTGTTTTATTTTTGACACGGTTTTATATATGTATGGGTCTTTTGGATATGAGCCACTGCCTATGAAAACCAACAAAATGCTTGGGCGAAAACAAAGGCGCTGATCAGCTTCGCGGTAACCGCGAAGCTGATCAGCGCCTTTGTTTTCGCTACACGGCTAGTACAATCCCTCTTCTTATTAAATCCGAAATTTCAAGCGTCTAGCATGCTTCTGTGACTGTACAGACCGGTTTGTGTCAGACCTGGTCGGAAACCATATTGTTGGTTTTTCCACGAGGTTGCTCATTGTATATAGTCTTCAGATGTGGCAATTTGTCTGTTTACCATTACGTCATTTGGGCCAATAACTGTGCCTTAAATGCCTACAAACTGCACACCCATCGGCCATGAATTGAATGAATTCAGTGTAAATGTTGTGAACTACTGTAGAAGCTAAGTGTGAGGTTAGGTACCTGTAGAACTAGTTTAAGCCCGCCAGTAATTTTATATTACTGATCGTTCTAAGGCGATACGTCTGTGGTCGTTCTTATCGTATTGTATCTTGGTGTTGAAATTTGTAATGTGAGCACCTTATGTACGTTTTTATATTTTTAGTTAAGTTTGGGAAACTGAGTGGCCACGTATTTGGAAAATAGCTGCTCACTCGGCTTACGATATGTTTTCTCAGTATTAGTACCTGATTTTTATTTTAGTTCCCCCCCCCCCCCCGGGTTTTGGAGTGGGAATTTCTTTCCGATTGTCCATTTCCTGATCATTGCCTACTTATTCCTTTGTTTGTTCTGATTTCTCTGTTTTGCAGGTATCTTATATCATGCCTAAATGTTGGGCTTTTCAAGACACTTGTCAACTATTTCGACCTGCGAAGTTGATATCTGTCTTTAAGATCGGAAACCAGAACAGCATGTTTCTTTATGACAAGGCTCTACGTGATTCCTGTAATTGTAGTCTAGGTTACTGCTGTCCGTACACCATCAACTTTCAGAAACCACCTTTTTCAAAATCACACTTTTCTGAAACAATTCAAGGAATGTACGATGAAGTCTTAAAAAGTGCCGCAAACATTTTGAAAATTGTCTCACAAACATTAATTTTTGAATGGGTCTTTTACCATTGTGTAAATGTGAGCAAGGGAAGTAACTGTATTCCCCAGAAGAAATCATAATGGATTCATTAAAATACATTTAAAATGCATGTATAAATGTGCTCCAAACACGTAAATCCATTTAACAGATTTGCAACAATTTCAATTTTAACCAACTTATATGCGTTTTCATATTTTACATGTAGTTATGTTTAGGTAAATGGGTGGCCGCCAATTGGGAAAAAGCTGCTGACTCGGCTTACAATACGCTTTCTTAGTAGAAGTATCTAATTATCAATTTAGTTTTTCCCACTTCGGGTTTTTTGAGTGTTAATTTCTTTCTGATTGCGCCTTTTCCTGATCGTTGCCTACTTGTACTTTTTGTACATACAAAGGCCTATTCAAGATCTTTTTGGTATACTTTTTAGTAGTGTATCGATTTTCAAATTTTTGCAGCACTTTTTAAGACAAGGGTGTAGAGTCATACCTTTCTCAAGATGTTACTTCAAAACGTGATTCCGAAAACGACAGTATCTGAAAGATGGCGTAAGTACAGTAGGCTCATTTCCCTTCGATTAGATTATTGCATATTGGTTTCTTTTATTAGAGTTTATTACCTATAAGGTTGTTCCTTGTGACAGTGAGAACTGCTGTTCTTACCATTAGCAGTTCTTACCATTTCCAGTAATTGAACGACTGTATAATGTGTTAGGAAGAAGCAAGCTCTTGTTAATGAATTTACTTAAAATCAGTAACTGTCGTTACGCAATCATGCCCATCAACATATTAATCCAATGTTTGTATATATGGCGTTTTGTAAACTGACTACACCTCTGGTTATTTTTGTCTGCAAAATGCTTAGGATGAATAGTGCCATTATTGGTTAAATTGCCATTGAGTCGGTAAAACGCCTGTGATAAAGTTTTGATGAAAATGACAATACGATTAAGGTCCAATAATAAATTACAAATTACACCTTTTCACGGCATGTTTATAAGCTTTCTAGGTAATACTGCGGTTTTCATGAAATTGTTGGTTACTGTAAGAAATGGAAGTACAAACAACAAACAGTAACTACAACAATGAATCTGTACATTGTATATCCCTGCTAATGCTATTTGCTAAAATTATGAATAATCTCGATATTCTTCATCGGCCCTTTTCAAAATTCTTAGTTACAATTTATCATTTTGGAATACGCATTTAGCAATTAGCATTTAGCAAATAGCAATTAGCATGTCGCCCTGGCATTCCATAGTTTTTGGCTCATCGTAAAGGAAGCAACGATCATTTCAGTGTCTGAAGTTGATGTATGGCTAATGCCGTACCAATGGACAAGCAAGAAATGGATTTGACTGATACAACATGAAAAGCTACAAACAGTCGTGATCTAAAAGATCAGACACAATTTAAAGCAGAAAATACAAACAATACAAAGTGGGAAACTCTGATAACATATAGAATACAATAACTTAAAGACATTTTAGGGGGTTTTGTAAGGTAAACCCCTTTATCATCTATATGTACATAAGGACCACTGTTATATTGGATAACCGCATCTTGGGTACAACTGAGCATACAGTGGTGTTGTCTATAAGGGTATGACTGGAGCACGCTAATCGATTTAATTAAAGCCCAGAAAACCTTTACAATTTTGAGCATTCCAATGCGGTTCTAACTTACCTAGATGCGTGTACCGTAGTTCTCCAATAAGCAGTAAGACTTTCAATGCATTGTTGTAGTAATGACATTATTTGCTTCTTGTGTTGAAGTCAGCTTGGTGATATTCTAACATGGAATGAGCAGCTAATGTTGCTCTTCAAAGACACACTTTATTGTTAGTTGTATTTGCTGTGACGTCTGTTTCTTACCTTAGGATTTTTACTGTGCTGTGCCAAATTCCTGACTTGTTTTATTTTTGTTTTCGTCGGAAATGTTGTTGACACTCACATCAAATTTTTATTGGTATGGTCCATCCCTATTCTCATGAATATGTTCGCTGTTCTTAAAGGATCTCACTTTTATTTTATTTGCTATTACTGCAGCTGGTGTTGTGCTGTGCGGCGGCCCTAAAAAGTCTCCAGTACATTATCCATAGTGCAGATTATATTTTCTTTTGGTCCTTTGTGACAAGCAAGAGTGTTCTGAGAAGTCAGAAAATTATTATCGATTTAGATTCATTTTCTAGCCAAAGTTTAATATATTTGGCCCCATTTTTATAATACTAGTCTTTATTTATTTATTAGAAATTTCATGATTACATATTAAGTACAAACATTCATGCATACAAATATTATATAAACAAGAATCAAAGGATTAGACAGTAGGCTAGGCCTATAATGGTCCTTTCCTTGACTTGGGTACTGCAGACAGCAAACGTATATACATTGTACACAACATTTATGAAGTAACATTTTCAAAGTTTATGAATACAATATAATTGTCAAACTATAATCATTCATACATGAGTCTTAAAAGGAGTGAGTAAAAAATTCAGAACGTAAGAATACAACTGTATCATAAGAAGAATATTAGTAAATATGAGGAAGAAAATAGAAAGAAGAACATTTGAAACTACAGAAACTCACGCTAAGAGCAAGAGAGCGAGAGCCTCGGAGGGGGGGTGAAAGACAGAGAGAGAGAGAGAGAGAGAGAGAGAGAGAGAGAGAGAGAGAGAGAGAGAGAGAGACTTCTGAGTTGGGGTTGGGTTTGCTTATAGCTCTTTCACTTTGTAAATTAAATCAAATCAAATTTAGTTCCATAAATAATCATGTCATGGTTTAACATTATGCGGTAACCGGGGCCGGATAAAGTTCACTAGTTAACACCGTTGCATGCTACGAGCCTCTTCACCGTATACAGACGTGGAATCGACGACCGTGGAAGATCATGAAAATCGATTATAAGTTTCACCGTTATGTGGTCAATTTTACGGTAAGTATGCATCGATACTCATATATATTATACAGTTAAGTCATGTATTAACGGTGAGACAGCCTCGCAGCTGCACTAGCATAGCCGTTATTTCAATCATGAAGGTCATTACTCTTTATAACAAGTAATAGATTTAACAAAAAAAATATATTTATAATCAAGATAAAATATTAATTAGTAAAAACGCCCAGTTTTTTCAATGAAGTGAGTGACTATGTCAACTAGTATCTCATTGTCTTTAAGTGTCATATTGGGTAGCCCAAAAAGCAGGTTATTTGCATTCAATATTGCAAGATTTTCATAGATAATTGGATACCTTATTAGAGTGTGGATGAGTTCATATCTTTCAGCTTCATATTTTGAACATTCAAAGAAGAAATGTTGAGCCGTTTCGGGAACATGTGCATTACAATTATTACAGATTGCTGAATCAGCTAAATGATCATGACATAAATCCGACTGCAATTGACTTTTTGAATTCCTTAATTGACACATTAATATATTGAGTCTTCGACTGCCGTATGAAAAATATTTAGCTGGTACTGGTATTTGCTCTTTAAGAATTTTTTTGAAGGAATACAGGGATGTTGCATTCAGTAAGCTTTGGGGAAGCTCATTCCACAAGTCAGTTGTAGATATGAAAAAACTATCTTTGTATGTTTTTGATTTAGGTGTTGGATGTTTAAGCTTTGGATTTCTTAACTCATATTGAGATTGGTGTTCATTAAAGTTGGCTACTATATTCTGAAGATAATTTGGTGCATCATGATTTAAAATCTTATAAAACTGAATCAGTTTGTGCTGTTTTCTACGTTCAGCTAAAGAGCAGAGGCCACATTCCTGATACAAGATGTCGTGGGAGGTACCTTTTCGCAGTCCAGTGATTATTCTACAGGCATCTAGCTGGATACTTTCTAACAGATCTACATTTCGCTGGGAGATATTGTCCCATACTACATCTGCATATTCTAAGGTAGGTCTAATATATGAAATATAAAATCGTAATAAGGACTTTCGATCTAGATCATATTTAAGCATTCGTAGTACATTTAGTTTAAAAGCAGCTTTTTCATAAATTTTTCTTATATGCTCATCCCACCGTGCATCCGATGTAAATGTAAGACCTAAATGAGTGTGGTTTGGATCATCACTTAAAACAGTATCATTCATTATAACATCAGGTAAGTTGGAGTCTTTTTTCCATGTAAATGTCATTGTTGATGTTTTGACATGGTTTAGAATAATGAGCCAATCTTTTGACCATTTAGTTATTCTGTAAATATCCTCATTCAAAGTTTTAATGGAGTCTGCATTTTCAATTACTGTAAACAAAGATGTATCGTCGGCAAAAAGACGAATATTACTGGAGATATTTTCCACTATGTCATTTATATATAGTAAAAATAAATATGGGCCTAGGACTGAGCCCTGCGGTACACCTGCTTCTGTGTCTGACCAGGTTGAATGAAAGCCATCAATAGTTACTCTTTGTTTGCGGTTAGTTAAATAGCTTGAAAACCATTCAATAATGCCGTCACATAGGCCATACTTTTTTAGTTTATGGATCAAACCACGATGCCAGACTTTGTCAAAGGCTTTACTAACGTCACAAAAAATGAATTTAATTTCTTTGCCTTTGTCCATATTGGATATAATAATGTGATAGATTTCAAGCAATTGGTTGACGGTTGAGTCTTTTGGGCGGAATCCAGATTGAAAATCGGTTAATATGTTATTTTCATGTAAGTAGTTATACAAGTACTTAAATATTATTTTTTCTAATATTTTCCCTAGGCAACTTGTGATAGAGATTGGTCTATAGTTTGATGGGTCCTGTTCTTCGCCTTTGCCTTTGAAGATGGCAGAGATGTTAGCCATTTTCCACTGATTAGGCACAGATCCAAGTTCCAAAGATCTGTTAAATAGCATGGTAAGTGGTTTAACTAGGCTTTTAGACATAAGTTTAATTAATTTAGGAAATATTTCATCAGGACCAGCTGGTTTTGAGGCATTCAATTTATGTAATTGATCCTTTACATCTTGCTCACTTATTATGATGGATTGGAAACGGTGATTGGGCGGTTCTGGATCATCAGGGAGTGGGGGCTCGTTTTCAATGCTAGAGATTTCTGCAAAATGTTTATTAAGAACTTGGGCTTTGTCAAAAGGATGTATATTTATTTGATTGTCTTTACGTAGGGGAGGGGAGGGGTTATTTTTATTTTTAAGTTTTGTGATTTCATTAACTATTTTATACCATGCTTTTGGTTTTAGGTTTGGATCACTTAAAGAAGACTGTAGTTTTTTCATGTAGTTTGATTTAGTTGACCTTATAAGGTCAATTACCTCATTTCGCTTATTTTTAAAATTTTGCCAGTGTATTTGAGATTTGGATATTTTTGCCTTATGATATAGTCTGTCTCTTTTTCTTATTTCTTTCCTTATTTCGCTATTCATCCAAGGTTTATCATTGGGACGTACAGTGAAGGTAACTTTGGGAACATAGTCATTGGATGCTTTCATTAAAATTTCTTCAAATGTTTGTGTTATTTCATTTATATTTGAGTTTGTGCTTATAAAAGACCAGTCTGTAGAGTCGAGTTGCTCTTCAATCCCAGCTATGTTTGCCTCTTCAAATTTCCACATTGTCTTTTTAAATGATTGGGCTTTGTAAGTTTTAAAGGATACTTCAGCTGTAACGGTGCAATGGTCACTATGAAATGGTGGAAGAATTTTAGTATTATTTATAATTGCTTTATGATTTGTCATTATCAGGTCAAGACAGCTCTTAGTATTACCATCAAATCTGGTTGCTTCATTTATAGTATGGTGGAGATCAAATTTTTGCATTATTCTTGTCATCTTTCTGTTATAATATTTACTCAATAAATCATTGTTAAAATCCCCTACTATTAGCATATTAAGGTTAAGATCAGCTGCTGATTCAACAGAATCCTCAAAATGATTCCAGAATTCTGCTGAGCTGTCAGGTGGTCTGTAGAACAAACCAAGAAGTAGCTTATTATTGGAGGTGTGTACTTCAATCCAAATATTTTCAATATTGTTATTTTCAAGATCTTGTCGTCTAACAGTGTAAATGTTATGTTTGGTGTAAATAGCTAATCCACCACCATTGTCGGTAATCCTATCCTTTCTTATTGGTGTTCTATAACCGTTGATGGTAATTTTGCTCGTAGGAAAGTTAGGGTTAAGCTTGGTTTCAGAGACACAGATTATTTCGTAATCAGAAAGTTCAGCACTGACATGATCAAGTTTATTACGTACACCATTAATATTAGTATGAGCAATATTTAAGCTTGATAAATCATTTGTGGTATTATTGGTTAAATTAGGTTGGTTGGCAGCAGCTGAGATACTTCTGGATGTTTTTTTACTTTGTTTGAGATATATTTTATCCCCTGTAAATAATAAGCCATTAACCTTAACCATTATTACTTCTGGTTTCAGGTTTGAAATACAGTAGGCAGTAAGCAAATGATGGACCCAACTCAGTGCAGATAAGATTTAGGTAAGGAGATAGAGTAAAGATGGAAATTAAGGGAAGAGGAAGTAGAAAGAGCATTTTAACTGACTATAAGAGATAATATAAGCTTAGATAGAGCTAAAATTAACAAGTATAGAGAGAAAAGCAAGTATAGTGGTGAAAAGTAAGACTTCCAAAAAATGGCGCGTTGTCATATATCAATAAAAATACTCTTGTAAGCATTTAATAGGATCAGAGCATTGTGAATTTACTAAATAATTAGTGTGAACATAGGTTGCTATTGAGATTAATTATTTTTAAACAGATAGCTATATTCAGCAATTGTTGAAATATTTGACAGTGATAGTTGAGTTGTCAATTGACACCAATTTAGGATGCATGATGATCATTTAACAAATTTATTGAAATGTACATTTCCTTTTCAATAAAGACAAACCCAATATTACAGTTTCAAAATACATATACATATAAAATGAAAAATTACATGTAGTTAACAATATAACAATGGTTTTGATTATTGTATTTCAGATTGGATCAAGTCTATAATACTAGGATGAGAGGTTAACTTCTACTGGCAGACACCAGCCACTCTAGATTATGCTTAGGAATTAAGAGCCGGAGATATTTATACATGATATTCCAAAATGTGAAGTACTGTATTGTGACACATCAGAATGGAAGAATTGGAATTTAATTTGTACATATTTCAAGTTCTCAGTGATGTTAGTTCAAGATTAAATACTGTAAGTTCGAAAATTTTCGCGTGACTTTTATTTCGCGATTTTTCGATTTCCGAATAATTAGCGAGACTTTGAATTCGCGAACGAGTACTCATGCTGTCTTCAAAGCTTATTGTAATTCTTTATTAGCGAGATTATATTTTCGCGAGACAAGGAATAAGCGAATATTAGCGAAAATTAAATTCTCGCGAATATTTCCGGATTTACAGTATATACATATGAACATAAAGTGTAAGTGGATCAATGAATTGATGAATTGAGAGGTTTAAGAACGAAAAAGTGGAAAATTTTTCTAATCAACTCTAGTTCCCAATAATCTTTTAAATATACAATTTCATAGATTCAAGGAGTGGATTTACAAAGTTCAGCATATAAACCTAACTAACTCTGGATTATAATTGAGGCATAGACAAGTCTGACATTCAATTGAGTAGAATAAAGTAGTATATTAAATGAAATGAGGCAGTTATCTTCATCATATAAAAAGGTCCAGGATTTGTTATCATAGACATCATCATCATCATATAGAAGCAATTAACATTTCTAAGCCCGGAGATCCAACCGGACTGCACAATCCGACTATTCGATCATTACCATGCTGTTTACAAGGGGTGCATGTTCGTATTGTGACATAACATTGTCATATTACAATCTAACTTTATGACTGCTACACAGGTTTCACAGGCACAAATCTTGAAGTGCACAGGTCTACATGAAAGGGCTTGTTTATTAGCTTTTGGCTGGTTTGTGTTGAACCAGAAGTCATTTGCTTTGGAAAGTTGGATTGAACCATCTTCTCAATATAATGTGGATACAAAAAGTTTATATTAAGTAAAATGATAAAGCTTCACTTGAACATGTTTAATAGGGAATCATGGCAATGATAATGCTTTCAATGACTTTCGACAATTTCACTTGATTGTTACTTGTACTAGCTTTTGACAGGGTAGTTCATGAAACTCCAGTATACTGCAACAATAGATTTAGCTTTGGAACAATAATATATGGAAAAAACAAAATCAGAACATATGTGTGTAAATAGTCGCTCTGGATTAAAGTGCCTAGTACAGCATATTAACACCTGTACAGGCTTTCATGTTAAGACTAGTCAGTTCAATTCAATTCAATTATTTGAGCAGAGACTGGGACGGTGAGGGTGGGTCCTGTGTCATATGGCCCATGCCGAAGTCCATAGGTGTCTGGGATGGAATGAATTCAGCAGCCGCAGGGTCCATTCCACTATGGCTACCACCTGGAGTAGAGTCCTTGTCAATGTTCATGTAATGACTTGGTCCAGAAGCAGGTTTTCTTTTGACAGTACCTTTAGGATCAACATATTTGATTTTACGGTCTTTACAAAATTCAACAAACTCATCCTCGGATGTGATAAACACTACTTTGTCAGTAAAGAGTTTCAGCACTATACGCCCGTCCCTTGTAAACGCATCCTTGATGTGACCCGCTCGCTTTAGAACACGCCCTTTGTACAGCACTGAGTTTCTCGCCTTTGTAAGATCTTCGCGGATGAAGATTCTTTCATTGTCAGGAATTACTTCATTAGCAGCCTTGAGCTTTTTCATTGGTTCTCTTGAGAGTATGGCTTTTTTCGACTTATAGCTGCAGAATTTTACAATAATGTCCCGAGGCTTCTTATCCTTCCCACCAGCAGCAGCATTGGTCCGAGTAATACGATGTGTTCTGTCAATATCACTGTACCTAATGGGTGTTTCCGCATACTCATTTACGAGAGTAAGAACAAGATCCTCAGCTGGTATTGTATCATTTTCAGGAATTCCAGAAATTATGATGTTGTTCCTGCGCGAGTACTGCTCCAGTTCATCGCATTGATTTCTGGATTTAGTTAGCTCTGTGGTTAGTTTTTCAACATTATTTGACAGTTTTTCAATTGTGTTTGTCAGATCATGCGAAACAGCATTGGCAGTTTCCTTTACAACATTTTCAGTTGAGGTAGTTTTCAAGACTTTCATGACCTGTGCAACTATCTTATCTTGCAAACTCGGCATTTTGAACAGTTTATCGATAAAGGACACCATCAGATCATCATCTTTGGAGAGACAGGCCAGCAGTGAGTCTGCCACAACGGCAGGGTCGACTTCAGTTGCAGACTCAAAATCATCAGAGGCACTGCTTGCACCCCTGTGCCTCTTGGGGGTGGGGGCATCCCTACGACTGCGTCTCCCACCAACAGGACAAGCACCACCTCTACCTCGCCCTCTGGGCTGTGATGCTGGCTTAGGAGGCATTGTTTGTAACTGGCAGTTGTATGATACTCAATGATGTTGGAATGGATGGAATCAGTGATGGAACGAATTGTCCAAGCCTTTGTTTACGTTTCAAACGGCAACAAAAAGTCCGTTATAGCAACAGTTCTAATGGAATACACCACTCAGATAGACAGTATTGATGATACTAGTTCATAGTTTATGATATATTGACATCGAGTGTCCATTAAATGCTCATAACAATCATATAGTTAGACTTTTTAGACAGCGCCAAAAAATTTCTAGCCCGCCATGACAGTACCGGAAGTTTCTAATACTAGTCTTTGTATCGACTGCCCTGTTGAAAGATGCAAAATTACAGTAATTCTCTTTGGCTCCATGTTGCCAAATCTAAAGGGTCACTAAAGCGGCTTGAGTAGCCGAAACCGCGGTATGACCCACCCCTTTTCTCATGAATATGTTCGCTGATCTTAAAGAATCTCAGTTTTATTTTTATTTATTACCCAATACATGATTGCAATATACTCTGCTGTCACCATGGAAAATCAAAATCTGCTAGTGGCGAAGTATTGCAATCTGAAATATGCTTAAGCATGTCATATCAACCAAATGAATGAGCTATTCCCATTCTATATATGTCCGCTGATGATGAATCAGTGATGAATTGAAATTGATTGAATAAATATATCAATGATTTGTTCTATTTCTATCGGATCTAGGTGTCGAATGTGTGGGTTTGTTTTCTTAAACGGCACTAATTAGCAACTCAAATACAGTGATCAATGGGATAAAATAGTAGCGGAGTTGAAAGGTTTAGTTTAATTGAAATAAATATTTGGGGCTTTTCTTCAGAGGTATTGCTGGTTCTGATTGCAACAGTTCTCGATAATTGCTTACGATCTTTTCTGTCATCTCTGGATGAATTTGTCTTTGATTCTGAATAACGTTATCCACACTTTACTTACAACATCAATTGACAGTTGGAGACTGTTCAAAGCGATACACTACATGCAGGGGCTATTACACAAAAAGTGTTTGTGTATAGAGAGGTTTAAAGTCCCAGTCAACAGTTTTTCGATCATGTCGAGGCAAGTCATTGCTTCGTAAGTATTTACCAGTACAGTTAGGGATTTATTGTGTGTTGCTCAAGAACACAACACGGCACCCAGTGTCGGGATCGAACCCAAGACCTTTCCATGCTGATTCCAATACTATACCACCATACCACAGCGATATATCTTCCTAAACGTTTAAGACTGTCCATAGTTTTGTCAGTTGAGAAAAACTGATTTAAAAGCCGTAACAAGTCGAGATATTACGAATATGAACAGTTTGTACATATAATGCCTTAAGAATTGTTTCCGCTTGGGCTTAACTTATCTAGCCCAGTTTATTTGCAGCTGTGCTATTGTCCTTACTTGGAGTTTTGTTTCGCAATATTCTGTAACATGCTTCAAATGCCACTCTCGTTCTAATAAGATTATTTCTAAGAAATAATTGCAATTTTTGCCTGAGATCGTGAATGAATAAATGCATGTTTTTTGTTCGAATTTCAAACATTCAAATCCCCTGGAGGTGTGGTTTTATACTGAAATTGAAGTGCGTCTTGGTATCGTTCTAATTAGAGATTGTTAATTCGATGAGTGTCATGGAAAGTGTGACATAGATGAAGATTGTCTACCTCAGACATTGCAGACTAAAGGTTGATATGCATGTATTTGCTGCTGAGTGTGATTGAAATTCAACCACATAACAGGTTGACACGATAGGAAATAAGATGAAATAACGTGAATACTGTAAACTCATATGATTTTAAGGCAAAATGTCACCAAGGGATTCATTTTGATTGAAATGCGAGGGTTCCCCGTGTACGTTCTTATCCTATAGATGGTTGATAAAATGAGATATGCTTTGCCAATCAAATGTGGTCGTGGACGTTTGCTTCCATTGTCTTATCATCTTTTGATTTTATTTCTGAATTTTCAAGAACGGCATCTCTTTGTTGCTAGATTGGTATTTGGGTTCCCTATTTCATTCTGGGTGGCCAGCTGAAGTGTTTGGAAGTACTTTGCTGAATAACCGCGTGTTTTGTTGCATTCCCTAGATTTGTAAATTTGTAAATATTACATTTTGGTTTGGGGCTGTGTGTTAGCAGTCGTTGGTACGAATTTTATGATTTTCAATGAAATTGTTGTTTAAAAACAACGAATTAAGGTGTTTTATTTTCGACACGGTTTTATATATGAATGGGTCTTTTAGATATGAGCCACTGCATATGAAAGCCAACAAAATGCTTGGGCGAAAACAAAGGCGCAGATCAGCTTCGCGGTAACCGCGAAGCTGATCAGCGCCTTTGTTTTCGCCACACGAATAGTACAATCCCTCTTCTTATTAAATCCGAAATTTCAAGCGTGTACCATGCTTCTGTGACTGTACAGACCGGTTTGTGTCAGACCTGGTCGGAAACCACATTGTTGGTTTTCCACGAGGTTGCTCATTGTATATAGTCTTCAGATGTGGCAATTTGTCTGTTTACCATTACGTCACTTAGGCCAATAACTGTGCCCTAAATGCCTACAAACTGCACACACATCGGCTTGAATTGAATGAATACAGTGTAAATGTTGTGAACTACTGCAGAGGCTGAGAGCGAGGTTAGGTACCTGTAAAACTATACTGGACAAATAAAGTTAGGGATCAAACTTTTAATGTGCATTTTCTACACGATTTCGAGCTGCTGGTAAAATAAAACATTTCTGTCATCAAGGTAATTCATTTTGTAAGCTTTGTACACTTGAGGGTGGAAACAATATTCTTTGCATTCAACAAGACCAGGCTTAAAGAGAGACTACCCTTAAAATGAAAGTGATTTGAAATTCCCATAGAGAATTGATTGTGTGTACGTTTGTTCATGCAAAACGTTTAAAATGGTTAGAAATCTTTTTGAGCTGGCTGACCCTAGAAATGCTGAATCTTGACGACTATCGTAAAAATTTGCAAATTTTTCATGAATTGGAAAAATTGAATTTTTTTGTGGAATCATTTTTATGGACTTTTTATCACTCTGGTTTTAAGGGTAGTGTGGTTTAAAGAACAGCTGTGCTTAAGTCAGATGATGCACAATTTCAAAATTGGTGGCATATGAAAGTGCAATAAAACTGCTAATCCACCATATAAATGAAAAATTGATTAATTATCGATTGTCCCCAAAATGCATCCTTAAAAGTTTGATCCCTAACTTCTTTTGACCAGTATAGTTTAAGCCCGCCATTATTTTTATATTACTGATCGTTGTAAGGCGATGCTTCTGTGGTCGTTCTTATTGTATTGTGTCTTGGCGTTGAATTTTCGTAATGTGAGCACATTATGTACGTTTTTATATTTTTAGTTAAGTTTCGGTAACTGAGTGGCCACCTATTGGGAAAATAGCTGCTCATTCGGCTTACGATGTTTTCTCAGTATTAGTACCTGATTGTTAATTTAGTTTTTCCCCACCCCGGGTTTTTGACTGGGAATGTCTTTCCGATTGTCCCATTTCCTGATCATTGCCTACTTTTACCTTTGTTTGTTCTGAATTCTCTTTTTTGCAGGTATCTGATATCATGCCTAAATGATGGGCTTTTCAAGACACTTGTCAACTATTTCGACCTGCGAAGTTGATATCTGTCTTTAAGATCGGAAACCAGAACAGCATGTTTCTTTATGACAAGGCTCTACGTGATTCCTGTAATTGTAGTCTAGGTTACTGCTGTCCGTACACCATCAACTTTCAGAAACCACCTCTTTCAAAATCACACTTTTCTGAAACAATTCATGAAAAAGTACGATTCCAAAAGTCTTAAAAAGTGCCCCATACATTCTGAAAATAGCCTCATAAACAAAAAATTAATTAAAGTTTTTGAATGGGTCTTTTAACATTGTGAAAATGTAAGAAATGGAAGTAACTATTTTCCGCAGAAGAAATCTAAATGGATCTATTTAGATTAATTTAAAATGCAATGCAACAAACCATAACAAAATGGTATAGAATGAAAAATGTGCCCCAGACACTTAAATTCATTAACAGATTTGCTACAATTTCAATTTTTACTAACTTGTACATACAAAGGTATATTCTAGATATTTTTGGCATGCACTTTTAGTATTGTACCGATGTTCAAAATTTTGCAGCACTTTTTAAGACTTTTGGAATTCAAAAGGGTGCAAAGTCATACCTTTCTAAAGATGTTGCTTCAAAGAGTGATTGTGAGAAAGGCAGTATCTAAAAGATGTCATAAGTATAGTAGGCTCACTTCCCTTCGAGTAAATTATTGCGTATTGTTATTTTTTTTTTTTTTTTTTTTTTTTTTTTTTTTAATTAGAGTTTATACCTTCAAGGTTGTTTCTTGTGACAGTAAGAATTGCTGTTCTTACCATTACTGCTAATTGAACGACTGTAAAATGTGATCGGAAAAAAGCAAGCTCTAGTTATAAGGAACTCAGTAACTGTCGGCACGCAATCATGCCCCTAAACATATTCATCCAGTGTTTGTATATATGGCGTTTTGTAAAATGACTACACCACTGGCTGTTTTGTTTGCAAAAATCATTTTAAAGAAAAGTGCCATTATTGGAAAAATTGCCAATTTGGCGTTACCATTCAGAAAACAACTACAGATTCATTTTGAGTCGGTAAAATGCCCGTGATACAGCTTTGGTGAAAATGACAATGTGATTGATAAGGCCCAATAATAAATAACAAATTACACTTTTTCGCTGTATGTCTGTAAGCTTATTAGATAATACTGTGGTTTTCATGATATTGTTGGTTTTAGAAACAGAAATGTTCTAAGAAATGAAAACTACAAGCAGTAACTACGAAAATGCATATGCACATTGTATATCCCTGGGATGACAGTGGATTTCATTCCATTGAAAAATGGCCGTTAGGCATATGTGAGCGTGCCAGACTGAAAGTCCTTGCTTACATTGTCCTCGTCCATACCCGAGAAATTGTAAGGAATCCCCCGCCAGCAACAAATTATTAGTCGCGAAATCGTGAGTCTAATACAGCAATTTTCAGTAATAGCAATTACTGAAAAAGTGTTCTTACTGAACTCGATTATTATATTAAAATGGCGTCATATAGTATCCGTTTCTTTCTCAGGAAATATACGTACATGCACGGCATGATGTTTGGTCCATTTTAGTATTTCATTTTAGTTCAAATTGGTTTGATTAGTTTGGATGTTTGATTAAAGTATTAAAGTGTTTTAATCGATCCGATATTTTTCCACAAAGAGGGCATTTGGTAAATTTCTCTTAGGCAATAACCAAGTATTCAACTTGCTTACATTGTCCTCGTCCATACCCGAGAAATTGTAAGGAATCTGCTGTGATGAGGCCTAATAACTCCCCCGCCAGCAACAAATTATTAGTCGCGAAATCGTGAATCTAATACAGCAATTTTTAGTAATAGCAATTACTGAAAAAGTGTTCTTACTGAACTCGATTATTATATTAAAATGGCGTCATATAGTATCCTGTTCTTTCTCAGGAAATATACGTACAGGCACGGCATGATGTTTGGTCCATTTTAGTATTTCATTTTAGTTCAATTGATTTGATTAGTTTGGATGTTTGATTAAAGTATTAACGTATTTTAACCGATCCGATAGGGCATTTAGTAAATTTCTCTAAGGCAATAACCAAGTATTCAACATGCATCCGAAGTACAATTAAGTCCAAAGAATTCCATAATTTATACGGAAATTCATTGAAACCATTCGTCATTTTGTCTCCGCTACATACCTTGATTATCGCTCAACTTCCCAAGCCTGTAGCCATCATTTGCGGCTGTATAGCCCGTTTGTGTTCTTGGTTCATCAGTAAAACTTCACCTGTTGTGATGGAAAATCGTTCAGGAAGCAACGATCATTTCAGTGTCTGACGTTGATGTATGGCTAATGTCTTACCAATGGACAAGCAAGAGATGGATTTGACTGCTACAACATGAAAAGCTACACACGGTCAAGTTTTTTTTTTATAAATTCAATTCTTTATTCAGATTGCCAAATACATTTTAGCGCATCTACAAAACATTCAATACAAATACACAAATACACTAACTTGACATATTTTATCGTGAGTACTGGATGACCGCAAAGCAAATGTTGAGGAATGCTGATGCAGTGCCCAGAGCAGTTATACTAATATGGCATCCCTGATCTAGGCTGTGTCTGCCAGCAACCATAAAATTGCGATCAGATCGGACATCCAATACGCATGAAAAATAGATACATGTAGGATGATAAGCATATGGATGGTAATATAACAAGATTATGACGTGACAGAGGTGGCATCTCCAAAGTAGTATATCAATGTTTTTCAAAAGAACTAAGCTATAGTGAATTGACATAGACTGACTTGAAAAATTGAAAATGTTACAGTTCCCTACGACATGACTATATGGGTCATTATCAAAAAATGGAGCAATCCAGAAAGGCAAAACGAAAAAAAATTATAAAAAAGCAGGAAATGCAAACAATACAAAGTGGGAAATCCTGATTACATATAGAATACAATAACGTATCGACATTTAGGGGGTATTGAAAGGTGAACCCCTTTATCATCTATATGTACACTATGGCCCCTGTTAAATTGGATCACCGCATCTTGGGTACAACTGAGCATACAAGGTTCAAGTCGGTCTGATGTTGTCTATAAGGTTATGACTGGGGCACGCTAATCGATTTAAGCCCAGAAAACCTTTACAATTTTGACCATTCCAATGCGGGTCTGACTTACCTAGATGCTTGTACCGTACAGTATGACTTCCCATGCATTGATATTATAATAGATTTGCTTCTTGTGTTGAAATCGGCTTGGTGACATTCTAACATGGAAAGAGCAGCTCATCTTGGTCTTCAAAGACACTTTATTGTTAGTTGTACTTACTGTGACGCCTGTTTATTACATTAGAATTTTTAACATGATGTACCAAATTCTTGATTTGTTTTATTATTGCTTTAGTCGGAAATGTTGTTGACACTCACATCAGTGTTTTATTACACATTATACTGCAGAACACTTTGTTGTCACCCTGGAAAATATGCAAATATGCTTAAGCATGTCTTATCAACAAAATGAACGAGCTATTCCGATTCTATATATGTCCGCTGATGATGAATCAGTGATGAATTGAAATTGATTGAATAAATGCATCATGGATTTGTTCTATTTCTATCGGATCTAGGTGTCGAATGTGTGGGTTTGTTTTCTTAAACGGCATAATTAGCAACACTCAAAGACAGTGATCAATGGGGTAAAATAGTAGCGGAGCTGAAAGGTTTAGTTTAACTAAAATGAATGTTTTGGGGCTTTTCGCTTGTTCCAGCTTTTCAGTGGTATTGCTGGTTCTGATTGCAACAGTTCTCGATAATAACGTAATCCACACTTTACTTATAAGATCAATTGAAAAATGGAGAATTAAATCGATATCATACTTGAAGGTGCTATTACACAAAGTTTCGATTGAGGATGTTGTTTGTATTGAGGTTTAACGTCCCACGCAACAGTTTTTCGATCATGTAGGGACAAGCCACCGCTTCCTGAGTAGGGTAATTTGATGTGTCTTGCTCAAGGACACACCATGGCGCCCAATGTCGTGATTGAACCTAGGACCTGTCGATGCGGAGTCTAATACTCTACCACCAGACCACCGCGATATATTTTCCTTGCATAAGTGCTATACGTTTAAGACTGTCCATAGTTTTGTCAGTTCGGGACATTAACTGATCAAAACTGATAGTTGTTATTCAAAAGAATTCATTCCGTAACAAGTCGAGGTATTTATTACTAATATATAGTATGTTTGTATAATGCCTATAGAAGTGTTTCCGCTTGGGCTTAACTTATTTAACACAGTTTATTTTGGTGCAGCTGTGCTATTCTCCTTATTTGGAGTTTTGTTTCTCGCAGTCATGATTCTGTAACATGCTTAAACTGACACTCTCGCTCTAATAAGATTATTTCTAAGAAATGATTGCGATTTTTGCCTGAGATCGTGAATGAATGAATGCTTATTATTATTCCGTTTTCAAACTTTCAAACCTCCTGATAGTGTGGTTTTATACCAAAATTGCAGTGCTTCTTGTTATCGTTCTAATTAGAGATTTGTAAGTCGATAAGATGTCATTGAAAATATTCTATAAATGAGGATTGTCTACCCCAGGGTATATAATACTTAGGATTAAACACTTGTCATTTGTCACAACGGCCCCCAACCCCCGGGGAAGGGCGGGAGAAAGCCTTGGAATGAGCGGGTCTTTGACCAAAGTTTTGTCATGGCAGTGCGGGTGAATACCCAGAGTTAACTTTATATAGGCTAAAAGGGCCGTGAAATGAAAAAAAAAAAGATAGCAGGCTGTGGGGAAAAACAGCAGTGGTCTTACCAACAAGCAGTCCCCGCAGGGTGAGACTTTGCGCGGGGATTCGCTGGACCAAAAGTCAAAATCCCGGAGCCGGTATTCCTCGGGGGTGGTGGTTGGGGCCGTGGTTACAAATGACTAGTGCATACTATGACACGTTTTTGCCGTTTGTGATTTAAATTCTACCACAGGACAGTGAATGGATCGGGCAATGATAGGAAAATGGTAATATGTTGCCTGTTGGAACCTCCCAAGTGATGCTTTATCAGTTTTGAAAACGAAATATCTCTTTAGTAGTAAACATTCTGATTGTAATAAAATGGTTAATTTATTGAAAAAGTAAAAGTAGGCAATTATTGGAAATGGCGCAGTCAGAAAGAAATTCCCACTGCAAAAAAAAAACGTAGTGGGAAATACAAATTAACAGTCAGGTACTTATACTAAGAAAACATATAGGTAGTAAGGCGAATGGGCAGCTATTTTCCTATAGGTGGCCACTCAGTTACTCAAACATAACAAAAAATAAAGGGCGGCCCCCGTGGCCGAGTGGTTAAGAGCGCTGATATTTCATTACCGCATTTAACCATTCGATAATCGTTGTGGGTTCGAGCCCCGCTCTGGCCATACGTGTGTCAAGCAAAGATCTGCTTGCGGGTGTGTCAGGTGGTTATTCTCGGGGTTCTCCCGTTTTCGCCCCATCTATTGATTGGCCCGTCTCATATGAGCTGAAATAATCTTGAAAGGGACGTTAAACTGAATAATAATAATAAAAAAAGAAAACATACATAAGATGCTAACAGCACAAAACTTCAACACCAAGACATAAAACAATAAGAACCACCACTAAACTATCGCATTGGAATGAACAGTAATATAAAATTTCTGGCGGGCTTAAATCTATTTTACATGACCATAACCTCACCCTCAGCTTCTGCAGTGGTTCACATCATTAAGTAAGCTGTTCGGTCCTCGAGGTTAATTTCTAACTGGTCAATGAATCATCAAGGACAAATAAATCATGTTAACCACCATAATGAATAAAAAAAAAAAAAAAACTAGGACCCACAGAATCAGTAAGCTGCCCGACGATGGAGATCCGTGGGCTTCGAATAACGTACGGAAATCCGGAGTTAAAAAAAACACCAGTTGAACCCGGATGGGCCAAGCAACAGACAATAAGATATAAAGATTTGATCCTTTGGAAGCAGTAAAACATTCAAAGGGAGATAGTATGGACCATATTGCGAAATTTCGGGTAATGAGCCTTCATCATTAGCCCTTTTTAAACAGGCAACGAACACCAGACTATTGTGCTGCAATTTCGAGAACTAAATCGCCACTAAATTATCGCATTGGAACGAACAGTAATATAAAATTACTGTCGGGCTTAAATCGATTTAACATGACCATAACCTCACCCTCCTCAGCTTCTGCAGTGGTTCACATCATTTAGTAAGCTGTTCGGTCCTCGAGGTGAATCTCTAACTAGTCAATGAATCATCAAGGACAAACAAATAAATCATGTTAACCACCATAATGAATAAAAAACTAGTATTCACAGATTCAGTAAGCTGCCCGACGATGGAGATCCAAAAGGGTGCAGAGTCATACCTTTCTCAAGATGTTGTTTCAAAGAGTGATTGTGTAAAAGGCAGTATCTGAAAGATGTCATAAGTACAGTAGGCTCATTTCCCTTCGATAAAATTATTGCGAATTGTTTTTTTTTGTTTTTTTAAATTAGAGTTTATTACCTTCAAGGTTGTTTCTTGTGACAGTAAGAATTGCTGTTCTTACCATTACTGCTAATTGAACGACTGTTTGTTTGTTTGTTTGTTTGTTTGTATATAGGTTTAACGTCCCAGTCAACAATTTTTCAGTCATGTTGGGACGGAGCCATCGCTTCCTGGGTTTTAACCAGTACTCTAGGGAGTCAATGTGTCTTGCTCAAGGACACAGCACGGTGACCCTTGTGGGGATCGAACCCAGGACCTCTCGATTCGGAGTCTGACGCTCTACCACTAGGCCACCGCGCTTCCTTTGAACGACTGTAAAATGTGTTCGGAAAATGCAAGCTCTAGTTATAATGAACTCAGTAACGCAATCATGCCCCTAAACATATTCATCCAGTGTTTGTATATATGGCGTCTTGTAAACTGACTACACCACTGGCTGTTTTGCCTGCAAAATTCATTTTAATGAAAAGTGCCATTATTGGTAAAATTGCCATTTTGGCGTTAACATTCAGAAAACAACTACAGATACATTTTGAGTCGGTAAAACGCCCGTGATACAGCTTTGGTGAAAATGAAAATATGATTGATAAGGCCCAATAATAAATTACAAATTACACTTTTTCACGGTATCTCTGTAAGCTTATAAGATAATATTGTGGTTTTCATGAAATTGTTGGTTTGAGAAACAGAAATTTTGTAAGATTCTGAAATGAAAACTACAAGCAGTAACTACGAAAATGCATATGTACATTGTATATCCCTGGGATGACCGTGGATTTCATTTCATTGAAAAATGGCTGTTAGGCATATGCAAGCGTGCCAAACTGAAAGTCCTTGCTTACATTGTCCTCGTCCATACCCGAGAAATTGTAAGGAATCTGCTGTGATGAAGCCTAATAATCCCCCCCCCCCCCGCCAGCCATAAATTATTAGTCGCGAAATCGTGAGTCTAATACAGCAATTTTCAGTAATAGCAATCACTGAAAACGTGTTCTTACTGAACTCGATTATTATATTAAAATGGCGTCATATAGTATCCTTTTCTTTCTCAGGAATAATACGTACATGCACGGCATGATGTTTGGTCCATTTTAGTATTTCATTTTAGTTGAAATTGGTTTGATTAGTTTGGATGTTTGATTATTTAAAGTATTAAAGTATTTTAACCGATCCGATATTTTTCCAAAAAGAGGGGATTTGGTAAATTTCACTTAGGCAATAACCAACGGTATTCAACATGCATCCGAAGTACAATTATGTCCAAAGAATTCCATAATTTATACGGAATAACATTGAAACCATTCGTCATTTTGTCTCGCTACATACCTTGATTATTGCTCAACTTCCCAAGCCTGTAGCCATCATTTGCAGCTGTACAGTCCGTTTGTGTTCTTGGTTCATCAGTAAAACTTCACCTGTTGTGATGGAAAATCGTTAAGGAAGCAACGATCATTTCAGTGTCTGAAGTTGATGTATGGCTAATGTCTTACCAATGGACAAGCAAGAAATGGGTTTGACTGCTACAACATGAAAAGCTACAAACAGTCGTGATCTAAAAAGGTCAGAGACATTTTAAAGCAGGAAATACAAACAATATAAAGAGGGAAATTCTGATTACATATAGACTTCAATAACTTAAAGACATTTAGGGGTTATTGTAAGGTAAACCACTTTATCATCTATATGTACACTATGGCCCCTGCTAAATTGGATAACCGCATCTTGGGTACAACTGAGCATACAAGGTTCAAGTCGTTCTGATGTTGTCTATAAGGTTATGACTGGGGCACGCTAATCGATTAAAGCCCAGAAAACCTTTACAATTTTGACCATTCCAATGCGGGTCTAACTTACCCTGATGCGTGTACCGTAGTTCTCCAATAAGCAGTATGACTTTCAATGCATTGGTGTAATGGCATATTTGCTTCTTGTGTTAAGTCAGCTTGGTGATATTCTCACATGGAAAGAACAGCTAATGTTACTCTTCAAAGACACACTTAATTGTTATTGTATTAACTGTGACGCCTGTTTTTACCTTAGGATTTTTACTATTCTGTGCAAAATTCCTGACTTGTTTTATTTTTGCTTTAGTCGGAAATGTAGTTGACACTCACATCAAGTTTTTATTGGTATGACCCATCTCTTTTCTCATGAATATGCTCGCTGCTCTTAAAGGATTTCAGTTTTATTTTATTTGCTATTACTGCAGCTGGTGTTGAGCCGCGTGGCGGCCCTAAAAAGTCTCCCCGTACATCATCCATAGTGCAGATTATATTTTCCTTTTGGTCCTCTAAGACAAGCAAGAGTGTTCTGAGAAATCAGAAAATTATTATCGGTTTAGATTCATTTTCTAACCAAAGTTTAATATATCGACTACCCGGTTGAAAGATGCGAAATTACAGTAATTCTCTTTGGCTCCATGTTGCCAAATCTAAAGGGTCACTGAAGAGGCTTGAGTAGCCGAATCCGCGGTATGACCCACCCCTTTTCTCATGAATATGTTCGCTGATCTTAAAGGATCTTAGTTTTTATTTATTACCCAATACATGATTGCAATATACTCTGCTGTCACCCTGGAAAATCAAAATATGCTAGTGGCGAAGTATTGCAATCTGAAATATGCTTAAGCATGTCTTATTAACCAAATGAATGAGCTATTCCCATTCTATATATGTCCGCTGATGATGAATCAGTGATGAATTGAAATTGATTGAATAAATGTATCACGGATTTGTTCTATTTCTATCGGATCTAGGTGTCGAATGTGTGGGTTTGTTTTCTTAAACGGCACTAATTAGCAACTCAAAGACAGTGATCAATAGGATAATATAGAAGCGGAGTTGAAAGGTTTCGTTTAACTGAAATAAATGTCTTGGGGCTTTTCGCTTGTGGTACAGTGTTGCTGGTTCTGATTACACCAGTCCCTGATAATTGCTTACGTTTACCTTTTCTGTCATCTCTGGAGGATTTGTCGTTGATTCTGAATAACGTTATCCACACTAACTGACAGCTGGAGAATCAGATATAGTACATGTAGGAGCTATTACACGCATTCTTAAATGAAAGTATTGTTTGTGTATTGAGATTTAACGTCCCAATTAACAGTTTTTCGATCATGTCGCGACAAGACACCACTTCCTGAGTATTTATCAGTACAGTGGGGAATTTATTGTGTCTTGCTGAAGGACACACCATGGCGCCCAATGTCGAACTTAGGACCTCTCGATGCGGAGGCCAATACTCTACCACCTGGCCCCGAGGTTATAAAACTTTTTTTAAGCTCAGCTCAGCTGAGCATGAAATTTCAACTGCTCATAAATGCTGAAATAGTCAAAATTAGTGGAAAATTCAGGTTCATAACTCAATATCTGGTAATTTATCCTGCTCATAAATGTTAAAATGCCAACAATTGTTGGCATTTTAACATTTATAAGCAGGATAAATTTAGTCTCAGCTGATTTAAGCATGAAAAAAGTTTTATAACCTCGGGACCAGGTCACCGCGATATATTTTCCTTGCATAAGTGCTGAACGTTCAAGATTGTCTATAGGCCATGATCAAAACTGATAGTTGTTATGCAGAAGACTTCATTCCGTGACAAGTCGAGGTACATGTATTACTAATATTTAAAGTTTGTTTAATGTCTATTGAAGTGTTTCCACTTGTGCTTAACTTGTTTAACACAGTTAATTTAGGTGCAGCTGTGCTATTCTCCTTATATGGAGTTTTGTTTCTCGCAATCATGATTCTGTAACATGCTTAAAATGACACTCTCGCTCTAATAAGATTATTTCTAAGAAATAATTGCGATTTTTGCGTGAGATCGTGAATGAATGAATGTACTTTTTTGTTCAGCTTTCAAACTTTCAAACACCCTGGAGGTGTGGTTTTATACTGAAATTGTAATGCTTCTTGTTAGCGTTCTAATTAGAGATTTCTAAGTCGATAAGATGTCATCGAAAATATGGCATAAATGAGGATTGTCTACCCATGGGTATAAAAAAACTTAGGATTAGTATGCATGTTTTTGCCGTTTGGAATTTAAATTCTACCTCAGGACAGGGTGAATGGGTCGGGCAATGATATGAAAATGATAATTGTGTTGCCTAGTGAAACGTTAGTGATCCTTTATCAGTTTTGAAAATGAACTATCTCGGTAGTAGTAAACATTCTGATTGAAATAAAATGGTTAATGTATTGAAAAAATTGGAGCCAGGTTTGGTACCCATTAAACTCCCTACTATTTGAATCATCCACAAAGGCGCTTTTTGGTACTTTGGTGTCCAGTCGTTTCGATTGACTGCGTGTTCAATTTGTATATTTTCATTTTTTCCAAAGGTCTCTGGGTCGTCCGACGTTTGTCTGAATTATAAACCTCAGTAAAGCAGTTGCTTGCAATTTATGAAAGAAAATTGGGTCTTGTTGTTCAAAATTAACTACATTGTTAGTTAACGATTCGTTAAAATTTTAAGCATAAATATTATGAATACACTGTTATTTTTGTTGATAAAATGCGAGAATCCTAAAATACATGTTATTTTTTGTTGGTAAAATGTGAAAATCCTTTGCAATGCAATGTGTATTTGCTTATGTAGTCGGCATTTACTTAACGAGTCGAGGTCTTAACGATGACGTTAAGGTAACGAAGTTTTGACAACTGGCCCTCTTTTCTTGCGACACGGTTTAATGTAACTTTCAGATGTCGCAATATATCTTTGAAGCAGCTATTGTAAAATGACGTCACTCGAAGAAATTACTTAGTTCTAAATGCTTTAAATTTGCATATCCCTTGGCATAAGTGTAAAGATAAATACTTGTTTTGTCTTGAATTTGTGTTTGCAGGCATTCGAAATCATGGTTAAAATGTTATGAGCCTCGACGCGAGAAAACCGGTCTTCGGGGTTTCCGACCAGGTCCGACACAAACCGGCCTGTACAAGCTCAGAAAAGAGCTAGAAGCTTGAAATTTCGGATTTAAGTAAAAGAGGAATTGTACTATCCGAGTAGCGAAAACAAAGGCGCTGATCAGCTTCGCGGTTACCGCGAAGCTGATCTGCGCCTTTGTTTTCGCCTAGGCAAAAATTAGGTTTTCTCACGATGCGGCTCTTATTATGTCAAACGCTGGCAGCCTACACTTATTTCATCTACAGGCTGGTTTCTATATTTTGACGTAACTATTATATGAGCCGCCGCATGAGAAACCCAACAATTTGGTTTCCCGACCATGTCCGACACAGATCATGCTGTACATCTACACAAGCAGACTATACGTTTGATATTTCTGATCAAGAGAGAAAAGACATTGTACTAATAATGGGGGCGAAAACAAAGGCACTAAGCTGCGCAGCGCCTTTGTTTGCGCATATTGTAGATTGTACAAATAGCAGTACCCTGTGTCGATTTGAGAATAAATGGTCAGAAATCCAAAATATTTTCTTCTCACCCAAATTATATGGGTCCATTACCACTAATGCAGTTGTAACTGATGCACATGTTAAACTTAAATTGATAAAATGACAAAATATGAAAGCATTGTCAATACTTTTATCGTTTACTATTACTTTATCTTCTTACACTGAAAGGGAAACTGAGATAACAACAATCATGGTATTTTTTAAGGATATGCATGTCATCAATTAAGTTCCAAGACCTTTCAATATTGAAGCTCATCTGAGCCTTATTACGAGAACACGCCCATTTTATATACAGATTTATTTAAGTAGCATATAAATGAAAATTTTTAATACAAAGATTTTGATATTTTTCTTATTTTTGCTCCGGGCAAAGCATAGATTGTGAGTACATGTTAGAACCGCCTTGTTTTGCAGCAAAACTAAGAAAAATAGGTATACTCCTGCATACCCCAGTTTTGCTATATAAAAGTGGGATATAAGGGGGTATGTATTATACGGAAATGTTATCCTGATGTTTAGACTCACCAGGTGATCACATGACTGAACCATTGAAAACTTTTGACAATCTACAGAACACAGTGACGTCAATCGTAAAACTTAAAGTCCTATGGATAGGCGGCCCCCGTTGCCGAGTGGTTAAGAGCGCTGTTTCTTAAACACTCGATCATGTGTCAGGTGTGGGTTCGAGCCCCGCACTGGCCACATGTGAGACAAGCCAAGTTCTGCTTGCGGGTGTGCCAGGTGTTTTTTCTCGGGGTTTTCCCGTTTTCGCCCCACCTACCGATTGGCCCGTCTCATATGAGCTGACAATCTATGGAACACAGTGACGTCAATCGTAAACTTGAAGTCCTATGGTCTTGAAACATGTTATGCAGCTCGGAGACTGGAAGTCTTCAAAATGTAAGTAAATAATGATCCGCTCATAAAAAGTAACTTTACTTACTGAGGATGAATTTATTTTAATATTTGATATGTAAATTTAAATCCCTTGCTTCGGTTTTCGACAAAATGTCTGAAGGAATCAAGATACCTTATTAGATATGAGCCTTTGCATGAGAAAACCAGCAACTTAGGTTTCCGAACAGCTTCGACACAAACCAGCCTGTACAGTAACAGAAGATGGCTAGAGGCTGGAAATTTTGGATTTAGAAAGTAGAGGAATTGTACTATCCGAATTGTACTGTAGCGAAAACAAATGCGCCGATCAGCTTCGCAGTTACTGCGAAGCTGATCTGTGCCTTTGTTTTCGCATAAATCCTGTTTTCTCATGACGCGGCTCAGATATACATTTTACATAAATGTGTCGGAAAAATGCACATGTGTGCGCACTTACATACTTTAAAGTCACGTGTACAAGTATTGTATGTCATATTAGCGCAAACACATGTTCATTCCGATCATTTTATTGTGTTTGCATGTCAACTAGTTTATCAGTAAGTATTGAATGAAGTGTTATACCCAGATGTCTACATCGGCTCCGGAAAGTTATTGTATATTTTATTGGTTTTGTCAGAGGAAAGCAATTCTTATGCAATGGAGTTTATGGGAAGCATGTTGCACATCAGATGAATTCATCCTGGGAAAACATCAATCTAATCAAGCTGATGAGGCTGTCATTAATTGCAATTAAGCGCCTGTTTGGCGATCAATTACTAATTGCAATGCATCATAATATTTGAGCCGCCTCGTGGGAAAACCAACAATGTGGTTTCCGAACAGGTCCGACACAAACCGACCTGTACAAGCACAGAAAAGAGCTAGAAGCTTGAAATTTCGGATTTAAGTAGAAGAGAAATTGTACTATCCGAGTAGCGAAAACAAAGGCGCTGATCAGCTTCGCGGTCACCGCGAAGCTGATCTGCGCCTTTGTTTTCGCATAAGCAAATTGTTGGTTTTCCCATGAGGCGGCTCATTTTTATACTACCGACCTGAATCTTAATCTGAATACAGTAGTTTACTGAAGGAACTGTTTGTATGAAATGATGCTTAATGGTCCAGTCAACAGCTATAGTCATGCCGGGACTTTGCCTCCATTATGATATTATGACATCCAAAAAGTGTTTCAAATAACATAACCACCTAACTAAGCCAATAAGGCTTATATGCCAAAGTGACTCTATCACAACGGAGTGGGACTGAACAGAGGAGACTAGTTCCTAGCTATCACAAGAGAAGTGAACAGTGACACACACAGTCATCTGTCTTTCCAGCGAAGGATGGCATTCCAGTCCCTTGTTTTCTGAGAAAAAAAAAGCTATGCAGATTCACTGGTTGAGACACAATTAGTGGAAATTTCTGTCAGAATATAACAAATACGGTAATACTATGTGCAGTTGTCCAATCTTGTACAACATATGTCTCATTTTTTCGAATATTTGGTACACGTAAATTATACATAGTTTTGATCTGCTACTTTATTTCCGAACTTCTTTGCTATCTGTTAGGAGATTGCTTCTTTAACGAGCTTTAATGTGAACTTAATCATGGTGCAGTAATCAAATTGACATCAACATTAATTGGTTTGACAGTAAGAGCACATGCACGTAATTCTGCCATTCAAAAACCGTGCAACTTGTCACAGATATGGTGTTTCTGATAATTGGAATCAACAAAATAGTTTCTTGAACATGTTTTAATTTGAGCCGCCTCGTGGGAAAACCAACAATGTGGTTTCCGAACAGGTCGGACACAAACCGGGCTGTACAGCTACCGAAAAGAGCTAGAAGCTTGAAATTTCAGATATAAGGAGAAGAGGAATTGTACTATCTGAGTAGCGAAAACAAAGGCGTGATCAGCTTCGCAGTTACTGCGAAGCTGATATGCGCCTTTGTTTTCGCCCATGCAAATTGTTGGTTTTCCCATGAGGCGGCTCATTTGTTGATGCTCGGTCGTTTCCTGTGTATTCACCTGGTGCCATCTCTGAAACATTTTTTACCATTACGAAAGCTTACCCATGAGATTTAAAGAGTTTTTGTACTTGTAAAAATTAAAATTTTCATCGGAAAAAAAGGAGATATTTTTAACATATTTGATCAAAACATTGATTGTGGGTACACATTAGAACCGCCTTCAAGTAGCGTTAAACTGTTTTTGAACAGTTTTACAATACAATAGTGAATGTTAAGGGGGTATACGTTTCAGGTTATCCTGATGAAAAGGTAGCCATAAAATAAAATTAAATGGTGGATAACATAAGAATAGTACAGTCATGCGTTTGGATATATGAAATTCGCGTGAGCAAACACTGCATCGCAATTTGTTATCAATAATTTTATCCATATTATGATTTATACAAGACACTTTCAATTTTGTTTCGATGCAATCGGGTGTTCTATAGAAACTTTTTGATAAATGAAAGATAAGGAAAAATGCAATATTCATGAAACAATTTTCCTAAGGCTGAGAATGCTCGAAGATGTTTACATGATGTAACGGGCTGATTTTTCTTTTATTGTAATAAAAAATTGAGCCGCCTCATGGGAAAACCAACAATCTGCATAATCGAAAACAAAGGCGCAGATCAGCTTCGCAGTAACTGCGAAGCTGATCAGCCCCTTGGTTTCGCTACTCGGATAGTACAATTCCTCCCGTACCTAACTCCAAAATTTCAAGTTTCTAGCCTGCTTCTGAAGCTGTACAGGCCGGTTTGTGTCAGACCTGTTCGGAAACCACATTGTTGGTTTTCCCACGAGGCGGCTCAAATAATTGAAAAGTCACTGGAATGATTCAAGAGAAAATGGTTTTCAAAAAGTTACATGCAGCAAATTATGATATACAAATTGCATGTTAGTTCTGCTTGAAAATATACAGACAAACGACTTTGATCACCAGTAAATTGTAGAAAACATGATGCTTTCACATTTAGGGGTTGAATTCAAAGTTTCCTGATTTTTTCATTTATAATGGTACGGTCAAAAAAGGCTGGAGAGGATATAAGCCGCATGAGTTGTTTTGCAATCCTGACACGTTATTTTCATGCCAATTGAAATACGTTTTAAAATTTGAACACAAAGATACTTAGATGCTCTTTATACACATCAACTGCTTGGAGTCCAATCACTGTTTTTTAATTAGAGTGCTCTGTATCCATCGCATTGTCAACTATAAAAGCTCCCTCCCATCCCCCCCCCCCCATCTGACACCGATG
The DNA here is from genome assembly GCA_964017185.1 of Rugalucina vietnamica. Lineage (NCBI taxonomy): Eukaryota > Metazoa > Mollusca > Bivalvia > Lucinida > Lucinidae > Rugalucina > Rugalucina vietnamica. Next base: position 66,622,053 of record OZ024872.1, read on the forward strand.
AATGTATAGGAACTTGACTAACTCCTCAGTTAACGGATGCATGTTGACTTTGCCACGAACAGGCCAAAAACATTCAAATGTACTTTTTAAGATGGAAAGCTTGAACGAATGACTGGTCAATAACTTGATACAACGGAATCCAATCTCTGTATAAATACCATGCCAAAGCCAAGAAACATGTAAATGCGCGTGTTATTTCTTATTTATGGTGAAAACATTTTCTGACAAACGTCTGATCAAATACGAATGAGTTACAGGATATCTTTGTTGTAACAAACAAAACGATACGATTTACGAGGAAACATGTCTTTCAGAGCACGAGGGGGATTTCGTGGAACTATACGAGCCAGCTTGTGGAAAAACCAACAATGTGGTTTCCGAACAGGTCTGACACAAACCGACCTGCACAGTTACAGAAGCAGGCTAGAAGCTTGAAATTTTGAAGTTAAGTAGAGGAGGAATTGTACTATCCAAGAAGCGAAAACAAAGGCGCTGATCAGCTTCGCGGTTACCGCGAAGCTGATTTGCGCCTTTGTTTTCGCCTATGCAGATTGTTGGTTTTCCCATGGGGCGGCTCATACGTCTGAGTGAGATTGTAAATAATGAGACTGTTTTCATGAAAAGGACCTTTCTCAAATGGAAATGCACAACATTTATTTGATTTATGACAAAGTCCGATGCATTTGATTTGTCAAACTTTGTCGGAATCCATAGATTATATCCAGTCTTAGAATTATTAGGAGCAACAATGGTATAATCATTATGGCATTCAAGAAGGGAAGATATGCCAAGCCCCGTAACAATATAGACACACAAGCTGATCAGAGTTTTCACTGGGCAGAGCATGTCACTTATTTGGTCTGTTACGACGAAGGTAATAGAAGAATGTCTTGGTCTAGAGTACATTTACACAGCTGTTTGCTTAATCCCGTGATCAAATATAAGGCTAGTTGGTAAATATGAAACGCTTGTTTCGTGCTATAAAGCTTATTCAATAGAAAAATATGAGCCACCTCGTGAGAAAACCAACAATCTGCATAGGCGAAAACAAAGACGCAGATCAGCTTCGCGGTAACCGCGAAGCTGATCATCGCCTTTGTTTTCGCTACTCGGACAGTACAATTCCTCCTCTACGTAAATCCGAAATTTCAAGCTTCTAGCTCTTTTCTGTGCTTGTACAGGCCGGTTTGAGTCGGACCTGTTCGGAAACCACATTGTTGGTTTTCCCACGAGGCGGCTCATATGAGTTTGATGTTGGTTTATTGAACTACAAAGAGTAATATTACCCGCAATGCTTCTACAAAACATAGCTTCCAAATTAACTGGTCAAATAGCAGCCAAAAACATTGCTTGGTTCCAATATGAGCATGTGCATGAGAAAACCAACAATGTGGGTTCCGACCAGGTCTGACACAAACCGGACTGTATAGTCACAAAAGATGGATAGAGGCTGGACATTTTGGATTGAGAAAGAAGAGGAATTGCACTATCCGTGCAGCAAAAACAAAGGCGCTGATCAGCTTCGCAGTTACGCGAGCTGATCTGCGCTTTTGCTTTTGCCTATGCAGATTGTTGGTTTTTCCATGCGGCGGCTCATATATAAAAATCAAAGAAATAAACCAGCATTCATCTTGTACTGAATTTGGATCAAAGATGCCACATAAAATGAGCCGCAGCATGAGAAAACCGGTCATCAGGGTTTCCGACCAGGTCCGACACAATTCGGCCTATGCAGTCATTGAAAATAGTTAGAAGCTTTGAAGTTTGGATTTAAGTAGAAGAGGAATTGTACGATCCGTGTAGCGAAACCAAAGGCGCTGATCGCCTGTGCAGTCACTGCACAGCTGCTCTGCGCCTTTGCTTTCGCATCGGCAAATTACGGTTTTCTGGTGATGCAGCTCAAATGGTTATAGTTAGTGTAGTTATGAAAATGTAAGACTGTCAGTCATGATAAAGCATTTTATTGGTGTTACAAAGCAATTACTGTTAAGAATTTTTGTAATTCCAAACAGTTTCTTGGCTCTTAAATTCACTTGCTCGGGCAATGTGATAAACATGAGTTGAGCCGCCCCATGGGAAAACCAACAATCCGCATAGGCGAAAACAAAGACGCAGATCAGCTTCGCGGTAACCGCGAAGCTGATCAGCGCCTTTGTTTTCGCTACTCGGATAGTACAATTCCTCCTCTACTTAACTCCAAAATTTCAAGCTTCTAGCCTGCTTCTGTAGCTGTACAGGTCGGTTTGTGTCGGACCTGTTCGGAAACCACATTGTTGGTTTTCCCACGAGGCGGCTCAGTTAAAACAACACTATTGTACATTTTGTGATTTCTGTCGCCGTTCCGATTTGAGCCTCGACGCGAGAAAACCGGTCTTCGGGGTTTCCGACCAGGTCCGACACAAATCGGTCTGTACAGTCACAGGAGCAGGTTAGATACTTGAAATTTTGGCTATGAGTAGAAGAGGAATTATACTATCCGAGTAGCGAAAACAAAGGCGCTGATCAGCTTCGCGGTTACCGCGAAGCTGATCTGCGCCTTTGTTTTCGCCTAGGCAAAAATCCGGTTTTCTCACGATGCGGCTCATTTACCTCTGGCCTTCTAATAGAAAACACGTCATAGGTCAAAGTTAAAGCGGCACGGTCAAAGAAAAAACAACTATACGAGGCGGTTCTAAAGAGTACCCACAGTGTATGTTTTGGATCAAAAATAAGAAAATTAGGTATACTCCTGCATACCCAAGTTTTGCTATATAAAAGCGGGGTTTAAGGGGGTATACATTTCACGGACATGTTTTCCTGATGTCTAGCTATTGTATAGAATAGAATCACGAAACAGGAACGTACAGGTATCTTAATCTGATTTTCTCTTGATGATAAAACATTTAGTCATAATTCAAAATATACAGGATTACAACAGGCACCGATAAAATTGCACTTTGCCACGTGCAAAAGTTGGAATTTCAACCGTATTTATAGCATTATTTGAACAAATAATAAAAGAGCATACATGCATGTAGCTTGTAATAATGAGCTCGAATGCTATGGTTGCACCACACATACCGTCGGTTCAGATGCCGAATTTCCTTTAAAGCTTTGTGTGTTAGCTTGTAGGTTTCTCTGATGTTAGAATGAGCAACTTGATAATTGGACAGGTAATTTGAAGAAAAGACAACAAAGAATGTTTATTTTGTAGCGTAATGACCCAACACCTGTACAGTCAGATCATTGATTGGCCACGTTATCGGCCAAGAGTCAGAACCGTTACAAAAACATTATCACAATTATTAAGTCTTAATAAAATGTGGTTTCGTTCAATATTCTGTTCTTCTTTGTGAAAATCTCTGTGATAATGTATTCATACAATATAACGGACAGACCCCCAATATTCAGTTTTTCCTTTTGTGAAAGTTTCTTCGGTTGTGTCAGTGATTTTATGTAACTTATGTGTAGAAAATCATCAGGAAAACAAGTCCGTGCAATATATACCCTCTTACACCCCACTTTTATATAGTAAAACTGCGGTTTGCAGGGGTATACCTATTTTTCTTATTTTTGCTCCAAAACATAGATTGTGGGTACTCGTTAGAACCGCCTCGGCGAGGCGGTTCTAACGTGTACCCCCAAGTTATGTTTTGAGCAAAAATAAGAAAAATATCAAAAATTTTCAGCTGAATTTTTTCAGTTTTTAAAGCTCAAAAAATCTCTGTATATTGCATGAGTAAGTTTTCGTAATGGTTATAACGCAGCAAAATGTGCTTTCGTTCAATATCATGTTGTTCCAGGTCTTTATGAATTGGTTATATAACTACTCACTTACCAAAACATTATGACAGTAATTAAATGTCTTGTCGATCAATATCCAGGTCCAGTGGTGGATTTAGAGGGGATTCAAGGGGTTCACTCGAACCCCCCTCTGGACCTAAATTATTTCATTTTCATGAAGAATGTCAAGAAATTTCTGTGAAGTTAGGCAAACGAACCCCCTTTTCTACATTTAAAACCCCTCTTCAGAAATCCTGAATGCGCCCCTGAGGTCTCCCCTTTTAATAGTTTTTCTGGTTGTGCAAATCGGTATGTAACTACATATGAGCCTGTGCATGAGAAAACCAACAATTTGGTGTTCCGACCAGGTCTGACACAAACCAGGCTGCACAGTTACAGAAGCAGGCTTGAAGCTTGAAATTACGGATTTAAGAAGAAGAGAGATTGTACTATCCGTGTAGCGAAAACAAAGGCGCTGATCAGCTTCGCGGTCACCGCGAAGCTGATCTGCGTCTTTGTTTTCGCCTATGCAAATTGTTGGTTTTCTCATGCGCAGGCTCATATGATATTAATTATTCCAGTATATATAATGGAAGTATGATACAGAGGGTGTTCATGTGTGAGACTTTGTATTGGATCTCGCATTTGTTCGCCGATCAGTACCGGTTAAGGCTTGAAACTTCATAAATATATGAATTGCAAAACTATAGAAATAAGCTATTCAAAATGGCTTGATTTCTTATGCATTCCTGCGCAGCATTTAGCCATTCAATGATAATATCATTGTACATTAGAACGTCTCCCATTTTGTAGAAATTAAAAGTGAAATCCGGATAATCAGTCTGACGACGTCAAGTTGCATTTTCGCTACATTGAGAGTTAACAAAAATGATGCAAAACATAATTAAATTGCACGTTGAACACGAAAAATAAAAACGTATAAAATTATCCTTCAAAATTTTCAGTTACAAAGCATCCTGCTAAACTATGGCCCAGTCAGTCAGTCTAATTTGAAACTGAAAAAGCAATATTGAACTATCGATTAACTATAGAAACTGTACCTTGTCTGATACATTCCGTATCTAATGAAGTGCCAGCATCATTGATACGTCCAACAAGTAGCAAGCCAGCGAGAAATAGATGGATATTGGCCGTTAATCACTTACATGCATATCTGTTTTTCGTTTCGGACGGACTGAGCGGGTTGAGCGTATATCAAGATAAAGGTTGTGAGATTTTATCGCGTACAAGTGTCCGTCCAATTGTTGCTTTAGGACAAATAATGTCTGATGACAGTATACAATTAAGTTAGAAAAATGGCGAAATTTCTGTTTTAAGATAGATAAAAAGGACAACAAGTTAACGAATAAAAACATACAAGTGCGCAAAATGGAATAATACAAGCATTACGGTAGGTATTTAAATACATATTGACAAACAATCTGTTCATTTAATGCATTTCATTCACATGAACAATAACTAACACAATAATCTATTTTATCATCTTTTCTCGCTTAAAATATATATATTTGGTATAAGATATAACATAATGAAATGAGAAACCCATCGATATTCAAAGTTAACGTTTGTTTTACCAGGCATCATAAGGCCTTTTAAAGAATTCTGTCATCTTCAAAGTGAACATACATGTACTCAATCTAAAGAAAAATCAAAATGCATTGTTGAAGCAAACGTGGCAAACGTGGTCAACGAATTCCCGCAAAAGTGTGTACATTACGAAAACATGCCCGTGCAATATACAGAGATTTTTAAAGTTGTAAAAATGAAAATTTTCAGTCGAAAATTTTTGATATTTTTCTTATTTTTGCTCAAAACATAGATTGTGGATACACGTTAGAGCCGCCTCGCCGAGGCGGTTCTAACGAGTACCCACAATCTATGTTTTGGAGCAAAATAAGAAAAATAGGTATACCCCTGCATACCCCAGTTTTGCATTGTAAAGTGTGGTTCAAGGGGGTACATGTATATACATTACACGGACACGTTTTCGTGATGCAGCTATAACACGACTTTAACCATTGGGTAACAGCGACGTCATAGGATAAAAAAAGACTACGAAAAATTTTAGTTTCACTTCCAAACGGACTCACACGAGTCCGCCGAGAATGACTTTCACATTATGTCTGTATGTCAGGTGTATGTATGATGCCTCCATAGTCTGGCCCATTCAGTATATAAATCCGTATATGTTTCTGAAACACCAAACTGGTGAAAGACATATCAAACCAATTCCTGGAGGTTAATATATTTGACAGGTTTTATTTATTAACTTCCAAACATCCATATTACCCTCCTGAGTACCCAAAATAGCACCAGCATGAAATTAACATGGGCTGCATGAAATTGACATGATTTATGTATCAACATTCAACCGGTGAACTAAGGACTTATCATAAGTTTTAATAACAATTTTGTTTTACTAAGTAAGTAAGAAAGTAATAGTTTAGTTAGTTGTCAAATATCAACGTTACGAGGATATAACATTTACACAATAAAACCGTTCATACCCAGCCAATAATTTGCTTTCGAGACATTGTTTTATACATAAAATGCATTTTTTATAATATTGTATAAAACAATACATGGTACTCTACAGAGAAAATAACAATACTCGGACGCCCCTCCATGATCAGGGTTGTTGCTAACCATGATCAACAACGACCCGTTTAATACACGAATCAGATCCTAATACACAATGCTGCCGCCTTTCCCTGTTGTACGGCCAGTCCACGCTTGCACGGGAAAATATAGCAGCATCGCTATTGCCTAAGTTACAACTTTAAACAAATACAATTTACTACAATACTTATAAAATAACATAATAACTATGAAAATGCTAAATAAAACATTTTAAAAAATAGATGAGGGTTGGCAGCGAGCGAATATGTGGCGCAAACCAATGTCCAAACAGCACTTTGCCCCCTTCCCACCGTCAACAATCTCCTAAAATTTGCTCAAATGATATATACACGGCCTTACGGCTTCGGTGAATATAAGTTTTGTCGGGTATATAAATCCTTATATCTATGTTTTGGAGTCGAATTTTTGTGCTAATTGAACTAGTTGTAGTTAAATACAGGTAACTGAGTTGCCGCCTATTGGGGAATAGCTGCTTACTCGGCTTACGATATGTTTTCTAAAGTCTAAAAACTTGCTTCTGATAATGGTTTTTCGCAGAATATTTTTCTATGGCGGACGACAGAAAAATTGTTTTCATGTCAAACTCTTGATCTTAGTTTGTCCTAATAGGGCCTGCAAAAATTTTGAAAATCGGTGAACAAATAAAATTTTTATGGCCAAAATGAATTTTGCATAGGGATTTTGCATTGGCAAGGGAGATAATCGATGGTCGTGAAAATGCATATTTTTCGAGAATTTATACCTGATCATGAAGATTTTGTCTCAGGTATGTCATTTGTGTCAATTTATGATAATTTTGAGCAATCATGATTAAATAGTTAGAATTTGAAATTTTTGCGGGAAAATATTTACCTCCCTTCCATGAGATTTTTGTACAGGAAATCCCTATTCAAAAATGTTTTTGATCAGAACTTTTTTATTTGTCAACCGATTTTCAAAATTTTTGCTGCACATTTTGCGACAAGCTAGATGCTTAATTTTGCCATGAAAATATTTCGGCTCAAGTCCATTATAAGACTAAAATAGTTCGGTGTAAGACTAAAATAGTTCGGTATTCTAATGTATTAATGCGCATAATTGATTTACTAATAATGTATAAATGCACCGTACATTGTTACGTATAAATATAGATATGGCATACATTGTTATGTATCAATATGGCATACATAAGCAACAGTCCAAACATTATAAGCACAGTCATACACTTACCACTGCGAACTATTTTAAAAATTCTGACATGACAGGTTGACAGGGTCGACAGGTCGACATGGTTGACAGGTCGACAGGGTTGACAGTTGACAAGTCGACAGGTTGACAGGGTTGACATGTTGACAGGTCGACAGAGTTGACAGGTCGACAGGGTTGACAGGGTCGACAGGTTGACAGCTCGACAGGGTTGACAGGTCGATAGGGTTGACAGGTCGACATGGTTGACAGTGTCGACAGGTTGACAGGTTTACAGGGTGGACAGGTCGACAGGGTTGACAGGTCGAAAGGGTTGACAGGTCGACAGGGTTAACAGGTCGACGGGGTTGACAGGTCGACAGGGTTGACAGGTCGACAGGGTTGAAAGGTCGGCAGGTTGACAGGGTTGACAAGGTCGACAGGTTGACTGGGTCGACATGGTTGACAGGTCGACAGGGTTGACAGGTCGACAGGGTTGACAGGTTTTTTTTTTTTTATTAAAACGAATAGACCCTGAAGGGAATATTTTATTCATACTGGACGTGAAACCAATTTACTCATTTTAATCTTACAGCATTGGCTTGAAACCGATTTACTTATCAGTACATGAAGTAAGCATCCTCAAGGGATTATTTTAGTCTTATACTGGACTTGACCCAATATTTATTCTACATCTGAACAGTTGTAAAATATCTGCGAAAAGCCATTATCAAACACTGCGAACCAGACTTTAAGTATAAGCACCTAAATGTCAATTTAGTTTTTCCAAATCGGTTTTAGAGTGGGACTATCTTTCTGATTGCGTATTTTCCTGCCTAGTTGTACCTCATTGACTAAAATATAAAGGTTTGATCCTTTGTAAGCAGCAAAAACATTCAAAGGGAGATAGTATGTACTATATGTGTCAATAATTGTATTATGTCTTATAACCACAAAAGAAATGTTGAACGATCTGGCAATGAAATTTTAATTGCCAAAAAGAAATGATCACAAATTTCCACCGTTTTTATTCTTACCCATAACTACAAAAACTCTGTTTATTTTAGTTATTATAGGCCTCACACATTGTTTATAGCATTGGCGCGTTGTTCCGTGTTTAGTTTAAAACAAAGCACGCATTTACCTCATTAAAATCAAATCTCTATTTATACCCATTTAATTAAAATAATTATATATAAAACCTATAAATGTGAGAACAAAAGAAATACATATGCTGACTATTTGCCCAGAAGTATGTACTAAACTAGTTACTGGAATCTAGTTATACCACAGGATGAAATATTGGTGAGATGTCTTTTTTTGAAAACTCAATTTTTCTATATGCGGCCTCTTGCTTCTGATTCCTATCGTGATAGATTTGAGTCTCTGCACAGACTTTGTAGCGTATATGACACTAAAACACCTTTTGGACGAACTTAACAAGAAAACTAGATCAAAGGAAACAATAATTTCCGAAAAGAACCATTAGGGAGCTGGTCTGCTCAACATTTTGCCCAGCAGGCACATGACGTCAAGATGACGTCAGATCGACGTCGATTGACGTCATGACGTCGCATCGACGTTGATATGACGTCATTTTGACGTCATGTGCCCGCTGGGTGAAAAGTTCTATAAACCCAAGTTTTGCGCATCCAATTGTACCAGTTGTGTAAGGACTTCTAGCTATAGGAGGTTTGATATAGGAGCTAAACTGTTCGTCTACTTGTCCGTCTGCCAACAATGTATTGAGTTGCGTCGAGTGTAGAACTAAATTGCATTTCCCTGGTACATTAGTGTTCAGTGATAGCTGTATAAATACAACCCGGCATATTAATTGTACTTGACTTGTATTATACTCTTTGACTACATGAATTTGTCAGCATGGTTACCATCAGGAAAACATGTCCGTGCAATGAGTACCCCCTTATACCCCACTTTTATAGAAAAACTGGGGTTTACAGGGGTATGCCTATTTTTCTTATTTTTGCTCCAAAACATAGATTGTGGGTACTCGTTAGAACCGCCTCGCCGAGGCGGTTCTAACGTGTACCCACAATCTATGTTTTGAGCAAAAATAAGAAAATTATCAATTTTTTTCTGATGAAATTTTCAACTTTTTACAGGTGAAAAAAATCTCTGTATATTGCAGGGGCAAGTTTTCGTAATGACAAAAATTGGGAATTTCTGTTCCAGTAAACCCTCATACTTAACGGCGTTTTTGAATGTCTCTGAGTTTCATAATCTCTTTTACATTGAGGGTTCACCTAGACTGTGAGAGGTTTATTGGTGCCTCAATTTATCAGTCATTTTGTTTGTTTTCGTAACTTCCTGAACACAGGTGTAAAATTATTGAAATGTGATGTAAGATGGACAACCTGTGTTATGTGGTTTTCAACCGTAAAACATGGTTAGAAGGGACCCTGCATGTAAACGTTATGTACCCGTATTATTCTAAAAACGCAATTTTCATTAATGCTGGGGTATTATCTACATATCAGTATTCAGTTAGGGAAGGGATAAATTATGACAAATGAGCCGCCTCATGGGAAAACCAACAATCTGCATAGGCGAAAACAAAGACGCAGATCAGCTTCGCGGTAACTGCGAAGCTGAGCAGCGCCTTTGTTTTCGCTACTCGGATAGTACAATTCCTCTTCTACTTAAATCCGAAATCTCAAGCTTCTAGCTCTTTTCTGTGCTTGTACAGGCCGGTTTGTGTCGGACCTGTTCGGAAACCACATTGTTGGTTTTCCCACGAGGCGGCTCAAATGTACCCAATATGACTCCTCCTTTTCTTTATCACTGCTCTGGATAAAATTGGGCGTTTTGAAACACGATATCTTTGATCTGATATCTTCAAACAAGAAGTACATGTACATGTTATCAGCAAATACACATACTGATGTTTTCGTGACAAAGTTTTCAGTGGTGTCGGTTCACCTGCCAAAGTCTTCAAAGGGACACAAAGTTTTCCACCTCATGTGTGTTTTCATATAGGCCACCTATTGGGAAATTGGCCGCCCATTCGGCTTGCTATGTTTACTATAAGTGCCTGATTGTTGGTGCTTAGCTACACGATGCAGCAAGTTGTATCTAACTTGAAACATTCAACGTTTGCTTCATCAAACTTGTATGGCTTTCGATGCCAGTTTTGTAAAGGGTCACTGATGAAGGTTCATTACCCGAAATTGTACAATATGGCCCATCTTCTCGCTTTGAATTTTGTACTGCTTCCAAAGGATCTAACAATTATTTTTATTGTAGAACTACCTTTTACCTTCCTTATCATAAATCCATACCATTTCCCAACAAAACCAATGTAATAAAAGAAAGGTAATAATCAGACTGCACAGGTGCACAAGCATGTATGTGCCTTTGCTATTTCCAAGAGAAACCAAATAATTTTCTACCATTAAATTGACATGACCATTGTGATTATAATGAGCCGCATCATAGAAACTGTGAAAGCAAAGACACAGGTCAGCTGCACAGTACCTACATGCCTGATCAAGGCCTGTAAATTTGTGTTTGCTCCAGTTCTGCTTCTATCTGAATGTGTGCTCCCATACACTATTCCCTGGAATTTTATTGGCTAAAAATAAGTGAGGTATTGAGATAACGAAAAAGGTGGAGGGAATAGGACATGTCCTATCTTAAAAAATGGTTGATGAAGCTTGAAAAGATGCATAGAACATGGACTACACGGTATATCTTACCATATATTTTATGCTAGATACAGCAAAAGTTGTATCGTCTAGCCTGGCTCTTAATTTAGTTTTTTCCCACCTCGGTTTTTGGAGTGGGAATTTCTTTCTGATTGCGCCATTTCCTGATCGTTGCCTGCTTTTATTTTCCCATTACAAAAATTATACAAAAAGTGAACATTACTCTTTTCGGTTATATTGAAAGCAGTTTTCGTGTCTAGAAAAACAAGAGAATAAGTTATTACATGCTAACAAACCCTTTTTGAGATAAGCACGCAACCGTTCAATTTCTCAAGAAATAAAACGGCGCTACATTGACAGAAATCAAATTAGCTAGCGATAGCAATGACATAACATTCAACACATTGTAGGATTGTAAAAATCATCTAAGGTGTCACGATTACCCTGCTTGTCTGAAACAGCGTAGGCAGTAATTGTGGTTTACTATTTGGTTTATCTAGGGAAGAACTACTGTGACACACTCAGTTCTAATATTGTGGGAGAGCCAGCCATCTTGAAGAGTTACACAGAAGAATTGATGTTCATATTTTTATTAATGTAAACTGAGGTCTGTTCGAGAACATGTGTCGCGTATATTCATATTAATTTATTATGATTATATAGTTACAGTTACATATCCTGTCTGTTGTTGCACAACACAGTTAGCCCTGTGGGCTCCAGTTTTCCCACTCATTTCGCCGAAACCACTAGTATTTCGCTTTTGCATACGGTTTTACCTGGCAGTCATCCTCAGTGTATTCTCAACATGCTGAACTGATGCTTTATGATAGGATTGCAAAATATGTGCTGCAATACTGTCATTATCATACATTGGTATGCAAATAGGAACCAAAGATAAATTGCGCCGAAGAAAAATAACCCGGATTTGCCATTTTCGAAATATGTTGACCACGCTCCAAATTTCTATGATATAATAACGAGATATAATGCCTTTTGGTTTTGTATCTGCTCCAAAGGTTTGGTGAAGTTGTTACTAGTTGTTGAGGTGTTCATAAGTGACATTTGGTAACATGGTCTTTATCCAGTCTTGCAAGGCTGTACACGTCATTATGCGGAAGTGGCGACAATGATTGTACAAACTTAAATCACCAGCAAACAGTAAAACTTGTTTACATGTTGTTGTTCGGAATATGATTGGTAAATAAATAAATAAATAAATAAATAAATAGAAAAGGTCATAATGCCTAACCTTGTGGAACACCAAATATGAATAGTAAACGAAAAAGCTATATATCAAAACTATAAATATCGACGTCATTGCTGTAATACTCAACAGCTGTATGCTAATCAATATATAAATATGACCCGGCTTAAACATTCTGAAGCTCCAAAGTGATAATTACTTATTAGAGAGAGCAAAGTCTAGTTAACCTCTAAAGTAACATCTGATCTTTAGTGGTTCTTCTTTTTATTGAATGGAAATTCCTTCAGATTATCAGAAATAACCCACCGTTTACACCTGTCAATTTAAGATGAAAGAAATACCGATATTTTCCTTATCTTTCGGATGAATAAATCTTGACAATGGATGGATATATACGGGGACGTATGTTAAGGCCTGAATCATGTGACACCCTTGGCACACTTTTAACAAATTTCTCAACTATTGATAAACTTATTCTAAAGCTTCATAAAAAGAAGCTGTGTTGGAAGCATGTTCTGAAATTTAGGTTGTTTACAGAACATTAGGAACTAATGAGGAGTTGTGGTTGTATGGTCAGTGTTTCCTCGCCAGCTCAATAATTACCTTATGTCTTAAATATCGATACATAAAAGAATCTATCAGGCTCTTCCTGACTTTGATGCATTCAAAGCACATGTGGAAAGCATGCGTTGTTAATTTTGTAATGATAAAATAGAAACGCACGTCATACCGACCCACGTCAGTTGACGTGAATTCATTTTAGTACGTACGTGATGCTGCTTTCTTTTAAAAACAAGTTCTGGAAACAAGAAGTATTGTTATCCAGCCAGGCATAGAAATTTTCCAGGTATACGTCTTGTTTCACTCGCCCTTACTACACAGACACTCGGAATAACATTTTACAAAAATGCGACCCCAATGACAACAAGCCCGGTATTGTCTGCTGCTCAGCTACTTGTGTATACAATGATCGTTGCTGTTATTTTTTTAATGATAATTGATCTCTCTCTCTCTCTCTCTCTCTCTCTCTCTCTCTCTCTCTCTCTCTGTGTGCAATGTATGTTTTTATTCAACTTCTTACAATAAAGCAGTTTGAATTACGAGTTATTTCAATGGGATCTTTTTATATACTATGAAGCACCAACCTTGCCTTAACACGGTTCGGTTGTTCTAACTGACCTCCAGTTCTAAAACAACCTACGTAAGTATTGCATGCAATAAAAGAATACAAAACTAGACTCTTCAATAATTTATATTATTCTCTTGATGTTGAGTGCATTTTTGCCTTACAGAACACGAATCTCAAGACGAATCATTATTATTTATAGCTTGATAACTACTGTATGCTAAAAGCCGATGTTAAGTAGGAGCAGGCAAAAACAACAAATGAGCCACCTCGTGAGAAAACCAACAGTCTGCATAGGCGAAAACAAAGACGCAGATCAGCTTCGCGGTAACCGCGAAGCTGATCAGCATCTTTGTTTTCGCAACTCGGATGGTACAGTTCCTCTTCTTCTTAAATCCGAAATTTCAAGCTTCTAGCCTGCTTCTGTGACTGTGCAGCCTGATTTGTGTCGGACCTGTTCGGAAACCACATTGTTGGTTTTCCCACGAGGTGGCTCAAATGTCTCTTGTTTTATGAAGAAGCATCGTCATAACGTATTTTTATTAGACAATGTTCACAGCAACTTAGCCTCTAGGTTTCGTGCTCGCGGATCACAGAAATTTTGTTTGAAATGATAAACATATATATTCTTAGAAAGCAATCGAAGGGTATTTGATTAGTTTATGACTTGCTGTTTTCATTGTACATTTACAAATTTAGAAGCTTCAAGTTCAAACCTCTGTAACTCCACCAGCCTGGCCCCGAGCGTGATAAGGTCTATAATGGGTCTTTCTAAAAATGTGCAAAATTTGTTCGATTCTGGAATTGTCCATGCGCAAAGTAGGAATCGGGAAAAAGTAATAATCTATTATTTTCCTTGCGCAAAGAAGTGACAAAGTAGGAATAATATCTCTTCTGAGAGCGTTTCAAGCTACAATATGCTTCTCTATTTTGCTGTTGCCATTTTAGTGGTTTACATTCTGATCATTGTTGGTCTTTGCTGATGTTTATGAACATATTTATACGAACATTTTTTTCTCTCCGCAATTCCGTGAAACTGAGCAAAACGATGTTTTGTTTTATTGATGTGCTGGAAATTCTTTTAGTTTCAACAGTTTTCGCTGTATTTGTCTGTGTGCTCGTAGTTATAATATCTGTAAATGTGATATATAGAAGTCAAGAGCACCCTTAGCTTGAACTTGTGTGCAATAATATCCTGCCTCTCCCGTGCCAACATTTTCTTCTTTTTTTTTCAAATGGACCCCATTGGAAATAAGCCTTATGGCTTTATGAGCTATCCATAGGTCTTAAGATCATACATTTCAATCTGCGTTAAGTGGACATAGGTGCTGGCATCTCATTCCACTATTTGATTTAACCAAAATTGTTATTAATCATGCAAGTGTGCTCTTAATGATTAGTAAATGAGTATTTACACACACACACACACACACACACATATATATATATATATATATATATATATATATATATATATATATATATATATATATATATATATATATATATATATATATATATATATATATATATATATATATATATATATATATATATACACATGGAAATAAGTTAGGGAACACCTGTAATAATGTGACTACCACCTTTGGACTATATGTATTCTTCTTTGTAAAAATTATGAAGAATGTTTTGACAACTTGTCAGAATTTGTAATATCCAAAGTTGCTTCTGTGTGAAAATGGTTAGTGTCAAACATTATCTGTGGCGGACAGCGGCCATCTTTGATTCAGAAATGTTTTGCTAAATTTAAGAAACGCACTGCTAGTCGTTGCGATAACTTCATTATTTGAACTCGCATTGTCGTAATTTTTCGCAAGCATAAAGCTGAGACATTGCTTGTTGAACTCTGATCACAAATTCTTTATTTTCTGACCGACTGTCGGCGGTAGGTCCATACTTTCCTAGGGGTAGGTTTCTTTGTCACGTTTTGTTCTTTGGGTATACATTTTGCAGGTTGTAAATGTTGGGTCAGATATTCGATATGACCCTTTAGGAATCTAAACATGCACGTTCTGGTTATAGTGTCCTAGCGGAATTATTCTTGTACGGCTTTATTTGCAAAATATCCAAGAATTTTGCTTTCCATAGAAATCAATGCAAACAGTAGATTTTGTATGATTAGCTGGTTTAGAGATGACTCATGAAGCTTTAGGTTCGAAGTCGTTTATTCATTCAAAACCATCAGATTCAACATTTTATTCCTGTTTTGCTTTCAAAAATTGAGTTTTGCGGAGTGCAGAAGCAAAAAGGCAAACTTGTATTCCGTAAAAGTGGAATTTTTCACATATGGCATATTGGATCCTCCGTAGTGTAAAGACAAAATGTTGTGAATTTCCATAAATTGGTCTGTAGCTAGGCCAAGGTATGAAATATATGTGATAAAAATTTCAGTATCGCCAGAAAAAAGGAAAACGGATTTTTTCAAACTTTCCCCAAGAGCTCAAAGTGTTCCCTAACTTATTTCCATGTGTATATATATATATATATATATATATATATATATATATATATATATATATATATATATATATATATATATATATATAAAGTAGAGAAATAAAGATGTACTAAATTGGCGAAGGTAGGTTTCGAACCCGCAGACTTCGGCTTCGGCGCCTAGCTATACAGGGCCATCCCCTCTACCGACTGCGCTACTACGCTCCTTAAAAAAGGAGTTATCATAGCTCAGGTTTAGAGGAGATTTCCCTGCATAACCCGTCTGATAGGTTACTAGTTTTCGTTGTGCAAGCACACTCGTCTATATACATGGAATAACTGGATCCTATGGGATGCCAAAGCTTGGAAATAATATTTTCATATCAAAGATATACAAACTTCAACAGCTATTCCTACCAAGATCATTTCTGATACAAGTACATCGGAAAAATTATAAAGTAGAGAAATAAAGATGTACTAAATTGGCGAAGGTAGGTTTCGAACCCGCAGACTTCGGCTTCGGCGCCTAGCTATACAGGGCCATCCCCTCTACCGACTGCGCTACTACGCTCCTTAAAAAAGGAGTTATCATAGCTCAGGTTTAGAGGAGATTTCCCTGCATAACCCGTCTGATAGGTTACTAGTTTTCGTTGTGCAAGCACACTCGTCTATATACATGGAATAACTGGATCCTATGGGATGCCAAAGCTTGGAAATAATATTTTCATATCAAAGATATACAAACTTCAACAGCTATTCCTACCAAGATCATTTCTGATACAAGTACATCGGAAAAATTATAAAGTAGAGAAATAAAGATGTACTAAATTGGCGAAGGTAGGTTTCGAACCCGCAGACTTCGGCTTCGGCGCCTAGCTATACAGGGCCATCCCCTCTACCGACTGCGCTACTACGCTCCTTAAAAAAGGAGTTATCATAGCTCAGGTTTAGAGGAGATTTCCCTGCATAACCCGTCTGATAGGTTACTAGTTTTCGTTGTGCAAGCACACTCGTCTATATACATGGAATAACTGGATCCTATGGGATGCCAAAGCTTGGAAATAATATTTTCATATCAAAGATATACAAACTTCAACAGCTATTCCTACCAAGATCATTTCTGATACAAGTACATCGGAAAAATTATAAAGTAGAGAAATAAAGATGTACTAAATTGGCGAAGGTAGGTTATATATATATATATATATATATATATATATATATATATATATATATATATATATATATATATATATATATATATATATATATATATATATATATATATATATATATTCAAAACATAATTGTACATATGATCTTATTGCCTGAATAAATTTTATCTTATCTTATCTCCCCCTGATCCAAGGTCGGTGATCTAATGTGCACTAAGTATTAGCAATCTGCTAGGATAGAGGTGTGGCTAAGATAATTGATAATAGTTGCGGCGTCACATTGGCTATTGACCATGGACGTACAGGTATTTAACATTGAATAAATAAATGCTTCAGCATTGCAGTTATGCAGCCAACTTCCTTCGACTGACATGGTCGGCTTATTTAAGGGTAAACATTACTATTGTTTATGAGCACACTGTTTGCGCAACGTCGGCGTTTAGTATCTGCATGTTACGCGTAGTTTTTAACGTCGTTTTGTTTTATTTCTCAATGACGTTGCAAGCTGTAGAATCTTATTCTGTTCGTTTCTGCATAATTAAGTCCTAAAGCGGGTAAACATATTGTTATTTTTTATTTTAAAGAAGTTCTGTGGCAATTGATATACCCAAATTCGTGTATAAGGTTAATTATATGTAAAAACGTTTATTTCGCTGTTGATGACGTCGCATAAATATACGCGACGTCAGTGTAACGTTTGGCGTTAAAACGAAAAAGGCGGGAATATTGAACGTTTTTTCTCTATATCTACCAACGCAATCCGGTGACCCCCACTTTTTATTTGAACTTACAAATGGTTACCACGTTTCCTATCTCTTGGTGTAATTTAATCAAAATCATATGCGTAGTTTCGGAGATATCGCAAAAATACGTACTTTTTCCAGGTTTGAAAAGATGGCGGGAAAGTTAATTTTGCATGTAATCTCCTCAATTTAAGAGCAAATAGTATCAAAATGTAAGAAAATAGTACTTATCGTGTGTTTAAGTTGTTTTTGCAGTAAAAATATATATATTAAAACACATGTCCGCTACGAGTGCTGTTTTCTGAAATGCATGAGAAACATCCAAAAAGTTCTGATACCATATCATCCATGCGTCATTAACGTTTGAACCATCGAGATTATGTTATAGGAACATACGCAGTACGTGCAAAATAACATGTTATGAACTATTCTACACATAGTTTGGATGATATAAAATGTATTACGATTTAAATTCACGAAACAAACTTCTTTGTAGTCAAATAATCCGCAATTATTTCTATTACCCGAATTTTAGACACACTTCCAACAAAATGGATAACAGAAAAAGTAACAGATGATACTTTTTATACTCATATTTCAACAATTTTGACACTGTCTTTACTTCATTTAACTACAAATAACAATTTTTTAAATATAAAAGCCATCTGGAAGCAGCTAATTTATGTTAAAATTGCCATAACCAGTTGACTGGCAGCAGCGATTTATCGTAAAAATGGCTGGTGACAGTCAACTGGCAGCAGCCAATTTAACGTAAAATCGCTATTACCAGTCAACTGGCAGCAGCCAATTTAACGTAAAATCGCTATTGCCAGTCAACTGGCAGCAGCGATTTCAACGTAAAATCGCTGCTGCCAGTCAACTGGTACTAGACCTTTCCTTGATTCTTACATTAATTTTCCTTTGATTTTATGTCAAACTACATGCAGTCCATATTTCCATACATTAACTACAGCTATAGTTGATAACCGATTTACTTGGCATTGTCAATGTATTGCTGCTTTTTCCAACATACTCAGAAACAAATGAGGAATATTGAAAGTCAACATTTTGAGGATTCTTCCAAAAATTGCTTTTGACGTTTTTGTCCCCCGATATCGACTTTAGACCTGAGTTTTAGACACTTATGCCAGAATGTCTATTTCCGGCGTCGAAGCCTTTCATTGTAACCGCATTGTAACAGTGACTGTCTTTCCTGAGAATCGCACAAATTATTCCTTGGCTGACCAAAACTTGTACTTTGTTTATATTGATCTAAAAGTCAGACGACAATATAAAGCAATATAGCCTTAATTATCTCAACTTATCAGTATTCATACGGTGCTGTCCGTGCATGCGTAAGAATGAGCGGTCAAATAAGATACATATAGGATGATCAGTTTTGACTTCTACGAAAGAGGAATGGAAGTATTCCCGACTGTTTAATGCATTCCTTATACTAATTTACTGCAACTTGGAAAAAAGCAACATGCCTTATTCCTTGCGCATTGAAAACACGTACAAGTAGTACATGTTCTTTATCGGAGACATATGTATTTGGGAAAATAATATGGCGTCCCGTTTTTGACACATGTGAGACAAGCCAAGTTAACTGCTGCAGAAATATTTAAAAGCAAAATCGGAACTATCGCTTTCATTCGCGTTCTAATTGCTGGCAGAAATGTATACATAATTAATTACGACTGTTATCGGATGTTCATGATTGACATATATATGAAAACATGTTCGTATTGTTACATACTGATAGTCTATTGTTAATGATATTAATATCTAACAGTATAGAAATCATATAAATCGAAGTTCCAGGGAGTACTTCAATAAAATGCCGTAACAAATTCCAATCATTCTGAGTAAGAACAAATAGAATGCACACATGAATCGATACAACTTAAATATATACATGAAAAAAGTTAGGTAATCCCTAAATCAATTAATGGTAATTTTCTATTGAAGAAATTATTATTTTTCTGTTGTGATAATTGATAAGTAGGGATCACTACAGAGCCATGAAATAATCACAAGTTGCATGAGCAGCAGAGACACAGTCTGGTGTGATATGGTGCGGTTCATTCAAAGCGTTGGCAATGCTCACGGACGGCATGGATAATTCTGTGCACATCGCCTTCAATGGTACTACCTTCAGAAATCACAATTTTAACTCCTCTGGTAAATAGCTAGAAAGCTGTGCCTATATCCCGGCATGATTAAAACTGTTGACTGAACACTAGCAAACAGTTCAGATAGTTTAAAAATGTATGTCTCATTCGCGTTCAAGAAAATTTTTATACTGCTTGATAACAAAATAAGCATGAATTTCAGAAAAATAAGATTGCCCATTGAAACGTTTTCTTTATAAGATTGCAAATCGAGACAGATTTATCGAAGATAGAATCCTTACTTTCAGTCTCCAGACTTTATTTAGTCAAACATTCACGTAATCGTTCTTCGCTACGCAAATGACCATCCTTGTTTTAATTACCACCGGCGCTTAGCCCGCATTAATAAGGAGCCAGCATGGTTGCAGTCTGATTGAACCATAATAATGAGCCGCCTCGTGGAAAACCAACAATTTGGTTTCGGAACAGGTGCGACTCAAATCGGCCTGTACAGTCGCAGAAAATAGCCAGAGGCTGGAAATTTCGGATTTAGAAAGTAGAGAAATTGTACTATCCGTGTAGCGAATCAAAAGGCGCTGATCAGCTTCGCAGTTATGCGAAGCTGATCTGCGCCTTTGGTTTGGCATATGCAGATTGTTGGTTTTCTCATGGAGCGGTTCATATCTAGAGAACCTCTTAGAATACTGATAGTAGAGAAAAGCTGATTAAGGACTTAAACGACAGAGAAGTTGAAATAAACTTTCTTGACCGCTTCAAGAAAACGACTTTGTTATTAAAGTTTTCAACTCTATTCAAGAAAGAAACAGTTTAAACGGATGACCTTGTCATCGAAACTAATGAAAAACAATTTTAAAAACATAATTGTATACTATATGTGTAACTATTGTCAAGGGCTTTTGGTTCCAAGATTATCATTTGCCGTGCGCAGATCTGCATATAAATGTAAGTATACATTGTAAATGGGAGAACTGTGTTAAATAGTCAAATCATTCTTTCACGATTTAAGCATTATCCCGTCTACAAAGCTTTGACTGTTTTCAAATGTGCTTTTCTTTCTTTTGCAGACAGTCCTCAAAAACACCTGAAGTGACAAATGCTTGAGGAATGGTGTGGGAGTTTTGACGTTTGATGATCGACGAAGTACAGCATTTCCTCTAGATATTAAAGATGAAGGATCGAATGGAGATTAAAAATCTGCAACGATGCAATTCTCCAACTGCACTTACTGGCATTCGTTATGAAATGAGAAACTTGCGCTATTGAAATGAGAGGAAAACACAAATAAATGATATACTGTGTCTAATGAAGTGTGCACTGACATAATTATTGAATTAAGATGAAAAGGTGCCAATATAAATCAATGTATTAAATCCTTCTAACCATTTGTATCCGTTGAAAGTTAGAACTATGATCATGCGTTTAGAGCTTACTTTGGGAATGGTCAAAATATTGTAACAAATGGAGACGGAAGCAATAGTGACATGGCCGAAAATAATACAATATTTGACTTTGAACCGTTGCAAACCATAAGTGATAACCTATATGACATAAGCACAGAAACGCTATACGGTAATTCAACAGGAAAGAACAACGTAATTCTCCAAACGAGTACATTTATTACCACGAACATAAGTACAAATGAAAGTTCTCGTTTTAATGCTAGTGAACCAATACACACGACAGCTGAAATCATTTTAATATCATTGGTAGCAGGCTTCCTATCTTTATTTACAATTTGTGGAAATTTATTCGTCATAGTTGCCTTTAAATTGGATAAACAACTTCAAATCACCAGTAATTGTTTCTTGCTCAGCTTAGCAGTGGCCGATTTAACCATTGGGCTCGTTTCTATGCCCCTTTATACACTTTATTTACTAATGGGTTATTGGCCTCTTGGACCCATACTTTGTGATTTGTGGTTATCGCTGGATTATACAATGAGCAATGCTTCAGTAGCAAACTTGCTTGTAATTTGCTTCGATAGGTATCTATCAGTCACACGCCCACTGACATACAGGGCCAACAGGACTCCTAGGAAAGTCGGAATTATGATCAGCTGTGCCTGGGTTATATCAGCTCTGTTATGGAGCCCATGGATATTTGCTTGGCCTTACATAGAAGGAGAAAGAACGGTACCAAACAATGAATGCTACATTCAGTTCTTACGAACAAACACTGCGATTACTATAGCAACGGCGCTGGCCGCCTTTTACATTCCAGTCACAATAATGAGTACACTATATTTTATAATATACAGGGAAACAGAGAAAAGACAAAAACGAATTCCCATGTTGCAAGGCAAGGACTACTTGGGTGAAAGTAATAAATCGAAGGGATCCTCTACGGACGAGGATACTTCAGCTACAGTACGAAGAGGCGACATGTCCCCAGAATACGAGGATATTTACGAGTATACGGACCTTCATCCAAGAGAACCTCGATCGTGCTGGAGTCGATGTAACTGTTTTAAGTTAGTCGACCATGATTATGTACCACCAGATGACTCGAGTACTAGTGATCCTCCTGCCTCGCCGGGAGGTCAAGTGAGTGTTACAGATTCACATAATCATATATCATTCCGCGGTAATAGCAATAGGAGAACTAGTAAACGTTTTAGTCTTGGTGGAAAAAGTCCTAAACCCAAAACAAACGGGACCACGTACAACTTTGGTTTGGCTTTGCCTCCACGTGAAATAAGTGCTTCTAAATTATCTCCGGCTCTGTCTCCGTTGACACCAATGACGGATATTTCTATTGTAACTAGCCCTAGTACAGAAATACCTATTCAGAGTGAAACAGTGCTAAACGAGCCTGATATCAAAAGAAATGAATCCAGTGATTCTATGTATACAATTATGATACGATTACCACATGGTGATTTAAAAAGTTCAGATTCAAAGCCCTCCATAAAAATGTATCGTAATAATGATGTGTCCTTTGACGATCAGGCTACGTTGATGCCAACGATAAAAGCAGAATTTGAAGACAGCGATTTGGACGATATAAACGAACTGAAATTAAATGAGGAATCTAGTTTTATCAAAGTAACGGAAGCATCTAAAGTAGGAAACACATCAAATATATGCGATTCCGTGACGTCATCTTCAGAAAGTTTACAAAACTCAAATAAAACTTGCACTCGGTATTCGTTTTCACATAAGGCAACATTGCCACCACCATGTGGAACACCGGCCCTAGGTCGAAGAACTAGATCATTTGATGCAATAAAGTCAGCTTCTCAAGCAAGATTAGCCTTAAGAGTGGTAAATAAAGTGAAAACACAACGAGTGCGACGGAAGAGACAAGAAAGACGACAGGATCGTAAAGCAGCGAAGACTCTTAGTGCTATCTTGTTAGCTTTCATTGTGACTTGGACTCCGTACAATATTTTTGCCATAGTGGAAGCATATTGCGAGGGCTGCATCAACCCAACTCTGTATGCATTTGGTAGGTACTCTTTTATTTCTAGTGTAAGCAAATGAAAAAAGTACAAGTAGGCAAAGATCAGGAAAAGGCGCAATCAGAAAAAGACTCCCACTCCAAAAACCAAGGTGGGAAAAAACCAAACTAACAATCAGGTACTTATACCATGAAAACATTTCGTAAGCCGAATGAGCAGCTATTTTCCCAATAGGTGGCCACTCAGTTACCTTAACTTAACTAAAAATATGCAAATATACATAAGGCGCCAACAGCACAAAAATATATTAAACAGCAAGACATAAAACAAAAAGAACCACCACAGAAGTATCGACTTGGAACGATCAGTAACACAAAGTTACTGGCGGGTTTAAATCGATTTTACACGGCCGTAACCTCACCCTCAGCTTCTGCAGTGGTTCATAACATTTAGTTACATGAAGTATGTATTTTAGTTATTCTTCGGTGTGAAGATTAACACAAGTTATGGCGCGTTATAAGGCATTTTTCATTATGATGCCGAGGATTGATCCATGCTATACTAAAGTAGAAACGTATTCAAAAGGAGATACATACCATTTTCATATATTCATCTTGAAGCAGGATTTGGCTTTTCGTGACTATCAGGTAGAGTTGTCGTACTACCTGTACTCAAACTTATCTCCGTAGATAGCTGGAGAGTTCAATTTTCGTACATAAATGAGCCACCTCGTGAGAAAACCAACAATCTGCATACGCGAAAACAAAGACGCAGATCAGCTTCGCGGTGACCGCGAAGCTGATCAGCGCCTAGGATAGTACAATTCCTCTTTTACTTAAATCCGAAATTTCAAGCCTCTAGCTCTTTTCTGTGCTTGTACAGGCTGATTTGTGTCGGACCTGTTCGGAAACCACATTGTTAGTTTTCCCACGAGGCGGCTCAGTTTATGATTTGTTGGAATCTCCAGCCTTCAAGGAAGTAGCTATACTGCTTATAGCCCGACTTCCGGGTTTTATTTCTAGACTTCTTAATGCCTTGTAATGCATACTTATCGAGTTTCATCTATTTTAGCGTATATCAGTGGGTCAGTATGTCTGTGTAATTAGTCACTGGGACTGCATTAAGCTTTCTGTCTATAAGTCTTTAAATGATGAGCAATTAATTCAAAAGCTAT
Organism: Rugalucina vietnamica; assembly: GCA_964017185.1. Taxonomy (NCBI): domain Eukaryota; kingdom Metazoa; phylum Mollusca; class Bivalvia; order Lucinida; family Lucinidae; genus Rugalucina; species Rugalucina vietnamica. The sequence continues at coordinate 66,646,719 of OZ024872.1, forward strand.
GCGATCCAAAGTTTGGCACGAATGCCTTTAAAGTTTCACACATTTCCGGGATAAACAAAGATACCCTTAATCAGTTTTGAATTGCATTTCGCAATGAATAGTTTAATCTTGGAACCCTTATAATTAAATCTCGACCATCCTGACACATATAAAATAATGGAAAACTCTTCTTATCGTGATCAATATTGTGTTATAGATAATTGCTCTAGCAGGAACAATCAAATTGATACAACAAATTGAACAGATGCACTTATAGAAAACATTCCAATTTTCTCCAATTTGGCAGTAGCTACAGATCACATCTGAATATCATAGCCATGATTTCATCAGATATTGAAACAATTGCTAGTGGTAGCAAAAATAAAGCGAAACTAGAGAAGGGATCTTCAGTGAACGAAAGTATATGAAGAGTGGAACAGAGAAAATTGAAAATTTTCAGCTGAAAAATTTTGATATGTTTCTTATTTTTACTCAAAACATAGATTGTGGGTACACAATCTATGTTGTCCCTCCATTAAGATGAAAAGGTACAAGTAGGCAAAGATCAGGAAAAGGCGCAATCAGAAAAAGATACCCACAATCTATGTTTAAGAGCAAAAATAAGAAAAATAGGTAAACTTGCTGATATGAATATAGAACTAGAGAACCTTAGTCGTAAGCTCGCTTCATGTAAGATGATCAATAAAAAGATAGATACGTACTGATTTTATCAGAAATGCAAATAATAATGATTTACGTGTTTTTGTGTCAAAATATATCAAAGAATTTGTAATACAAACATTTGAAATTCTAAGAAGCGTAAACCAACGTAATTGTTACTTGCAAACAGCAATCCATGAACATGTTGACTGTCAACCATATCAAATTTAAGTAATATGAGCTACTGCGGTGTTAACGACCATCGACATTTGGGTCATATCTCAACGTCTCAGAAATATAAATCTTCCGTGAATAATGCGTTTTGTTTTTACAATGATTGAACAATCTCAAACAAGCCACGACATTCCAAACGAATAATGCAATCGTGCAAAAACGAACAAGTGCATCAAGTAGAGGTATCAATACAACTGTTTCAGGCTCTTCTGTGTTCTGTGTGTGCAAATTACAACTCAAAACAAAAGCCGAAAAATAAATCACATACTTTTTTGTAAAACTGCAGACCATTTTTATGCTTGTTCAAATCAAGGATTTCCCTCGATATGGCTCAAATTGTTTTGCGGTAACGTTAGGCATACCTTTGTCAGGAACAGAACGTTCAATGTCCCTCCATTAAGATGGAAATGTACAAGTAGGCAAAGATCAGGAAAAGGCGCAATCAGAAAAAGATTCCCACTCCAAAAACCGAGGTGGGAAAAAACCAAACTAATCATCAGGTACTTATACCATGAAACATATCGTAAGCCGAATGAGTAGCTATTTTCCCAATAGGTGGCCACTCGGTTACCTTAACTTAAGTAAAACTATATATAAACTTAAGTAAAACTAATAATCAGGTACTTATACCATGAAACATATCGTAAGCCGAATGAGCAGCTATTTTCCCAATAGGTGGCCACTCGGTTACCTTAACTTAAGTAAAACTATGAAAACACACATAAGGCGCCAACAGCACAAAAAAATTTTAAACACCAAGGCATAAAACAAAAAGAACCACCACATAAGTATCGCCTTGGAACGATCAGTAACACAAAGTTACTGGCGGGCTTAAACCGGTTTTACAGGCGCCTAACCTCACCCTCAGCTTCTGCAGTGGTTCATAACATTTAGTTAGTTCGTCGGTCCTCGTGGTGAATCTCTAACTAGTCAATGAATCATCAAGAACAAACAAATAAATCATGAAAAACATCCTGATGAATCAAAAACCAGGACTCACAGATTGAGTAAGCTGCCCGACGATGGAGATCCGAATAACCTACTAACTCCGGAGCAAAAGAAAAACACCAGTTGGACCCCGGTGGGCCAAGCAACAGTCAAGAAGCTCCGGCCCCAACCAACTCAAATGAATAGCTTTAAGTCGGGGCCATCATAGAGTCTGTTGCCCGACCCACCGGCGTGCTATTAAAGAAGGCAGCATAGTTTCAACCGTGATTGGGTTAAAAAGTAAGCATGCAGACTGTCGCATAACATTCAAGTTATAACCTATACGTCTGTAACGTGTTATGATTTTTTCTGAACTGAAAAGAAAAATCATTAATTCCTATAAGTTTCTTAAATTTGTAAACCAAGTCTCCATAAAATTCAGGTTCCGAAAGGCCCTCACTTAAAAACGTCTTTAACCCAACATTATATTTGGAAATCAATTCATAGTGTCTACGATAAAATTTAGAAAAGGTTTTTCGAAGTTTATGATACCGATAGCCTTGTTGGAGAAGTTTTGCAGTTAAACATTTATTTCGAGCGTTGAAGTCTGTAACATGATTGCAGACTCTAGCAAACCTAATAAGTTGCGAAATCTGTACACCATAAGAAGCACGACGAGGAACGTCACCATCCAAAAAAGGAAAATTTACTATATCGAAATCAAAGTCATCGCGCTTATCATAAATTTTAGAAGAAACAAATCCATTTGCAACAGAAAGATGTAGATCTAAAAAGGGGGCTTCGGTATCTGAGATATTGGCTTTGTTCAACTGTAGTTCAGGTGGATAAATTTGAGTTTTGTTTATTTACTTAATTCTATACTTAATTATGAATTTATCTATCTGTTTATTTATTTATATTTTCGCGGTTGGAGTTCGAATGTTTTTCTCTTGGTTCTGTGATAGCTTATCATGACTTTGTTGCGAAAAATCTGTTGTTGTTTTTGTCAGCCACTACTAACATTCAATCGATGTTGAGTATTTCTCTTTTTAGATTCATGTTTTAATTTTCTCCAAGTTTATCTATATACGTCTCTTCGAATAACTGCGGATGGTTTTAATTTTTGAATACTTTATCTATTAAACATATCATGAAATGAGCCGCCCCATGGGAAAACCAACAATCTGCATATGCGAAAACAAACTTGGGCGCAGATCAGCTTCGCAGTAACTGCGAAGCTGATCAGCGCCTTTGTTTTCGCTACACGGATAGTGCAATCTCTCTTCTTCTTAAATCCGAAATTTCAAGCTTCTAGCTCTTTCTTGTGCTTCTACAGACCGGTTTATGTCCGACCTGTTCGGAAACCACATTGTTGGTTTTCCCACGAGGCGGCTCAAATGTGAATTTATGATTCCAACATGCAATTTCCAGGCAGTCTGCTGTGATCCTGCTAGCTTGAAAAATAATATCTCATATACCAAGCAGATAACAAAAGTAAGCATTGAAAGATCGGGAATGACTAAGATTAAATTTAAAATGCCATGAATTGATTTGATTTATTTATTGATTGATTGATACTTTATTTCCTCCTTCAAGGAGAGAACATGCATATTCAGACATGCATACAAATAGGAACAAACAGTAGACATCTTAAACAAAAACAGAGAAACAACACATGCAAACATTTATCAGTATTTTTATTTCTTTATTTTATTTGATGGTGTCTGAGTTAGGATTTCAAAAGTTTATTGTATTGACTTCTAAATTTTCTATTGACAAGGTTCATCATATTTGGAAATCGTTATACTCATTCGTTGACACATTTAAGACAAATATTGTTCCAACTTTCGTCTATGAACTTATGATTTAGACTTATTTTAAATGTGCGAATATATTGAATATATTGTACAAATTGTTAATAATTTTGTTCTATTGTTCTGTTTTAAGTTGCAGAGGACCATATGTTAGATAAGTAATTTTATTTGCTTAATATGTCATCCTCTTAAAATAAAGAATTTATTATTATTATTATTATTATTATTATTATTATTATTATTATTATTGCACACATATTCTTCAAATGCGAGATTCCAACTGTTGGTCTGAAACTCACAGACAGGTTAATATGATGTCAGCCTCATATCATCTCAAGTCGATTTTTCAGCTTAAATGTCAAATAATTATCTCGATGCTTTCATAAAATATCTCTTTATTTTCATTTTCCAATCGTTTTATAATTAACTACCTTCGATCAATTTTAACGGTTGAAGTCTATTGATCACCCATTTCATTACCGTATTAGATGCAATATGAGCCTGTGCGTGAGAAAAACCAACAATTTGGGTTCCGACCTTCCGATACAAACCAGCATATGCAGTCACAGAAGCAGGCTAGAAGCTTGAAATTTCGGATTTAAGGAGAAGAAGGTACTATCGTGTTGCGAAAACAATGACGCTGATCAGCTTTGCGGTAACCTGATCTGCACCTTTGTCTTCGCCCAAGCATTTTGTTGGTTTTCTTATTCAGTGGCTCATATCTCGTCTTTGACATGGAACCCCATTTCCCTGAGATGAACCATAGCAATCAAACCATTAGAAAATCTACATTAATTTAGCCTTGTCATAAACCAACATGCTTTATGAAAAAATATCGTCCTAAGCGCAAACGGTCCTCACAGACTTTTCTGTCATCGTTGTTTGAGTGCATGCTATATCTTATTGCTGTATCCTACATATATGATCTTAATTGACTTTTAGTGGCACTATAACCTGGCTTGAGTAAGGCCCCAAAGGCACAATTTCTATAGATGAGGCTCCATTTTTCAAATTTTAATTTATTGCCCCATACTTTTCCTGTTTGGAATTGATTGACAAGCCTAGGATGACTTTAATATCGACCAGGTCGTAAATTTCGAAGAATAATAGACTGAATAAACCTCGCATATTAAGTTCGTGGAAAATGTTTCCAATACGACTGACATATTAAATAATTCAATCGAAGTTGTTTTGATAATCGACCAAAACCGAGGAATGCAATACATTTCTCAGACGTATCTATATGAATTGCGTTGCTTACGTCATCAGATTTATTAAAACATTTGAATTGATTGCACCTAGAGTGCGTAACAGAATATATGGGCATACATTCAAACAGTTAATACATCCATCTAACCACTTTTCCATTTAACGTAAGTCTCTCCCCACCATTCGAACATTTGTGTATAATGATTTCAGGTTCAGGATACACATTTGAGTTCAGTTATTAATATACTCCTGCAATATTCAGAAATAAATTGACAACTCTTCTCGTTTTTTGAACAATCGTCACTGGCAAGAAACGGACAACTGGAGGAATTTGCTTATAACTTTTATATAAGTATGACGGTAAATATTTACTCTGTATATTAAACTTCCAGACCAGGGTTCTTTGTGGAATCGTTGAATATCAGTTAAAAATAGGGCTCCATATATTATGAAATTAATTTACGCATACAACATCACAAGATCTGAAAGTTTTATATACAGAGTAAACATTTACTCTCATACTTAACAAAATATATAAACAAAGTCCCCCAGTTGTCCATTTCTTGCCAGTTACGATTGTTCAAAAATAAAAATAGCTGTCAATTAATTTCTGGATATTGCAGGGGTATATTAATAACTGAACACAGCTGTATACAGATGTTGCAATACATGTTTCAATACATACCCGTGTATATATAATAAATGTTTCCCTTATGTTTAAGGACCTTGTTGTCAAGTTCTGGGGCACTTGTGCCATATAGTCTGAGTTATGACTGCTGAGAGGGTTTTCAAACATTTCTCACTCGTTTATGTCACATCTAAACCAAAAAAAAAAAAATATTTGCTTTTATAACGCACCGAAAAGCTACTGACCAAATGAAGGCCACCTCTACCGACTAAGTAAAGACCGTATTCCGGTTAACGTTTTATTTAAAGCACCAAAAACAAGCGTGCTAGTGACGTCAATGTAAGTGACGTTTTGTGACATCATTCTCCGCCATTGTTATGCAGCTTTACGTAGATGAAACAATAGATAAGGAAAATATAAATTATCAACAAAATGAACTGCTATGGTGGCGAATTTAAAGGAGTCCTGCGGAGTGATTGCTGAGCTGTTGACTAAATAAACAAAATAATGGAAAGCAAATCTCATATCGGGTGAGTTTTTACGCGAAATTTGTCGACTTTCGCTGAAAGCTCGCTATTTCATCTGTTTACTAGTCCTAACGCGATTAATCGGTTTATTTTGGCCATGGGGTAGTTATTTACTATGTAATCTTTGGACACCTTCGCATGTTATTTAAAAGTTAAACATTATTTCAGCGTCGATATAAAAACGCTTCTGATTTCAAAATGCTCTGGACAAATGTCTTTTCTGGAGTCTGTGGAAAGCTTAGCTCGATAATGGATAAGACTACTTAGGCTAATATTGTTTATGCATTGTATTATTGCGTAAATGAGATGTTATCAGCTACTTGACAGAAGACAATATACGTTATTCATAAAGCATTTGTAAACGTTTATCATTTATTGGCTGAATCACGGCTCCGTCTCAAAAGAACACAGTAAATGCATTACCAGGTTTCTGTTTACACTATTTACAAGAAATAAAGTGGGTATAGTGTGATGTTTCATTGATGAGTCAGATTGTCTAAAGGTAGCCGAACAAACGGTTTCACTTCATGGACTGAGACAAGTTTCTGATTCTTAAAACTCTTTGCCTATATAGCCAATGTTTAAAAGCGCTATATTGTGCAACAATTCACTGGGCGAATGAGCGAGACGTCACTTGCGGCGCCATTTCGATATCATTTGTGATGTCAACTATCCTATCATGCAGTGAAATCATGACGTTAGACATTGTAACGTCGTTTAGCGCATAACAACCGTAATGTGTGTTAATACATGTATCCGCATTACAGTCAAATATTTGGCGGGATATCTACTATGCAATGGCGGAAAGCCGAACGATATCGAAGGTTTCACCGAATTTTATTCGGTTAATTGTGTGTTACAATGAAAGCGATCAGCTCAAGTGCGTGAATTGTTGAGTAATAATTCACTATTTGTCGGTCAGTTGTAAGAATATAAATCAGTTGCGCAACGCGCTCGTGATTTTATTTTCTTTACAACTGACCACCAAACGGTATTACTCAACAATTCACTGCTAGAACTGATCTATTTCTTAATCTAAGCTCATTCCGTGCTATGTTTTACTGGTTTGTTCAAAACATTTGTACCGTGATTGGTTATATGTACAGGTTCGTTTCGTAACTTAAGTACATAGCGATTTGTTTTATAAGTAATTGCGTAGCAGTACCAGTACTTGAAGCTTGGGCAAATTAAAAAATTAAAAAGTCTCCCCGTACATCCATTTAATGCTCTTATTTTTCCAATCCTCAGGAATTGCTTGCAATCAGTTTGCATTTTCCTAACTTTTTTGTGCTGTTGGCGCCTTATGTGTGTTTTCATAATTTTAGTTAAGTTAAGGTAACTGAGTGGCCACCTATTGGGAAAATAGCTGCTCATTCGGCTTACGATATGTTTCATGGTATAAGTACCTGATTGTTGGTTTGGTTTTTTCCCACCTCGGTTTTTGGAGTGGGAATCTTTTTCTGATTGCGCCTTTTCCTGATCTTTGCCTACTTGTACCTTTTTATATCAGAGTTCTTGTGGTTGTGCCGTGTGGCGGCCCTAAAAAGTCTCCCCGTACATCCATTTAATGCTCTTATTTTTCCAATCCTCAGGGATTGCTTGCAATCAGTTTGCATTTTCCTACTCCGGAGTTGGTAGGTTATTCGGCGCCCAGGGATCTCCATCGTCGGGCAGCTTACTCAGTCTGTGAGTCCTGGTTTTTGATTCATCAGGATGTTTATCATGATTTATTTGTTTGTTCTTGATGATTCATTGACTAGTTAGAGATTCACCACGAGGACCGAATAACTAACTAAATGTTATGAACCACTGCAGAAGCTGAGGGTGAGGTTATGGCCATGTAAAACCGGTTTAAGCCCGCCAGTAACTTTGTGTTACTGATCGTTCCAAGTCGATACTTCTGTGGTGGTTCTTTTTGTTTTATGTCTTGGTGTTTAAAAACTTTTTTGTGCTGTTGGCGCCTTATGTGTGTTTTCATAATTTTAGTTAAGTTAAGGTAACTGAGTGGCCACCTATTGGGAAAATAGCTGCTCATTCGGCTTACGATATGTTTCATGGTATAAGTACCTGATTGTTGGTTTGGTTTTTTCCCACCTCGGTTTTTGGAGTGGGAATCTTTTTCTGATTGCACCTTTTCCTGATCTTTGCCTACTTGTACCTTTTTATTGGGTGTTTACAGATTTGAACGGATTTCGATAAATCGAACTAACGCATAGACATATGCACTAATTGTATCATTTAAGATACTGATCGATTAATAATAACACAAACTATGATAAGCGAAATAACATAACTTCTGTGACACAAATATTAAGTTTAACATTGATTTCTCACACTATAGGGAATTTTGAACTAAAGATTTATCATTCCATTTAAACGACAGTTCATCCATTAGACTACACCCTACATAATATGTACAGTCAAGGTTATCGAAGCTTGAAATCTTACATCCTACATGTACTAGACTGCCTTACCTTGTTTGGACTGTCTTTTCGCCATTTTGTGTCCCAGTACCTTTTCGAACGGCTTCCTTGGGGTCAAATATTTACATGCAACTGTTTGACCAATGTTATTTGTAAATGCAACAAAGTGTATGCATTATTATGTATTTGACTGATTGTATAATATGGTGTACGACGGCTAGTAGGGTGCAGTATTTCAAGCTTCATTAGCCTTGCATATACACAGGGTAGACCAAATATTATGTAAGACGTAGTCTACCGGGTGATATGTCAATCTAACAATATCATCTGTTTTTGTTCAAACTTTCTTGAAGGAGGGTGTGGAATTAATGTTAAAGTTGATATTTGTAACCCAGAAGTTATGATATTTCGCTAGTTATTTATACGTGTTACTATAGGCGCCTGTAAAACCGGTTTAAGCTCCCCCCAGTAATTTTATTTTAGTGATCGTTCCAAGGCAATGCTTCTGTTGTGGTTCATATTGTTTTGTGTTTTGGAGTCGAATTTATGTGCTGTTTGAGCCTTATGTAGGTTTTTATATTTTAGTTCGGGTAACTGAGTGGCCGCCTATTGTGGAATAGCTGCTCACTCGGCTTACGATATGTTTTCTTTGTATAAATACCTAAATGCCATTTTTTTGCCCGTCCCTCGGTTTGTGGAGTGGGGATATCTTTCTGATTGCGTCATTTCCTGATCATTGCCTACTTTTACCTTACTGTTTATAAGTTAATCGATCAAAATCTAAAATGTTACAATCAGTGTATATTTGTATGTATTAGGATTTTGACTTTGTGAAATCCGTTCAAATCTGAAAACACTAAATAAAATTTTGCAGAGCTTCAAGTACTGATACTGCTGTTATTTCAAGTTTATGAAACAAATCGCTATGTTCCAAACTTATGAAACGAACCTGCACAGTATAAGTATATTATTATATACCCAGAAAATTGCTCCGTTCACGTAACATTGCTGAAAACATTGAATGTTTTCCATATTCAATAGTTTATAATGTTTTCCATAGAAACTTATGTCATATTCAATAGTTAAGAGAGTTTTTATGGAAAATAAATTGATGACGTCGATGTTTGGATTAAACAAGTTCTGTCATATTACACTGGTCTAAGGAAGCACGTTCCCGATGGGACTCCTTTCGCTAGTAGGTCGCCATTGAAAAAATATCTGGCAGCCATTTTCCTTTTCCACTTCAACTATACAAACTAAGAAACCAGAAAAAATACAGAATTCATCGCACAATAAATACACAAAACTTAATCTAAGGACAAATACCTCAAATTTTGGAAGTAAAATAAACTGTTTGCACTTCGAATTCCTGATACTTTCATAAACTTTCCGATCGCAAGGACGTCCAAAAGTCACATCGACGTCACCAATTTTGTAGTAACATCACGGTTTTCGCGTAAACGTTGTTTTGTGTTATATTTTATAGCGCAGAAGCCAACAGGGCAAAAAGTAATTTTCGATCCACCCCCTCCACATAAAAGGTTTCATGGTTCCATATTGGAGACCATTCAATGGGCAAATTTTTAGGCCTGGGTGCCAAGTCCGGATGTGGATTCTTCATACCGACACAAAAATCTGCATGTTTTCTAAGTCTTAAAAATAGAAAATTCATCTTTTTGGCGACCATTTTGGACGCCATATTGGATTTCGGTATGACGAATCCACATCCGGACTTGGCACCCAGGCCTAAAATTTGCCCATTGTATGATCTTTAACATAAGACCATCAAACTTTTATGTGGATGGGGTGGAACGAATTTGATTTTCTAGCTAGATATTTTGAGCTGGCTTCTGTGCTATTACTGGTTGGTTCAAAATATTTGTACCGCAAACGGTTCTATGTATAAGTATATTATTCAAATATTACAGAGCTGCAATATTTGTAAGTTTATATTTCCTCGTCAAACTTTTGTAAAGATAGTTATTATCATAATTCGGTGACCTTTTCGTTAGTAACCACCCTTGGCCTTAAAACAGTGAGTAGATTGTAAAATGGATACAACGATACCGAGAGCAGGAAAACGCTTAAAACAAAAGCAGGTTAATAACTACTATATCAAACATACAATGCGCTACAAAAACAGCATACATGTAGCATTAAAGAATAATGACTCCATCGTTGATGATGATCGTTCCAAGTCGATACTTCTGTGGTGGTTCTTTTTGTTTTATGTCTTGGTGTTTAAAATATTTTTGTGCTGTTGGCGCCTTATGTATGTTTTCATATTTTTAGTTAAGTTAAGGTAACTGAGTGGCCACCTATTGGGAAAATAACTGCTCATTCGGCTTACGAAATGTTTTCATGGTATAAGTACCTGATTGTTAGTTTGGTTTTTTCCCACCTCGGCTTTTTGGAGTGGGAATCTTTTTCTGATTGCGCCTTTTCCTGATCTTTGCCTACTTGTACCTTTTTCCATCGATGCGTTTATTAGACCAAAAATGAAACGCGCAATACAATATCTAAGAAAGAATTATTGAAGCTTCTTATTGCATTCTATACTACATTGTATAGCGCAGATCAAACAGCAACACACACATAAAACCAGCTAATTTTTTTAACTGATAAACCTAGATTAATTTCATCACATATCGTTGACACTGAGGGTAATTAAAAACAAGGAAAGGTTCCATCTTCTCCTGGCAGGCAGTGATCTATCTTACCATTTTACCCATATTTGCATTATCGTTGATGAATTCTACGTCGTTGTCACTATAATAAAGGCGTATGTAATGAGCTACATTTTGCGGCCGCTACGCAACATAATTCAAATTTATAACTCAAATGAATAAACTGTGACGTAAATAAAAAATAAACTAAAAGTTCCAGTATTCTTAGTCAAAACAGATTTCTTGAAAATATCTCTATTATTTAGAACTTGGCTCACCAAAAAAAACCCTGATCATAACCAAACTAGTTATTAAATTTAAGGATGATACCGGCCGTACAACTGATTTTAAACGGTTTGATAAAAATGTTTTATTTTTATTTAGAAGGTTGTCTTTAAACTGTGCAAATAAAAAACGTGGGTCACCAGGCTTAATTTTGATTTATACCGGTTGAAAGAACACCCATTGCCTGTGCCGATAAAAAGCTTTTTTCGCTAGTTGCAACTACATTTTGGCAATGAAAATTTCGAAAAGTACAAGCATTTCTATCCAAATACCACACATTTCGATAAGGCTATACGTTTTGGATGTACATATTCATCATCAAGTGTGAGCTTTGCCTACACGTTGTATTACTAACAGATATGTGGTAAATTCATGATTTTATGGTTATTTTGTTTTAATAACTCTTAACATAACAAATCTAATATTATTCAAGAACTCGCTGATAAATTTCCAAGAAAAACATTTTAGTGGAAGTCCAGCATATAACAAGTAATTTGATTAGAAAAAAAACGTGGTCAACATAACGAAACAAATACTACAGGCAATTATGTTCTTGCGTACGTTTTTCGTGATTCTGTACTTATGGAAAATGTGTTTAAATTACCACTGTAGGTTTAGTAACATAATGATATACCTTATGTGTGTAGCTTAATGTATCCGTATTGATATTCAGTAAAAGTTATTTTACATGGTGTCGGTATAATCCTCAATGCCATTTATTCTGTGGTCAAGTCTGATAAACGTCCAAGCTGTGAAGAGTGTCATCTGTATTACGCACATGAATTAATGAGGTCTTACAAGGTCTTAGAGGTCTTCCTTTTCTAAATTTTATCGTAGACACTATGAATTGATTTCCAAATATAATGTTGGGTTAAAGACGCTTTTAAGTGAGGGCCTTTCGGAACCTAAATTTTATGGTGACTTAGTTTACAAATTTAAGAAACTTATAGGGGTTGGTGATTTTTTTTTCAGTTCAGAAAAATCATAACACGTTACAGACGTATAGGTTATAACTTGAATGTTATGCGACAGTCTGCATGCTTAGTTTTTAACCCAATCATGGTTGATAACTATGCTGCCTTCTTCATTTTAGTTGGTTGGGGCCGGATCTTCTTGTCTGTTGCTTGGCCCACCGGGGTCCAACTGGCGTTTTTCTTTTGCTCCGGAGTTAGTAGGTTATTCGGCGCCCAGGGATCTCCATCGTCGGGCAGCTGACTCAATCTGTGAGTCCTTGTTTTTGATTCATCAGGATATTTATCATGATTTATTTGTTTGTTCTTGATGATTCATTGACTAGTTAGAGATTCACCACGAGGACCTAAGAACTTACTAAATGTTATGAACCACTGCAGAAGCTGAGGGTGAGGTTAGGATCCTGTAAAACCGGTTTAAGCCCGCCAGTAACTTTGTGTTACTGATCGTTCCAAGGCGATACTTCTGTGGTGGTTCTTTTTGTTTTATGTCTTGGTGTTTAAAAATTTTTTGTGCTGTTGGCGCCTTATGTATGTTTTCATATTTTTAGTTAAGTTAAGGTAACTGAGTGGCCACCTATTGGGAAAATAGCTGCTCATTCGGCTTACGATATGTTTCATGGTGTAAGTGCCTGATTGTTAGTTTGGTTTTTTCCCACCTCGGTTTTTGGAGTGGGAATCTCTTTCTGATTGCGCCTTTTCCTGATCTTTGCCTACTTGTACCTTTTTGCTGGTACATGGAACATGGGCTAGAAATAACAAGCTGGACGTAGACTAAAGACTAGCAATGGCTGCGATCAAATAAATCGAGCTGAAACAGATGAAAGACCAAAGGCGAAAACAACTATTAATATACATCCAGATAAAACATTATGTAATAGCCTATGATAATCTAACGATTGAAAATATTTCTCGCTACGTTAGGTTTCTATATTGCTTAAGGAGACATATTAGTGAAGTCCCTCAAGTTTCTCAAATCAGAATTATTGCCTTACAGCCATTACAATCAATGAAATTCCCTTAAGCTTTAACGATTATCAAGTGCTGCAATAGCCTTTTAACCAGTTCTTACACCCTGATAGGCAGCAGTAACACATATCAATCACGCCATTTATCTCAATCCTCTAGTGCCAATATTTGTTTTTCTTACAATACGCTGATTAATTTCCTCAACAAGCCTGTCTGAAACCAGAAAAAGTGAAAACGATCTTATTAATATATGATATAATCTGTATATGGAAAGATTTATCACGTAAGAATTGTCCTCTCGAGACAAAACTATTAGAATAAAAAAGCATTGCGGTATAAGTGTGTATTGGAGATGTAAAATCACGACAGGTTTATATTGTTTTGTTCGAAACAACAATGGTCAATGTTTGGTATTCAATGACGGGTACTCTTTAATAATTTTCTCATTGGTCAAAATAAACTTCGAAGATTCCGAGATGAGAGAAATAAAGTCACAAGACAAAAAGTTTTCTTCTGATGTTTGACACACTTTAGCCCAGACATTTTAAAAGTTTCACATAGAAATTCAGACTTTTATTGTATCGCCAGCTCCTTAAGCTGATCAAACGTGTTTTGTGTCTGTCCAGATGTTTTGAGAGTTAAATATATGAACGATCTTCATATCATATTCACACATATTCTTGTGTTTGTCTAGGTGGTGTTATTTTGCGGGTATACTGGTCTATAATGTATTAACTCTCTTCATATCTATATTTTCAGGTTACTGGCTGTGTTACATCAACAGTACGGTCAATCCTTTGTGCTACGCCCTATGTAACGCCAACTTTAGGAGAACTTTCTGGAAGATGCTTCGGTGTAAGTGCAGGAAGGTCACCAAAACCACCAATCGAAATGGGCCGTGTCATTCTAACAGTATGTCTGGACACAGGAGATAACTGTTATTTCATGCTTACATCAAATTCACAAGAATAAACAAAAAATTCCAAGCCTTAGATAAAATGAGTAAAATTAAAATTGACAGCCCTGAAGGCACATTTCCATGCGGCACGACTCCTGTGATGAACCTGATTGAAAAACTGATGTTAAAGATTCCAGTGTATCATGAATTTCATGCAAAACATAGCTGGATGACTGCGTTACTGGGCATTCATTTCATAACACTCTTTCACAAGTTGTCAGAATGTCAGTCACTTCTTTGGTGAAAAGTGTGGCAAGAATAACTGACAGTCCCGACATGCTATCATGAATACAGAGTTATCTAACTCCTAATTTAGTTGCATTGAATACCTTCAGCGAGAAGATATCAAGCTTTCTTTAGTCATGTGACATATTTGTCATTTTTACATTATAGTTTCATGTTGATTTATCACACATTAGTTTCACATTTGTAGATTTTAGTAATACATGTACATTTTGCCAAACATTGATCAAACTGCAAACATGTTAAAAATTGTTGCCATATACTGTGTATAAGGTATTGTTATTCTTTTTATTCATGTTCCTCGCTGCCTAAAATCATTGCAAAGGCATTTCATCACAAATGAATTATCCCCAACTCGTCTGTCCGTGCGCCAGTTCCAAGGTGATACTTCTGTGGTGGTTCTTTCGTTTTATGTCTTGGTGTTTTATGTTTTTGTACTGTTGGCGCCTTATGTATGTTTTCATATTTTTAGTTAAATTTAGGTAACTGAGTGGCCATCTATTGGGAAAATAACTGCACATTCGGTCATAGTATAAGTACCTGATTGTTAATTTAGTTTTTTCCCATCTCGGTTTTTGGAGTGGGAATCTTTTTCTGATTGCGCCTTTTCCTGATCTTTGCCCACTTATACCTCTTTAAAAAGGTACAAGTAGGCAAAGATCAGGGAAAGGCGCAATCAGATAAAGATTCCCACTCCACTAACCGAGATTGGGAAAAAACTAAATTAACAATCGGGTACTACAGTATACCATGAAATCATATCGTAAGCCGAATGAGCAGCTATTTTCCCAATAGGTGGCCACTCAGTTATCTAAAGTTAACTAAAAATACATAAGGCGCCATCAGCACAAAAAATTTAAACACCAAGACATAATAAAACGAAAGAACCACCACAGACGTATCGCCTTGGAACGATCAGTAATTTAAAATTACTGGCATATATATATATACACTGGTTAAAATGTTGCTGCCATCAAATTAAACGACTTGTTTTTTAATTTATATTTATTTTATTTTTGATTCACCACAATAAAAGTGAAGTAAGTTGCGACAAGTTGTAGGCTGACATTTAACGTGTTAAAGAGCCCTGCTGCCTTAGTCTGATGATTGATTTAACTTTATCTCCTCTTCATTCTTCTTGCAGTAAGGGTAAACTTAAACAATGGCCAGAAGGTGGGAAAACTAAATTGACAAACAGGTACTAAGAGAACATATCGTAAGCCGAGTGATCAGGTATTTTCCGATTGGCGGCCACTCAGTTACCCACACTTACCTCAGTATATGAAAACGTACATAAGTTGAGCCGCATCATGAGAAAATCGGATTTCTGCGAAAACAAAGGCAGTAACTGGAAATTTCAAGATTCTAGCCTTTTTTCTGAGACTGTACAGGCCGGTTTATGTCAGACCTGGTCGGAAACCGCAAAGACTGGTTTTCTCGCGCCGCGGATCAGTTGCAAACAGTTCAATAATACCCATAATTCCGTGAAATGGCAACAGCTAAAACCCTTAAATCATGTAGGTAAGTCAGATTTCCGCAGCAACGAGAGACGTTATGCAACTAAAGGAACAAACAACAAGAGGGGCAAAGAGGAAATGCCTAAATTTAGGCTGTTAGTATAGCCATCAGACATTTGTTTAGTTGTTATAAATAAACACATAAGTAAAGATGACGTGTGTCAATTATATTCATACGATAGTGTCATACGTCAATCAAATGTAAGTTTATGAATGCAAATTCAATCTCAACATTAGCTCTAAGATAGCCAATATATAGCCCATCTCTTTTCTCATTAATATGCTTGCTGCTCTTCAAAGATCTCAGTTTTATTTCTATTTGATATTACTACTGCTGGACGTTGTGCCGTGTGGCGGCCCTAAAAAGTCTCCCCGGACATCATCCACAGTGCAGACTATATTTTCCTTTCGGTCCTTTTGATATTAGCTCAAGTATTCTGGGAAACCAGAAATTCATTGTCAGTTTAGAATCAATTCCTGACATACGTATATATATATATGACTCTGGATAATACCAGTCTTTGTATCGACTATCCTGTTAAAAGTTGCAGAAATACAATATTTCTCTTTTGCTTCATTTTGCCAAATCTAAAGGAACAATAGAGAGGCTTGTGTAGCCGAAACCGCGGTATTAACACTATGGTCCATCTCTTTCTCGTTAAAATGCTCGCTGCTCTCAAAGGATCTCAATTTTATTCAGTTTATTTCGTGTTGGCAACACAGTCATGCCTTACTTTATACGTACCCGCCAATTACCGATTCGGAAATGACAAACATAACTGCCTTTGACACACAATCATACAGCATGGTAGATGACAGATAAAAAAAAACGTGCGATAACATACGAACTATGTTCATAAAAATTTTTGGATTGGGAATTTCTTTCTGATTGCGCCTTCTCCTAATCACTGCCTCCATGTACCTTTTTATAGCGATTAAGAAGACCACTAAAGCCGACGGATAAATGGAAAATTAAAGTGTCAGTGCACGAAACAAACATTTCTATTCACGTAAAACTGGAATTCTCAAAAATTGACATGGTCTATGTTTCATTTGAATTTAGTTATTTGATGGATGTTTAGCAGAATAGTAAACACTGTGTCCCTCGGCGCTGTTGAAAGCGTAAAATAATCAAAAACTAACCGTTTCGGAAGCAGGTAGTGTAGCCACATAAGATGTGTAGAGGTTTCTGGGTGAGGACAATAGAATGATTGAACCGTACATCGAAACCAAATTGGCTAGTAGACTGCATGTCATCAACTTCCGCGTAACGATTGTCATAAAACTTGTCGTCTATAGACGAAGCACAAACTTCGGGAAAAAGATCTTCATTGCCTGATAATAAAAGACCGAAGGACATCTATTGTTATCTAAATCATATGCTGTCGTTTGTATTACCATTAAGGATGTTGTATGGGACATCTTTGTCTTCGCTTTGGGAAATACACCCGGGTTTCATCTAATTAGAGCCAAAGTGTGTAGCGTTTTTAAATTGAAATTTGCACTCAACATACCGTATTATGTTTATCTATTCCTTGAGACTCGACACACAATATCCAGATGTCACATTGCAACGCATTTTGACCTTAAAGCATGTCCAAGCACATGTTTGAATTTATTTGTGGTCACAAAATGTTTGAAACACACCCTAGGATACCATGACACAGACATTACCAAATATATGCATCAACAAACACAGAAGGCAAACATGGCAAAGGAAGTTTTTTTTTACTTCATGCTTAACGTCCCAATCAAAAGCAAATGTCATGTCGGGACATTGCCTCCATTTTATGGGACTTTTACCCAAAGTGAGGATGTCATGACATCAAACAAGTGCTTCAAATATAACCATCCAACTAAGCCACAAAGGCTTATATGTATGGATGGTTTGATTTGAACCACTTTTCCTGGGCTGGCTCAAACCAGAGCGGTATATACCAGTAATCAGCTGGTCAGTCAGAAGCGTGTAAGCTTTGCCTGGAAGCACAAACAGCCCGTCTATTTCTTTAGGCCCCATTCACTATTTGGTTGTCATTTTGATTGAATACAATCAATACATCAGCCATGTGAGGAGACTGTAGCAGCATATGATGGCTTTGCGCCAATGCAACGCGCTACAAATGTGATATTTGGTAAATGATAAAAACCTGAAGTACAAAAATGCATGTTCATTGAGTGTGTTTAATGTTTAATATTGAAGGGTATACAATATTACCGAGTTGATTTTGGGTGAAATGATCTTCAAATATTGTTAAAATACAATGTACAGTCGAGTTTCCGGTTACGCAAACTTCCTGACTCCGGAAATCCTTATTAAAAACATGGTTAAACATGTATTACCAGTACCTTCAAAACAAATAATCAGTTTTTGTTCTCTTGGCAATTTTCTAAACATTGCATTATCCAATAAATATCTGTGAATGAGTTCACTCACACCCATCTTTTATCTTTAGTAGCTTTTTGCATGTCAAATTTTATGACATCTGATGTCACACTGTTACATACCGAGAGCAAAGAAACATCGATTATGCATGGAAACAACCATGTACATTACGTACATGAAGGATCTCATAAAATTATATAGAAAATTGTAAACACTGTTACATTATATTTAATGGCAAACACAGGCTAGACCAGAACCCAATACTTCAAACTTGCGTAGGATGACACATTGCCGGGGCTAAAAAATCAGCAAGAATGTACAATTTCTTTTGAAATAGTCGCTTCTATGAGGTAATGGCTTCAAGAAACGAAAAATTTGGTCGTAAAAATCTTTCCTGCAAAGTAAAGGATATGACTTTGTCTACATCTAGTCGGGTATAGTTTAGCAGTAATTAAAATTCTATTCTTCTGATGGCAATGATTTAACATTGACAAGAACATTTTGCGAAACCAAGTACTTGACTGTAATGGAAATTTGATTTTATGACAATTACTAAATTTATTCACCCAAGAAACACAAAAGAAAAAGTGGCTCTCCTAGCAAAACGTGGGGAGCCTGGTTTGCTAACAGAGAACCGGACTAACAACTGAGAGGTCATGATTCGGTCCGATACCCGCCTCTGCCATGTAGTGTCCCTGAGCAAGACACTTCAAGCTCCGGGCGGCCCCCGTGGCCGAATGGTTAAGGTCGCTGACTTCAGTGCTCTTGATCATTCGATCATCTCACCTCTGTGAGTTCGCACCTCGCACGGGGCATGAGTCACATGTGGGACAAGCATAGTTCTGCTTGCGGGTGTGTCAGGTGGTTTTTCCCCGGGTACTCCGGTTTTCGCCACACCTACCGATTGATTTGTCTCGATATGAGTAAAGAAGCTTGAAAGGGATGCAAAATTGACAAAAAAAAAAAAAAAAAAAAAAAAAAAAAAAAAAAAAAAAAAAAAAAACTTCAAGCTCGACAAAGTACCGGTTACGTACCCAGAAAGCGCAATGACTAAATAATAGTTGTAAAATACATTACGGCCAAAAAACAAAAGAAAGTGAGAGAAAAATATAATGACTTGACACAACCATCCTATGAGTCAGTATTTACATTGTGTATATGCATTAGACCCAAGGTTGCAAATAACATGTCTAGGCAAAACAGTTAAATTTTGCTTCAATGGCTTGTTTGGTAATGTTTTTACGTCCCACTTAATACTGTAGCTAAGGTCATGCGGATAAACTAGCTCATTTTAAATTTTAACCGGAAAGGCTGAAGAACCCTTGGATCAATACCACTCTGGAAACAGTTCAATAGGCCCAGAGCTATGTATACATGTACATGTATGTCGATATTGTACCACTGAGGTTGACCAATGTTTTGCTTGACCGACTTTGTCCAAGGACTATCCTATAAGGGGGTACAAGATAGCCAAGTTTCAGTGGTCATTTTTTTTCATATATATACATATATATTTTTATTTTTGCTTTGCTGTTGGTATGGGTAACCTTAAGTGTTGTAATAAAAATAATAATAATAATAAATAAATAAATAAATTTTATATTTTAGGAGGACAACAAATTTAGCACAATTGACAATCTTCCATATGGTCCTCCAGTGAATACAGACAGTGATCAGTATCAGACCTTCTTTATTTATTTTTTTTTCAGTCATTTTCATATATTTTCGAGATGTAAGTAATGCTATATTTTGAAAGAAGAGAATCCAGTGCTTGCCTTATAATGCTGAGCGCCAAGCAAAGCAGCTGCTGATACCATTTAAACGGTCTTATTTATGATGCGGCTCTGGATCTAACCTACGACACTCTAACCATTACACAATGAGCAAGCACGATTTGGGAAAAATATCCGTAGGCTGTCAGCAGTTAATTTGGTTGTTTGTATGGAGGCTTAACATTCCAGTCAACATTTTTTAGTCATGTCGGGGCGGAGCCAATGCTTGTGGGGCTGTCAGCAGTTTAGCAGTGTAGCATTGAAGTGAAGTCCCAAATCACGTACTTTGTAATATATATCAGCAGTAAGACGAATAGCAACTATTTAAGAAAAATCTGAAACTTAGACCACTGAATCATATTCTTGTTGTAGTGTCAGCGTTTTATGCCCTACTTACATCGCAAGTCATACTGAAACAGGGGCCCCTACCCATTGGGGCCCCAGAAGGAAATATACTGAGAGGAACTAGAAACTTAAGTTTTTTTAATTTTTATACTTTGGGTTGGAACCCCGTAAGAATCGATTTGAAACCTCCAGTTATTCTTTTACTGACCGTCTGAAGGCGATTCTGCTGTGACTCATCTTTTTATTCCAGGAAAGAAATTTCTAAAATCGATTTTACGGACCCCAACCACCAAACTATGGGAAGTTTGAAACTTAAGTTTCTAGTTCCTCTCAGTATAGATGGGCTGATTATGCCTCCAGTGAAAGCCTGTACGATGCTGACTGGCTATCTGATTACTGGTTAACCGCTCGGGTCTGAGCCTGCCCAGGAAAAGAGGTTCCGAGTCTTACCATCCGCACATTATAATATGAGCCGCATCGTGAGAAAACCGGAATTTTGCATATGCGAAAACAAATGCGCAGATCAGATTCGCAGTTACTGCGAAGCTGATCATCGCCTTTGGTTTCACCACTCGGATAGTAAAATTTCTCTTCTTCCTAATTCCAAAATTTCAAGCTTTTGACCATTTTCTGAGACTGCACAGACCCGTTTATGTCGGACCTGGTAGGAAACCGCGAAGACCGGATTTCTCGCATCAAGACTCATATACACACATGGAATTAAGTTAGGGAACACCTGTAATAATGTGACTACCAACTTTGGACTGTCTATATCCTTCTTTATAAAAATTATGAAGAATGTTTCGACAATTTGTCAGAATCTGTAGTCTCCGAAGTTGCCTCTATGTGAAAATGGTAAGCATCAAACATAAACTGTGGCGGAGAGCGGCCATCTTTGATTCAAAAAAAGTTTGCTAAATTTAAGAAACGCACTGCTAGTCTTTGCGATAACTTCATTATTTGAACTCACGTTGTCGTAAGTTTTTCGTAAGCATAAAGCTGAGACATAGCTTGATGAACTTTGATCACAAATTCTTTATTTTCTGACCGACTGTCGGCGGTAGGCCCATACTTTTCCGGGGGTAGGTTTCATGTCCACGTTTTGTTCTTTGTGTATACATTTTGCAGGTTGTAAATGCTGGGCCAGATATTCAATATGACCCTTCAGTAATCTAAACATGTACGTTCTGGTTAAAGTGTCCTAGCGGAATTATTCTTTTACGGCTTTATTTGCAAAATATCCAAGAATTTTGCTTTCCATAGAAATCAATGCAAACTGTAGATTTTGTATGATTAGTTGGTTTATAGATGAAGCATGGAGTTTTAGGCCCGAAGTCGTTGATTCATTAAGAACGATCAGATTCAACAATTTATTCCTGTTTTGCTTTCAGAAATTGAGTTTTGCGGAGTGCAGAAGCAAAAAGGCAAACTTGTATTCAGTAAAAGTGAAGTTTTTCACACATGGCATATTGTATCCTCCGTAGCACAAAGACAAAATGTTGTGAATTTCCATAAATTGGGCTCTAGCTAGGCCAAGGTATGATATATATGTGATAAAAATTTCAGTATCGCCAGAAAAAAGGAAATTGGATTTTTTCAAATTT
This sequence comes from Rugalucina vietnamica, assembly GCA_964017185.1. Lineage (NCBI taxonomy): Eukaryota > Metazoa > Mollusca > Bivalvia > Lucinida > Lucinidae > Rugalucina > Rugalucina vietnamica. Next base: position 66,668,833 of record OZ024872.1, read on the forward strand.
TCCCCACGGGCTAAAAGTGTTCCCTAACTTATTTCCATGTGTATATTATAACCCCTTTTGGCTTTGTCTGGTTATATTTGAAGCACATGTTGGATGTCAAAGACTCATGACATCTTCATTTTGGGCAAGAATCCCATAAAACGGAGGCAATGTCCCAACATGACCTTAGCTGTTGACTGGGACGTCTTCATTTTGGGCAAGAGCCCCATAAAATGGAGGCAATGTCCCAACATGACCTTAGCTGTTGACTGGGACGTCTTCATTTTGGGCAAGAGCCCCATAAAGTGGAGGCAACGTCCCGACATGACTTAAGCTGTTGACTGGGATGTAAAGCATCAATTCGAACGAATTCAAACTGAGACAGGGCATATTTGAAATTTCATCTGGAATGAATATGCCGGAGAAGCCCTAGAGCGATTTTCCAACCACTTATTACATAGCAGATAGCTTTACCACACCACGGATGCTCTAGACTTCAGTTGTATCCGAAGGATGCAACTAACATGGACTGACCTCCACCCCCGATCCCCACCCATTCGCACCCTTGTAACTATAAAAAATGTGTTTAAACTGCACATACGCAACAAACATGAACTGCATGAAAGGGACATTTGGCATACTGGACTTTGTCATGTATATTTCAATAGACAAAAATGGAACACAATGCATTTTCATTTATTCAATAAATGAAAACTAATAGGGTGACATGACTTTTGAGGAAGAGTATACTGCACCCCGTGTTCAGGACTTTCTCAAAACTGTTGTGTAATATTTAACATGTATACAAGGAAAATTATATACTACATTTTCCGCGTACATTGCTCTACATGAACCATAACTAATTTTCTTAAACCAAATGTGTTTTTGGATAGTTAAATATCTTGTTTAATGCAGTCGGAATGTGATGTGCAGAAAAAATCTGCCATTCGCGTGCAAAAGGATTACCTAAGCTATTCATGGTGGTAAGTTTATCGAAAATGCTTGTTTTGATCACTTTTCATATCCTTTGTAACGCCATACTGGTGCTTTGCATGATTAAAATTGTGATGTTTGGCAATAAAGAATAACTTTTCATAATAGAGTCGGACAAACTTTTGGCAAAATACATTCTTGTTTTCTCTCTAATCAGATGGTCAAAACTGGCCGAACATGTTCGAAGCAGCCAAAATATGCCAGTGTTTAGAACAATGACCTTAATGAACGAATGAGACAATACATAATTCAATCTATGTGTGAAGGATACTGGAACATTTGAAAGGATTATCTTCGCATTCGTTAGTCTTAGAAGTCTTACTTTCCGGTACAAAAGTCATATGTTGCAAAACATTTTTAACTGGCATCCGATCCTTTTAAGCAGTATTCTCTTGAAAAAAGTAATGTAAAATTAGTTTTTCCAGTAACGAGGCAAAATAATAAATAAACATTGACATCAGATGTTATGATATGACTGGAGTGATTTAATTCTATATTAAGAATTTCTGTAGACACTTTTCAAGATTTTACGTTTGTTTTATATTCATTTCATTTTCTTGATTATCCGCTCTTGTTGTAATGTACAAGATGTAAGAGAAGGGTGGCGATTATACCAAACATCCACAAAATCGCATAACTTTGCTTAATCAATAATTTCTAGCTATTTAATTCCCCAAGTCACCGGTATGTACTCATTGTCTCTGTCCTGTCTGCTTGACATCCGTCTTGCATGGCATTGCATTGTCAGTCTGAACTGCAGTTCACTTATCAACTGTCCTCCGCACAGCAATGCCACCACCACCAGTGCTTCCCGCTAGCTGCCACCTTTCAACTGAAATGAACGTTTTGATATCGTAAAGTGTAAAGGCTTATGTTGAACAGACGAAAAGCATTCTGGGAAAAGCCACATTGCATACACTGCTCTTCATATACGTGTGCCCACTTTGGCGCAATTAGCAAAGTTTCTTGCATTAGTCAGAGTCACTTTGACACCACGACATAATGACAGTACGTTGACAATATGTATGTATTTGAAAGTTTGCACGGCACTTTTTGTCACAGCATCGTCTCAAGCGTGGAAGAAATATGCACAAGGAAATGAGAAAAGGGGAACTTGATGAGACACTGAGCTAAGTTGCAGATTCCGTGATCAACATTTGAACTGCGCCAAAAGGATACCTGTCTTTAAGATTCTGAAGAGGACTGCAAAAATCGTGTAAGTGGTGTATAATCACAGATTATGGTTAGATGGTTAGAGTCTCGGATTTTAAGAAGAAATGTAATTGTACCAAATGGTTACGCATGTTCTCTTTTTATTATAGCAGATCTTCGACTGTGCGACAATCAGGTTTTCTAATGACACTGTGAAATTCAGACAGAATGAATAAGTAATTGGAATGTGGAATATTTAACTGTTATAAAAGGTATCGCATCATGTGAAAACCTGTTAATGGATACGTATAAACAGCAAATATGCAGTTTAGATTATTGAACCTACTTTACACATGCACGCACAGCAGCAAATGCTACATATATTTGTCAAAGATTAAAATTGGATATTTACCATTCAAGCCTTTATGGACTTTTGTAAAAAAGTACAAGTAGGCAAAGATCAGGAAAAGGCGCAATCAGAAAAAGACTCCCACTCCAAAAACCAAGGTGGGAAAAAACCAAACTAACAATCAGGTACTTATACCATGAAAACATTTCGTAAGCCGAATGAGCAGCTATTTTCCCAATAGGTGGCCACTCATTTACCTTAACTTAACTAAAAATATGCAAACATACATAAGGCGCCAACAGCACAAAAATATTTTAAACGCCAAGACATAAAACAAAAAGAACCACCACAGAAGTATCGACTTGGAACGATCAGTAAATTTATACTTTACAGCATTTGGCCAATTCCCAGTGATTTATTTTCTGGAAATCTTAATTTTCACAAAGAAATGCTTTCTCACCAAAATATGCATGTATGAAATTTAATATTTGTTATCAGTCACGAACAGTTGGGATGGATTTCAGTTCGAAGTATCATTTTTGCGCTTGCACCTTGTTAACTTAAACTTTATCGTTAACGTTCTACGCAGCTGTCACAATGTGAAGTATTTGCATTGGTTAGGCCGCGATGACGTGAAAGTTGTCTTTTACATTTGCACGTTGATACCTTTTTTACTTTATTTGTACGTTTTACTTTAGGAGTTGACAAAAAATTGGGAGTATCAAAAATTGGGACCGCACGCGCATGTGAATCATGCGAATTTGCTCAGATATATAATATGAAGACATACATGTACATATGAATCAAATGAATATTCAGGCCCCTGACTTTGAAGTCTATCTGATATCTCAAATTAAATGTTTACTTTCCAGCATTGGAAAATTTAACTGTCATCAGGATCAGGTCTAAGAATTTATTTCTAGTTAGAACAGAATAGTACACGTCGTCATCAGGCTAATTCAGGCATGTAAAACTGTCTTACATATTTTTATTTAAGTAATCTCAGAAACATGTTAGAGCAACCATACAGAGCTTCTTTCCAATTTGAAATTTCTATCCAAAACTAGAACAGTATCAGTTAAATTCGAAATAATCATGCGCGTACTTTCCAGAAAATCGCGTAAAAATTATGGACGTTTCATCCTTAATGTAACACATTCACGGACAGAATGTTGTGCAATCAATCAAGACTGAATTTCTCTCTTGCTTTGTCAATATTTACTTTCTTATAGTAAAATGATAGATGTCTCAGAAAAGTCTTGGATGTTCAATGAACTTGAAAAAGGATTCAATTGTAGACAGGAATTGTACCAGGAATAAAAAAATCTTATGTTAAGTACTTGGAATATCCACTTACTGCACAGTTTAGTTTGAAAAAATTAAGATTTAAATTTTCATGCCTTTTTCAAGACGTTTGATACTGTCTTGTAATACGTACAATATTTATGCCGCTAATTAAATAACAATAGGAATAACTGGTTGCAATTGTGACTCTAAAGCACCATACTGGGCTACAAAAACGCCCTAGGAAGCGCGGTGGCACAGTGGCGCAGTGGTGAAGCATCGGAGTCCGAATCGAGAGGTCCTGAGTTCGATCCCCACAGGCGGCAACGTGTTGTGTCCTTGAGCAAGACACATTCCTAAAGTACGGGTTAAACCCAGTACACGTTGGCTCCGTCTCGACATGACTGAAAAATTGATTACTGGGACGTTAAGCCTCAATGCAAACGCACCAGTGTTATCGCTGCTGAATCAGAACTCGCATTCAATGTTGTTGTTTTTCATTTTAACTTAGAGTGCTGAAAAAATGGTCGAGATGTTTGGAAATCCCTACGTACACTGCTGGGTTATAGAGAAGATATTTTCTCTCCGTAGTAGTTGTTAAGACCTAGGAAACGGTTGCTTCATTCTGCAAACGTGACAAAACGCTGGTTCCGGGATATATTGATTAAACTGCTAAACCTATGACAATGTCATAAAATTGTACCCCAAAAGGTACAAATGCCAAGAATGTACATGTCTTAGAAACATTGTGACACGATTCCACTACCAAAGTAGGAAAGTAACTGTCAAATGTTTGTCGAACTGTCAAATGTTTGTCGATTCATATCAAGCTTGTTCAGGCTATGCCATATTAGGGTTGCACCATCTGGTTTACATAGTTTAAAGGCATGTCAGAAGCGGAGTTTGTAGGTTAAGCATTTTGCCTAGTTTTCGGTCACCAACCTTGTAAGTTGTGTAAGCAGCTGTTTCCCTAAAGGTGGTCACTCACTTACCCGAGCTAAACTTAGTATATGAATACTCACAAGATCAGACACAAACTGCACAAACATCGACTAACAACATTTGACATTTGACTGCCAAGATAAGCATCGTTTATAGATTTGTCGCGACGAAAATGAAGACCATGAACTTTTCTGACTTTTTGAGAGACTTGCATAATTTTTACAAATTAATGAAAACCATGATACAAAATTGAGACATGAACATTACGTGATCAAGGTCACAAATCTCTGGATGCTATTGCGGAACAGCTGTTGTACGTCAAAGCGATAAGTGGCCCCGAGAACTTGTGCCATCGGAGCTTCCACCATCGCATGCTCGTTAGATAAAAACAATCAAGATCTTTGGTTATATAAATGAGAAAGGTGATGATCCATGCCGCAGTTTTGGCTGCTAAAACCTCGTTAGTGACTCTCTCGATTTGATAATATTAAGCCAATGTGAATTACTGTATATATTTTGCAATTTGAACCGGTGGTCGACACAAAGACTAGTTTAGCAAAATATGAATAATTACTCATCAATTCACTGCTAGAGCTGATCTATTTCTTAAATTTAAGTACAATCCGTGTTATATTTTACTGGTTGGTTCAAAGAATTTGTACCGCGAATTACATGTACAGTATGAGTATATTATTCAAATGTTACAGAGACTGCAATATTTTGTAGTTTATATTTCCTTGTAAAAAATTGTAATGATAATTATCTAAATTCGGTGACCTTTTCGTTAGTAACCACCCTTCACCTTAAAACGATGAGTATATTGTGACACGGATACAATGAGAGCAGAGAAAAGCTTAAAACAAAAGCAGGTTAATAACAACTATATCAAACATACTATGCGCTACAACAACAACATAGAATTAAAGAATACTAACTCCAGTGTCTCCATTGATGCATATATTAATCTAAAAAGAAACAAGCAGTGCTAAGTCTAAGAAAGGATTCTAGAAGCTTCTTATAATAATGTCCTACTTTCATTGTATAGTGCAGATCAAACAGCAACACACACAAAAAAGGCTAATTTTAAAAACTGATAAACCTAGATTAAATCCATCACACATCGTTGACACTGAGGATAATTGAAAACTAGAAAAATGTTCTATCTTCTCCTGGCAGGTAGTAATCTATTTTACCTTTTTACCATTATTTTCATTATCGTTGGTGATTTCTACGTCGTTATCAATGTAAGAAAGCCTTATGAAATAAGATATATTTTGCGACCGCTGCGCAATATAATTCAAATTCAAATTTATTACTCAAATGAATTAACTTAAGAATAATTATTCTTAATTTAAACAGATCTCTTGAAAATATCGATATTTTTAAGAATTTGGCTCACCAATATAACAACCCCTGATAATAACCAAGCTGGTGAATTTAATGCCGTTTATTCTGCAGTCAAGATTTGAATGAACATTTGATAAACGCCCCAGCTGTGAAGAGAGTCACCTGTTTTACTAGCATCAGTGCTGTTACATGTAACATGGGCTAGAAAGAACAAAGTGGACGTAGGCTAAAGGCTAGCAGTGGCTGCGATCTAATAATACGAGCTAAAATAGCTGAAAGACCAAAGGCGACAGCAACAACAATATTAAAAATTTAATACACATCCAGATAAAAAAAAACATTATGTAATAGCCCACGATAATCTAACAATTGAAAATATTTGTAGCTACTTTAGGTTTCTATATTGTTTAAGGAGACAGATTAGTGAAGTCCCTCAAGTTTTTCAGAATCAGAATTATTGCCCCACAGCCATTACAATCAATGAAATTCCCTTAAGGTTTAATGATTATCAAGTGCTGCAATGACATATTGACCAGTTGTTACACCCTGATAGGCAGAAGTAACACAAATCAATCACGCCATTTATCTCAATCCCCTAGTGCCAATATTTGTTTTTCTTACAATACGCTGATTAATTTCCTCAACAAGCCTGTCTGAAACCAGGAAAAGAGAAAACGATCTTATTAATATATGATATAATCTGTATATGGAAATATTTATCACGTAAGAATTGTCCACTCGAGACAAAAATACTAAAATAAAACGACTTGAGGAATAAGTGGGTATTGGAGATGTAAAATCACGACAATTGTATATTGTTTTGTCCGAAGCAAACAATGATTAATGTAGTGTATTCAATGACGCGTTCTATCATAATTTTTCCTTGGTCAATATTATCTTCGACGATTCCGAGTTGAAAGAATTAAAGTCGCATTTTCACCAGAAAAGTTTTTGTTCTGATGTTTGAAAACTTATGTCATATTCAATAGTTTAGAGCGTTTTTATGGAAAGTTCTATCATATTCCTCGGATGCAAGGAAGTTTCGCTAGTAGGTCGCCATTGAAAAAAATATCTGGCAGCCATTTTCCTTTTCCACTTCAACTAAACGAACGACGTAACCAGAAAAATTACAGAATACATCGCACAATGAATACACAAAACTTCATCTAAGGACAAATACCTCAAATTTTGGAAGTAAAATAAACGGTTTGCACCCCGAATTTCTGACATTTTCACGAAATTTTAATTCACAACGACGTCAAAATATCACGTCATCGTCATCGATTTTGATGCAACGTCACGGTTCTCGCGTAAACGTTTTGTGTTATATTTTACTGGTTGGTTCAAAACATTTGTACTGTGAATGGTTATATGTACAGTATAAGTATATTATTCAAATGTTACAGAGCTGCAATATTTTGTAGTTTATATTTCCTCGTAAAACGTTTTAATGATGATTGTCTAAATTCGGTGACCTTTTCGTCAGTAACAACCATTGACCTTAAAACGATGAGGGGATTGTGAAACGGATACAGTGAAAGCAGAGAAAAGCTTAAAAAAAACTTCATATCAAACATACAATGCGTTTTGTAACAGCATATAATTACGCCAATGTCTTAATCGATGCGTGTATTAGACTAAAAAAGAAACGCGCAATGTAATTTTGAGGAAAGGATTCTTGAAATTTCTTATGGCATACTCTCATTGTATAGCGCTGATCAAACAGCAACACACGTGCTAATTTTAAAACGAGCTTATTTTAAAAACTGTTTAACCTTGATTAATTTCATCACATATTGTTGACATTGAGGGTAATTGAAAACTAGGAAATGTTTTATCTTCTCCTGGCAGGCAGTGATCTATCTTACCATTTTACCCATGTTTGCATTATTGTTGATGATTTCTACGTCGTTATCAATATAAAAAAAACCCTATTTAATGAGATACATTTTGCGGCCGCTGCGCATTATAATTCAAATTCAAATTTATAACTCAAATGAATAACTTGTAACATAAATAATAAATTAAACTAAAAGTATCAATATTCTTACTTTAAACAGATCTCTTGAAAATATCGCTATTTTTTAGATTTCGCCTCACCGATAAAACAACCCCTGATAATAACCAAACTGGTAAATTTAATACCGTTTATTCTGCAGTCAAGATGTGAATGAACATCTGATAAAGGTCCCAGCTGTGAAGAGAGTCACCTGTTTTACTAGCATCAGTTCTGTTACATGAAACATGGGCTTGAAAGAACAAGATAGACGTAGGCTAAAGGCTAGCAATGGCTGCGATATAATAATGTGGGCTGAAATAGTTGAAAGGCCAAAGGCGACAGCAACAACAGTATTGCAAATATTAATATACATCCAAATAAAAACATTATGTAATAGCCTATGATAATCTAACGATTGAAAAGATTTCTAGCTACTTTTTCTTTTTGTTTCATGTCTTGGTGTTTAAAATATTTTGTGTTGTTGGCACCTTATGTATGTTTTCATATTTTTAGTTAAGTTAAGGTAACTGATTGAACACCTATTGGGAAAATAGCTGCTCATTCGGCTTACGAAATGTTTTTATGGTATAAGTACCTGATTGTTAGTTTGGTTTTTCCCACCTCGTTTTTTGAAGTGGGAACCTTTCTCTGATTGCGCCTTTTCCTGATCTTTGCCTACTTGTACCTTTTTAGGTTTCCAATGTGTATTGCTTAAGGAGACAGATTAGTGAAGTCCCTCAAGTTTTTCAAATCAGAATGATTGCCTTACAACCATTACAATCAATGAAACTCCCTTATGATTTATCGGTTATCAAGTGCTGCAATGGCCTTTAACCAGTTCTTACACCCCGATAGACAGAAGTAATACAGATCAATCACGCCGTTTATCTCAGTCCCTTAGTGCCAATATTTGTTTTTTCTTACAATACGCTGATTTATTTCCTCAACAAGCCTGTCTAAAACCAGACGTGAAAATGATCTTATTAATATATGATATAATCTGTATATGGAAAGACTTATCAAGTAAGAATTGTCCTCTCGAGACAAAAATACTAAACTAACTTAGAATTCAGGTATAAGTGGGTATTGGAGATGTAAAATCACGACAGTTTTATATTGTTTTGTCCGAAGCAAACAATGATTTATGTTTGGTATTCAATGGCGTGGACTCTATAATAACACTCTTCTTGGTCAATATAAACTTCGAAGATTCCGATTCGAGAGAAATAAAGTCACAAGAAAAGTTTTCACCTGATGTTTGACACGCCTTAGCCCAGACATTTTGAAAAGTTTCACATAGAAATACAAGACTTTTATTTTATCGCCAGCTCCTCAAGCTGATCAAACGTGTTTTGTGTCTGTCCAGATGTTTTTAGAGTTAAATATATGAACTATCTTCATATCATATTCACACATATTCTTGTGTCTGTCTAGATGGTGTTATTTTGCGGGTATAATGCATAAACACCCTTCATATCTATATTTTCAGGTTACTGGCTGTGTTATATCAACAGTACGGTCAATCCTTTATGCTACGCCCTATGTAACGCCAACTTTAGGAGATAAAATATAAAAGTTTGATCCATTGAAAGCAGTTAAATATTCAAAGGGAGAATGTATGGAATATATTGCGCAATTTCGGGTAATGAACCCTCATCAGTAGCCCATTTAAATCCGGCAACGAAAGCCAGACTTGTGTACTGTAATTTCGAAAAATTTACACGAGAAGTCTAAACCAAAGACACGTTCCAAATCGAGGTTAAACATTGCTTAGAAGTATGTTTCACTGCGGAAGCTGAGGGTGAGGTTATGGCCATGTAAAATCGGTTTAAGCCCGCCAGTAACTTTGTGTTACTGATCGTTCCAAGTCGATACTTCTGTGGTGGTTCTTTTTGTTTTATGTCTTGGTGTATAACATTTTTTGTGCTGTTGGCGCCTTATGTATGTTTTCATATTTTTAGTTAAGTTAAGGTAACTGAGTGGCCACCTATTGGGAAAATAGCTGCTCATTCGGCTTACGATATGTTTCATGGTATAGGTACCTGATTGTTAGTTTGGTTTTTTCCCACCTCGGTTTTTGGAGTGGGAATCTTTTTCTGATTGCGCCTTTTCCTGATCTTTGCCTACTTGTACCTTTTTCTAAAAGTGAGTGTTTTGAACACTTTGAATATCTTTACTGATCTCAAAGGACCTAAATGAAAATATAATCTGCACTATGGATGATGTACGGGGAGACGTTTTAGGGCCGCCACACGGCAAAACACCAGCTGCTGTGCCATGTGGCGGAGAACTTTCTGGAAAATGCTTCGGTGTAAGTGCAGGAAGGTCACCAAAACCACCGATCGAAATGGGCCGTGTCATTCTAACAGTATGTCTGGACACAGGAGATAACTGTTATTTCATGCTAACATAAAATTCACGAGAATAAACAAAAAAAAATTCAAGCCTTTGATAAAATGAGTAAAATTAAAATTGACAGCCCTTAAGGCACATTTCCATGCGACTATACTCCTGTGATGAACCTGATTGAAATACTGCTGTTAAAGATTCCAGTGTATCATGACTTTTATGCAAAACATAGCTGGATGACAGCGTTTCTGGGCATTTCATAACAATCTTTCACAAGTTGTCAGAATGTCAATCACTTCTTTGGTGAAAAGTGTGGCAAGAATAACGGACAGTCCCGACATGCTATCATGGACACAGAGTTATTTAACTAACTATTAATTTAGTTGCATTGAATACCATCAGCGAGAAGATATCAAGCTTTCTTAAGTCATGTGCCAATGTTTGAATTACATATTTGTCATTTTTACATTATAGTTTCATGTTGATTAATCACACATTAGTTTCACATTTGTAGATTTTATTCTTGGTGTTTGAAAAATTTTATGTCTTGGTGTTTGAAAAATTTTTTGTGCTGTTGGCGCCTTATGTATGTTTTCATATTTTTAGTTAAGTTAAGGTAACTGAGTGGCCACCTATTGGGAAAATAGCTGCTCATTCGGCTTACGATATGTTTCATGGTATAAGTACCTGATTGTTGGTTTGGTTTTTTCCCACCTCGGTTTTTGGAGTGGAAATCTTTTTCTGATTGCGCCTTTTCCTGATCTTTGCCTACTTGTACCTTTTTAGTAATACATCTACATTTTGCCAAACATTGATCAAACTGCAAACATGTTAAAAATATGTTGCCATATATTGTGTATGAGTTATTGTTATTATACCCCGCCACTTCAAAAAGTACGGGGTATTATGTTATACCCTCCGTCTGTCCGTCCGTCCGTCCGTCCGTCCGTCCATCAGCGCTTCGTTTCCGTGCTCTAACTTGAGCATTTATTGACCAATTTTCTTCGAACTTGGTATAGGAGTTCATATCAGGAAGGAGTGGTTTGGGATTGAAGATGGGCAAACTTAGTCAAATAAGTACAGAGTTATGGCCCTTGATTTACTTAAAAAAATTCCGGGCTCTATCTTGAGCATTTATTGACCAATTTTCTTTAAACTTTGTTTTAGAGTTTATATTAAGAAGGAGTGGTTTGGGATTGAAGATGAGTAGATTTTGTCAAATAAGTACAGAGTTATGGCCCTTGATTTACGTACAAAAATTGTTTCCGGGCTCTATCTTCAGCATTTATTGACCAATTTTCGTCAAACTTTGTATAGGAGTTAATATTAGGAGGAGTGGTTTGGGATTGAAGATGGGTAAATTTTGTTGAATAAGTACAGAGTTATGGCCCTTGATTTATGTTAAAACTTCGTTTCCAGACTCTATCTTGGGCATTTATACCATTTTTTTTCAAACTTTTTATAAGAGTTCATATCAGGAAGGACTGGTTTGGGATTGAAGATGGTTAAATTTTGTCAAATAAGTACAGAGTTATGGCCCTTGATTTACGTAAAAATTTCATTTCAGGGCTCTATCTGCAGCATTTATTGACCAATTTTCTCAAATTTTGTATAGGAGTTCATATCAGGAAGGAGTGGTTTGGGATTGAAGATGGCTAGTTTTCGTCAAATAAATACAGAGTTATGGCCCTTGATTTATGTTACAATTTCTTTTCCATGCGCTTTCATGAGCATCTGTAGACCAATTTGCTTCAAACTTTGTAAAGGAGTTCATATCTGGAAGATGTGGTTTGGTATTTAAGATAAATGTCATCAAGATATTATGTGCATTTGTACTAAATTAAATTTGCGTGGCGGGGTATCATGCATGCCTGCAGAGCTTTTATTCTTTTTATTCATGATCCTCGCTGCCCAAAATCATTGCAAAGGCACTTCACCATAAACGAATTATCCCCAACTGGTGTCTGCCCGTTTATGACCATGGGTCCGTGTGCCAGTTCTTTTAAAGCATATATGGATATATATATATATATATATATATATATATATATATATATATATATATATATATATATATATATATATATATATATATATATATATATATATATATATATATATATATACACACTGGCAAAAATGTTGCTGCCATCAAATTTAACGACTTTTTTTTTTTAATTTATATTTATTTTGTTTTTGATTCACCATAATATATACAGGCTTTCAAAAGTGAAGTAAGTTGCGACAAATTGTAGGCTGACATTTAACGTGTTAAAGAGCCCTGCTGTCTTAGTCTGATGATTGATTTAGCTTTATCTCCTCTTCATTCTACTTGCAGTAAGGGTTAACTTAAACAATGGCCAGAAGGTGGGAATACTAAATTGACAATCAGGTACTAAGCGAACATATCGTAAGCCGAGTGATCAGGTATTTTCCAATAGGCGGCCACTCAGTTACCCGAACTTACCTTAGTATATGAACACGTACATAAGTTGAGCCGCATCATGAGAAAACCGGATTTCTGCGAAAACAAAGGCACAGATCAGCTGGGCAGTAACTGGAAATTTCAAGCTTCTAGCCTTTTTCTGAGACTGTACAGGCTGGTTTATGTCGGACCTGGTCGGAAACCCCGAAGACCGGTTTTCTCGCGCCGCGGATCAGTTGCAAACAGTACAATAATACTCTGATTTGTTTTCAATCTGCAGGGCGGAGCCTGTCAATTTTTGAATGGCAACGATATACATTTTGCGCGCAAATGAAAACTGTGCGCAAACGAACTTTTTGAAAAATGTGCGCAAATGTAATAGCACCGGGAAAATAGCTGCTCATTCGGCTTACGAAATGTTTTCATGGTATAAGTACCTGATTGTTAGTTTGGTTTTTTCCCACCTCGGGTTTTTGGAGTGGGAATCTTTTTCTGATTGAGTTTTCCTGATCTTTGCCTGCTTGTATCACTGTATATCACTATTTTAGTAATGAAGGCGGCATAAGAAAGTGCAACAACTTCTTAATACAGTCACAGTACTGATCTATAAAGTGTTGTTTTGTCATACTACACATTTGTTGAATTTGACCGACAGCACAGGCTTCAGCAGCCAAAAAAAAAGTAGCTTGCGGTGCCAAATTTTAAGAGTCACCGTGTAAAGTTAAGTAAACGGTCAAGTAAGCTGCAACGAAATTACAGACAAAGTTTCCTGTCAGCAATAAACAGGATTTTTTTTCGACAACATTTTTTGTTTTTGTATGGCTATGAGCGCAATAGAAAACAATGATGGATGTCGCAAACATTACTTTTGTATAACACCAGTGACCCAAGTTCTGGACAAAAGTTCCCTGTCACTAGCATTAAAAGTGGATTTTTTGTGACCGATATTTTAGCTCACCTATGCCTTGTATGCCGAAGGCTCACAAGGTGAGCTTACAGGATCAGGGTACTCGAGCCGGCGTCTGTGCATCCGTTTGTGCGTTCATCCGTTTACACTTTCAAGTACAATTATCTCTAAGACCATGCCAAATGCGATCAAATTTTATCTTGAGCATCATTTAGGTGGGGGAAAGATTGCATCAGATTGCAAAAAAAAAAAAAAAAAAAAAAAAAAAAAAAAAAAAAAAAAAAAAAACGTTTTCGTTTGTTCTTGATGATTCATTGACTAGTTAGAGATTCTAGCTAAAGCCCCAGACTGAGAAAAGCCTTCAAAAAATCACTTTGGGTGGCCACCTGTTTAGCACAAATTTCCTTAGTATAGGTGTTTAGTACTGTCTTTGGGAAGTATGAAAACCAATGTTTTATTTTTTTTCGGTCTTGCAAAAGTACTTTTATTCTGGGTGAAAATGAAGTACCCTAGCTTGTTTGATCCGCGCCATTGAGGACATTTATTACCGGGTTCCCCGGGGGCTCATTTGACCTACCTTGCACATCCCCTCCCAGGACAATCTTTAAAGGGTGCCAAATCATTCATTGGAACCACAGAACTGCAAAGAATTTTTGTCGTCAAAGAAAAACTCAATTGCTCTATGAAAAAGTTGCATGGTTTCCATGGCAACTATTAACATGATTCTTGAGCATAGGGGTGTGCATTCAAAATTCGTCATATCCCCGCTGTTACTTATCCTAGACCACTGAACCTGGTCTCATTTTAAAGCTTAAGACAGCCCTTTCAACCTATGAAAAGTAAAGCAAGTTATTTTATTTGCATATTCATGAATTTTAATGAAAACATTCAAATGACAGAAAAAATCGTTAAAAACCATTAATAAACTACTTTCAGGACCAAACTACATGTATCAATGTGACACTTTGTTATTGAGCCAGTAATACTAGTATCATATGACAAATGTATTGATGTCTTGGGCCTAAATAAAATTATCTCATTTGCATATTCATGAATATTAATGAAATTGTCAAAAATCGAGGAAAACAAGGGAAAAACTGTAGCCATTGCTGTTTTGGGTGGGTTATAAGATCTATATAGCATCCCTGGAACCAAGATATATATTGCATCCCTGGAACCAATTCTCATGGCTTCCAGTGTAGTCAGAGGTATCACCTTAATGCCATAAAATAGTGTCCTCAACAATGAACGCATTTACATGATGTAAAAATACATACTAGTTTCCACACCTACCCCTAGTGTGATTCTAATGAATAGGGTACTCACAAAAATATACATATACCAACAATAGCATGCACTAGAATACTATAATTGGTCTCACAGTGATGCATGGAGCATACAATTTAACCTTAATACCTATTATTCAAATGGTTGAATTTGCGTATTCATGAAAATTAATAAAAATACATAAGAAATCGGTGAAAAATCTTGGGAAAATAGCGGTAGACATACTAAATCACTTGTACTAGAGCTGGTTACAAACTCAGGATGCTGAAGAAAGTATCAAATGAATGCTATGGCAATGTACTATGTCCCTTAAGTCTGATATAGTAATGATCTGATTTCCAATTTCATGAATTACAATGAAAACTCTAGAAACAGGAATGAAAAAAAGAAAAATGAAACTGGTAAACTTACAAAATGACTTGTATCTCTGTAGTCAAAATCCCTAACATGCTGAAAATGGCATCAAATGGTTGCGAAAGTAAGACTATGTCATCCTATACTACATTATATGGATCATATGATTTTTTGCTTTATGAATAGTAACAAAACCTTTTGAATATAGAGGAAAATTATGGAAAAGTTTGGGCGGTATACATAGAAAACCACATGTATCTTAGCTACTGATAGGCCTAGAGGGCTTTAATTGGTATCAAATGATTGCTAGGTAAATGGTTGATAACCATGTTATCTGATAAATAAAAAAAAATCAGTTATTTTTGTTGTATGGATATGAATAGGTTCTTTATGAATAATAGAAAAATCAAATGAAAAATGAAGGGGTACACCAACAAAATTGCTTATATCTCAGCTGCAAATGTCCTTAGAGAACTGAAAATGGTACCAATAGAATGCTAGGATAATGCACTATTGCCACATGGTCTTAGTGTTTCCCCCAGTCCCAAAAAAAAGGGCATGGTAAGGTTGCTAAAAAAGGGCACTTTTTAAAGCGCGGCAACATGTCAAATGGGCACTTTTAGCGCGCGACAATAAGCAAAGGGGCACTTTTTTAAGTGGCCCATATCATGCTTTGAAGGCACATTTAAGCACAGGTCATTAAATTTAACACTTAATATAATTTCTCTGTTTTATTTAACTTGCTTTTCATCTTAAATTGTTCTTTCCTCAGTTTTAGGATTCACTTTTACCTGAGATAACTTAGAAAATTTCTTTTCCCTCTGTCTCACATTACTTTAATACTGAATGCTTGTCAAAATAAGAGATAACCTCACTCAAGATTTGTTTTTGAAAAGTTAACTATTGATAGTTGAAACTAATTAACTGGCACAGTTGTATTACCAGGTAGGACATTCATTTTTCACACCTTTTCTGATTAACAGCTCATTTGGTGTCAAACTGGGTAATTGTCATTGAGTTGTTATCAACATTTGCCACTGCAATAAAGTGACAATAAACAAGGGATTAAAGCAATCAACAACGGTGGAAGTCATGATCATAAATTCTGCCAAATTTGTTTCTGCAGACTTCAAGCAAAAAATCTTGTAACTTCCTTATTTTTTGTCCGATTTTGACAAATGTAGATTCAGAAATAGGGCATGGCGCTGGAAAAAGGGCATGGCGCTGGAGAAAAAGGGCATGGCGTGGCGCCATAGTAAAAGTGGCTAGGGGAAACACTAGGTCTGAAAGCTTAAGCATATGTTATTGCATTTTCTGAATGTTATACGGAATTGTGAAAAATTGTGGAAATGACAGAAAATTGAAGACTGTGCTCCAACAAAATTTATTAAATCTTGATTGCCAGCAAGCTTGCTTTATATATCTAAACACATGAAAATAAAACAGTATCCTACCAATAAATTAATGCCATTTTAAGTTCTCTACAGCTCTTGGCAGTCAAGATATACGCGATTTTGTTTGTGTACACCTTCATTTTTCGTTGCTTTTTGTCTTATTTATAAAGAATTCATTAACATTAATAAAAAATAGCTGATGAATTATATATGCGATTATATGGTTATAGAACATAGTCATCATGGTAATAGCAATCATTTGACACAAATTATAGCTCTCTAGATCTATCAGTAGCCAAGATACATGCGTTTGTCTATGTATACCTCCTTATTTTTTCCGTACTTTGTCTCTAAATTCTGAAGTTTTACTAACATTCTTAAAACTAAAATTCAAATGACATATATTGTAGTACAGGTTGGTATAAGATTGCTCTAGCAACAATTTGATGACATTTTCAGCACTTTAGGGGTTTTAATTTCCGAGATACAAATCATTTTGTAAGTTTACCTGTTAAATCTTTTCACTTTTTCTCTCTCCAATTTTTAAGTTTTCATTAAAATTCATGAAATTGAAAATTAAAATTATTATACTTAGGATAATAGTACATTGTCATAGCAGTCATTTAATACCTCTTTTAGTATCCTGGGTTTATTAACAGCTCTGGAACAAGTGATTTTGTACATACGCCCCCTATTTTTCCATGATTTGTCTCCGATTTCTTATGGGGTATTTTTTAATTTTCATGAATAACCAAATTTAATGAATTAAATATTAGGTATCAAGGTTAAATTGCTAGGTCCATGCATCACTATCAGACCAATTATAGTATGGTCCCAGGGATGCAAGATATTCTTTTAACCCATCCAAAACCTTGCAATGGCTATAGTTTCCCCTTGTTTTTCCCTCCATTTTTGACATTTTCATTAAAATTCATGAATATGCAAATGCGATATTTTCATTTTGGCTGTTGACATCAATAAGTTTGTCATATGATAGTATTGGCTCAATAACAAAGTGTCACAGTGATAGTTTCGGCCTGAAATTAGTTTATTTATGGATCTTAAATGTTTTATGTCATTTTAAGGTTTTCATTAAAATTCATGAATATGCAAAATAGTTGGATTGCATTACTTATCATAGGATAAAAGGGCTGTGTCTCAGCTTTAAAATGAGACCAAGTTCAGTGATGTTGGACAAGTAACAACGGAGATATGACCAATTTGTATGTACTCCCTCATTTTTGAGAATCGCATTATAAAATGCCATGTGTTGCAGTATACATCCCATAATTTTAACACTTTTGCAAGACTTAAAATTGACCAAGCATTGGTTTTCAAGCTTCCAGTGGGTTCCTCTACAAGAGGGTATGAATGAAATTTGTGCTACTTTCCGACCACCTATCACCATTTTTCTGATGCCTGGGGCCCTAACTATTCACCACAAGGAGCAAGACCAAATAATAAACTAAATGTTATGAACCACTGCAGAAGCTGAGGGTGAGGTTAGGTACCTGTAAAACCAGTTTAAGCCCGCCAGTAACTTTGTGTTACTGATCGTTCCAAGTCGATACTTCTGTAGTGGTTCTTTTTGTTTTATGTCTTGGTGTTTAAATTTTTTTTGTGCTGTTGGCGCCTTATGTATGTTTTCATATTTTTAGTTAAGTTAAGGTAACTGAGTGGCCACCTATTGGGAAAATAGCTGCTCATTCGGCTTACGATATGTTTCATGGTATAAAGAATAAAAATTGAAACTGAGATCCTTTAAGAGCAGTGAACACATTAATGAGAAAGGTGATGGGCCATACCGCGGTTTCGACTATTGTTTGTTTGTTTTTTTCCCACCTCGGTTTTGGAGTGGGAATCTTTTTCTGATTGCGCTTTTTCCTGATCTTTGCCTACTTGTACATTTCTAAACCACAAGGTCAATAGCTTTCATATTTAGTCGAATCAGTGTACAGTACTCCTCTTTAAAAATACTGTCAATTGTGTCCATGGTGTCCATACATACATGGCTCCAGGGTATCATCATCTGATCTTGAAGCTTACACCGATGAGCAAATCACTAAGGTGAGCTACGTGACAATTTGGTCTCTTGTTTTCGTTTAAGTCTGGCTATGAGCGCTATAAAAAAGTGACTGAAATGATGATGAATGTCATTACAGACGTTTTATATCCCATCTTTTACCCAGTCTATGGCCTCTTTTACTGCTGGCAGGGAACTTTTGTCCTAAAGTTAGGTAATGGATGTGATAGAAAAGTCTTTTTTGCGGCCTAAGTAATCGTCTCCTATAGCGCTCACAGCCAGACGAAACTAAAACATCGGCAACATTTTCCATAATGTTGGTAAAATGTGGTGTAGAAAAGTTCTGTTGTAGCTTTCAAAATAATTTTCTACATACCGATCACAGCCCGACGAAAAAGATGATGATGATGATGATGATGATGATGATGATGATGATGATGATGATGAGAAGAAGAAGAAGAAGAAGAAGAAGAAGAAGAAGAAGAAGAAAATAACAAAAAATGGCGACAAACATTTCCACTTTCTTGGAACTTTATTGTTAAACTCTGGTCATTGGGGACGTCAAAAAGATGTGATAGTGGCATTAATCGTCATTTTCTTATGAGCTATCACTAGATTAAAGCCAAAACAAAGTGTGACATAAATGTTTACAGCAAGTGCAAATGCTGCTAACTTGACTGTTTTTCGCTGTAGCAAAATAACTGCTAACTTGACCAATTGCAACAAAATTGCCGTTAACGTGACTGTATTTTGCTGCAGCAAATTTAAGCAAAATTAGTATTAACTTGACTGCTTTTGCTGGAGCAAAAGTGCTGTGGCATGTAACTTGACCGATTTCGCTGCAGTAAAATTGCTGCTAACGTGACCGTTTTTGCTGCAGCAAATTTGCTGCTGGCTTGACCGAGCTGTTAGACCTTGGAGGAAAAATAAGTAAAATCAGCGAGTTCTCCAAATTACTTTATTTTTTCTAATGGTACTTTATTGACCTCCTACTGAGGTCATGTACCATGAAGTACAGCAAATAGTTGTTGACAAAAATAGATGCATTGGCTTAACTTTATAGAAATATTTGAGTGTAGCTGTATGTTATATTTTAGAAAAAAAATATGTTTGTGTGTGTCAACCATACATTTCACCTATTTTGAAATCATTTAGGTGAAACGCAGGTGTAGCACAACGACAACAAGCATAGTCACCTTTACCTCTATTATACGTTGTCAGCTCTGGGACCCTTTCTCAACAATGAAACCACCCAAGGCTGGGCTTAGCTAAGCCCTACCATGCAGACTGAAAAAAATCAGAGTATACCCATAATTCCGTGAAATGGCAACAGCTAAAACCCTTGAATATGTAGGTAAGTCAGATTTCCGCAGCAACGAGAAACGATATGCAACTAAAGGAACAAACAACAAGAGGGGCAAAGAAGAAATGTCTAAAATGTAGTCTGTTATTATAGATTCATTATAGCCATCAAACATTTGTTTAGTCTGAGAACCAAATCAATAAACACATAAGTAAAGATGACGTGTGTCAATTATATTCATACGATAGTGTCATACGTCAATCAAATGTAAGTTTATGAATGCAAATTCAATCTCAACATTAGCTCTAAGATAGCCAATATATAGCCCATCTCTTTTCTCATTAATATGCTTGCTGCTCTTCAAAGATCTCAGTTTAATTTCTAGTTGCTATTACTGCATCTGGATGTTGTGCCGTGTGTCTCCACGTACATCATCCACAGTGCAGACTATAATTTCCTTCGGTGCTTTTGATATTAGCTCGAGTATTCTGAGAAACCAGAAATTCATTGTCGGTTTAGAATCAATTATATATATATATATGACTCTGGGTAATACTAGTCTTTGTATCGAACGGTACAACTATCCTGTTTAAAGTTTCAGAAATACCAATACTGTTTTTCTTTTTTGCTTCATTTTGCCAAATCTAAAGGTACAATAGAGAGGCTTATGTAGCCGAAACCGCGGTATTAATAATATGGTCAATCTCTTTTCTCGTTAAAATGCTCGCTGCTCTCAAAGGATATAAGTTTTATTCAGGCAACAGAGTCATGCCTTACTTTATACGTATTGGTAATGACAAACATTACTGCCTTTGAAACACAATCATACAGCATGGTAGATGACAGATAAAACGTGTAATAACATACAAACTTTGTTCATAAAGATTTTGGAGTGGGAATGTCTTTCTAATTGCGCCTTGTCCTAATCACTGCTTTCTTGTACCTTTTTTATAGAGATTTAGAAGACTTGGGCTTAATTCCACTAAAGCCGACGTATAAATGGAAAATTAAAGTGTCAGTGCACGAAAGAAACATTTTTATTCACGTCAGACTGGAATTCTCAAAATTTGACATGATCTATGTTTCTTTTGAATTTAGTTATTTGATGGATGTTTAGTAGAATAGTAAACACTGTGTCCCTTGGCGCCGTTGAAAGCGTAGAATAACAAAAAAAGAAAAAAAAAAAAAAAAAAAACGTTTCGGAAGCAGGTAGTGTAGCCACATAAGATGTGTAGAGGTTTTTGGGTGATGAAAATAGAATGGTTAAACCATACATCGAAACCAAATGGGCTAGTAGACAGCATGTCATCAGTGGTTTCCGCGTAACGCTGGTCATAAAACTTGTCGTCTATGGACGAAGCACAAACTTCGGGAAACAAAATCTTCATTGCCTGATAATAAAAGACCGAAGGACATTTGAGCCTCGACGCGAGAAAACCGGTCTTCGGGGTTTCCGACCAGGTCTGACACAAACCAGCCTGTACAAGCTCAGAAAAGAGCTAGAAGCTTGAAATTTCGGATTTAAGTAGAAGAGGAATTGTACTATCCGAGTAGCGAAAACAAAGGCGCTGATCAGCTTCGCGGTTACCGCGAAGCTGATCTGCGCCTTTGTTTTCGCCTAGGCAAAAATCCGGTTTTCTCACGATGCGGCTCATTTATTGTTTTCTAAATCGTATGCTGTCGTTTGTATTATTATTAATGAACAAATGAGACAATACAAGGGTGGCGATTATACCAAACATCCACAAAATCGCATAACTTTGCTTAATCAATAATTTCTAGCTATTTAATTCCCCAAGTCACCGGTATGTACTCATTGTCTCTGTCCTGTCTGCTTGACATCCGTCTTGCATGGCATTGCATTGTCAGTCTGAACTGCAGTTCACTTCAACTGTCCTCCGCACAGCAATGCCACCACCACCAGTGTTTCCTGCTAGCTGCCACCTTTCAACTGAAATGAACGTTTTGATATCGTAAAGTGTAAAGGCTTATGTTGAACAGACGAAAATCATTCTGGGAAAAGCCACATTGCATACACTGCTCTTCATATACGTGTGCCCACTTTGGCGCAATTAGCAAAGTTTCTTGCATTAGTCAGAGTCACTTTGACACCACGACATAATGACAGTACGTTGACAATATGTATGTGTATTTGAAAGTTTGCACGGCACTTTTTGTCACAGCATCGTCTCAAGCGTGGAAGAAATATGCACAAGGAAATGAGAAAAGGGGAACTTGATGAGACACTGAGCTAAGTTGCAGATTCCGTGATCAACATTTGAACTGCGCCAAAAGGATACCTGTCTTTAAGGACAGTCAGACGTCACTGACACTATTTTTTGCTCTTTTTTCAAAACTGATAGTTTATAAATACATTTAGTATATTCTACTTCATGTGCAAAAATGAAAATCATATCTTTGTCAGAAATGCTAGAATTTGATAAAATTTCCAAAGTAACTGTAAAATGTGGATAAGTTTGTTCTATCAATTTACCCCTGATTGCCAATGGCCAATTGATTTCACACATTCTGCACCAGGTAGCTGAAGGGCCAGTAGGCTATTAATCAACTTAGACAGACAAGAACTGTCTTGAGAAAAAAGGTACAAGTAGGCAAAGATCAGGAAAAGGCGCAATCAGAAAACCTGTGTTAGTTCTTGCACAAGACATAAAAAATAAAATAAAAAAAATAAAGAAAAGATGAGCTGTGTTTCTGCTGCAAAGTTCAAGACTTTGTTTTACACATTTAAACATCCCTATAATTAGAAACTGGTTATTTTGTGTATCTGTTAAATTGCCTAGACACCTGTTTTTCTCACAGTGGAGCATTGTTCTTTTTACAAATCTGACAAGATTAAAGCATCATTTTATAATTGAGCCGCATCATGAGAAAACTGGACTTTTGCCTATATATACGAAAACAAAGGCGGAGATCATCTGTGCAGTAACTGCACAGCTGATCAGCATCTTTGTTTTCTCTACACTGATAGTACAATTCCTCTTCTTCCTAGATCCCAAACTTCAAGCTTCTAACCATGTCCTGTACCTGTATTGGCCAGTTTGTGTCGGACCTGGTCCGAAACACCGAAGATCAGTACATGTATTATCTTAGCTTATTTTAGGCTCAAATTGGTTGCACAAGCTTGATCAGAATTTTTTTCCCCTCTTTTACTGTATATCTAGTATAATCTTACTACATGTAGTTCATGAATTTCAAATTTCAATGTAAAAAGTGTAATGTAAACTATGAAACTCTAAGTCATGGTTTGCATCCAACATCTCGGGTTTGGATGTACATAGGTTTTCCCAAGACAAAGGCTAAGATCAGACATACTGAAGACAGTAAAAGGCAATAAACTTGCCCCAATCCATTCATTTCCTGTAACAGTTGATTTCCACATCCATCATTAAGTGATATCAGATTATGCCTCCCTTTTGAAGATTTCCTGGAGAATGTTCCACTACTTAGGGCAGGTCATTAACTAATGACCGTGAAATGTATTCGTGACTGGAGATCAGGCTATTGGTTAAAATAAACAATATTTTCATAATTTTGGCCTACTATGATAAAGCAGACCAGCTCAAAAGGTTTGTAGCAAAGTCTCCCAGAGTGCTGATTGGATGTGTGAAGATGCCATGTTCTAGAATCTACCTATTCAAGAGGATTACAGACATTTTGTATCATCAAACAGTTTTAAGGTTTATCTGACAATTAGATTTTCAAAAGAACTTCGATTTCAAAGTGGTATAACTCTTTTATTTATGGATGGATCTACATAATATTTGGCGGGTGGGTGGTTTGAAGTATGACAAAGATAAATGTATCACAGATTTTCTTAATTTTGAACGGTTCTTGATCTATCAAGTATTTTGTATGGGATGACCAATTAATTATGAACTGCATGACAAAATGTGCTGTATTTTTGCTTTGAGACATTATTTCGAAAATCCCTGATACATTATTGTAAATCTCTATCAACTGATGGCTGTCACAGAAAAAGGTACCTCTAACTCAAAAACTTTAAAAGAAGATGCAAATAAACTGCAAAAAGACAATTAAAGTTGTCTCACTAAGTCAACAAAAGGTTACAAAATGTTCTCAACACATACATATATCAGTGGAAAGAACATCTTCTCCTCTTTCAGGGGACATGCAGATTATGCTTGTAACATTTTCCTAAGGTAGGCTAAATGCCTTTCAAACATGACTACTATCAATATTTTAGCGATAGGAATGACTGTCCTTAAGATTCTGCAAGAGGACTGCAAAAATCGTGTAAGTGGTGTATAATCACAGATTATGGTTAGATGGTTAGAGTCTCGGATTTAAGAAGAAATGTAATTGTACCAAATGGTTACGCATGTTCTCTTTTTATTATAGCAGATCTTCGACTGTGCGACAATCAGGTTTTCTAATAACACTGTGAAATTCAGACAGAATGAATAAGAAATTGGAATGTGGAATATTTTAACTGTTATAAAAGGTATCGCATCATGTGAAAACCTGTTAATGGATACGTATAAACAACAAATATGCAGTTTAGATTATTGAAAAAAAGTACAAGTAGGCAAAACCTACTTCACACATGCACGCACAGCAGCAAATGCTACATATATTTGTCAAAGATTAAAATTGGATATTTACCATTCAAGCCTTTATGGACTTTTGTAAAAAAGTACAAGTAGGCAAAGATCAGGAAAAGGCGCAATCAGAAAAAGACTCCCACTCCAAAAACCAAGGTGGGAAAAAACCAAACTAACAAACTAACAATCAGGTACTTATACCATGAAAACATTTCGTAAGCCGAATGAACAGCTATTTTCCCAATAGGTGGCCACTCAGTTACCTTAACTTAACTAAAAATATGCAAACATACATAAGGCGCCAACAGCACAAAAATATTTTAAACACCAAGACATAAAACAAAAAGAACCACCACAGAAGTATCGACTTGGAACGATCAGTAAATTTATACTTTACAGCATTTGGCCAATTCCCAGTGATTTATTTTCTGGAAATCTTAATTTTCACAAAGAAATGCTTTCTCACCAAAATATGCATGTATGAAATTTAATATTTGTTATCAGTTACGAACAGTTGGGATGGATTTCAGTTCGAAGTATCATTTTTGCGCTTGCACCTTGTTAACTTAAACTTTATCGTTAACGTTCTACGCAGCTGTCACAATGTGAAGTATTTGCATTGGTTAGGCCGCGATGACGCGAAAGTTGTCTTTTACATTTGCACGTTGATACCTTTTTTACTTTATTTGTACGTTTTACTTTAGGAGTTGACAAAAAATTGGGAGTATCAAAAATTGGGACCGCACGCGCATGTGAATCATGCGAATTTGCTCAGATATATAATATGAAGACATACATGTACATATGAATCAAATGAATATTCAGGCCCCTGACTTTGAAGTCTATCTGATATCTCAAATTAAATGTTTACTTTCCAGCATTGGAAAATTCAACTGTCATCAGGATCCGGTCTAAGAATTTATTTTAGTTAGAACAGAATAGTACACGTCGTCATCAGGCTATTCAGGCATGTAAAACTGTCTTACATAATACGAGCCGCATCGTGAGAAAAACGGATTTTTGCCTAGGCGAAAACAAAGGCGCAGATCAGCTTCGCGGTAACCGCGAAGCTGATCAGCGCCTTTGTTTTCGCTACTCGGATAGTACAATTCCTCTTCTACTTAAATCCGAAATTTCAAGCTTCTAGCTCTTTTCTGAGCTTGTACAGGCCGGTTTATGTCAGACCTGGTCGGAAACCCCGAAGACCGGTTTTCTCGCGTCGCGGCTCATACAATTTAAGTAATCTCAGAAACATGTTAGAACCACCATGCAAGCTTCTTCCCAATTTGAAATTTCTATCCAAAACTAGAACAGTATCAGTTAAATTCGAAATAATCATGCGCGTACTTTCCAGAAAATCGCGTAAAAATTATGGACGTTTCATCCGTAATGTAAGACATGGACGGACAGAATGTAGTGCAATCAATCAAGACTGAATTTCTCTCTTGCTTTGTCAATATTTACTTTCTTATAGTAAAATGATAGATGTCTCAGAAAAGTCTTGGATGTTCAACGATCTTGAAAAAGGATTCAATTGCTTTTGACAGTTTGTAGACAGGAATTATACTAGGAATAAAAAAACTTATGTTAAGTACTTGGAATATCCACTTACTGCACAGTTTAGTTTGAAAAATTTAAGATTTAAATTTTCATGCCTTTTTCAAGACGTTTGATACTGTCTTGGAATACGTACAATATTTATGCCGCTAAATAAATAACAATAGGAATAACTGGTTGCAATTGTGACTCTAAAGCACCATACGGGGCTACAAAAACGCCCTAGGAAGCGCGGTGGCACAGTGGCGCAGTGGTAGAGCATCGGAGTCCGAATCGAGAGGTCCTGAGTTCGATCCCCACAGGCGGCAACGTGTTGTGTCCTTGAGCAAGACACATTCCTAAAGTACTGGTTAAACCCAGGACACGTTGGCTCCGTCTCGACATGACTGAAAAATTGATTACTGGGACGTTAAGCCTCAATGCAAACGCACCAGTGTTATCGCTGCTGAATCAGAACTCGCATTCAATGTTGTTGTTTTTCATTTTAACTTAGAGTGCTGAAAAAATGGTCGAGATGTTTGGAAATCCCTACGTACACTGCTGGGTTATAGAGAAGATATTTTCTCTCCGTAGTAGTTGTTAAGACCTAGGAAACGGTTGCTTCATTCTGCAAACGTGACAAAACGCTGGTTCCGGGATATATTGATTAAACTGCTAAACCTATGACAATGTCATAAAATTGTACCCCAAAAGGTACAAATGCCAAGAATGTACATGTCTTAGAAACATTGTGACACGATTCCACTACCAAAGTAGGAAAGTAACTGTCAAATGTTTGTCGATTCATATCAAGCTTGTTCAGGCTATGCCATATTAGGGTTGCACCATCTGGTTTACATAGTTTAAAGGCATGTCAGAAGCGGAGTTTGTAGGTTAAGCATTTTGCCTAGTTTTCGGTCACCAACGTCGTAAGTTGTGTAAGCAGCTGTTTCCCTAAAGGTGGTCACTCACTTACCCGAGCTAAACTTAGTATATGAATACTCACAAGATCAGACACAAACTGCACACACATCGACTAACAACATTTGACATTTGACTGCCAAGATAAGCATCGTTTATAGATTTGTCGCGACGAAAATGAAGGCCATGAACTTTTCTGACTTTTTGAGAGACTTTCATGATACGAAGACTTTTAAAAATTAATGAAAACCATGATACAAAATTGAGACATGAACATTACGTGATCAAGGTCACAAATCTCTGGATGTTATTGCGGAACAGCTGTTGTACGTCAAAGCGATAAGTGGCCCCGAGAACTTGTGCCATCGGAGCTTCCACCATTGCATGCTCGTTAGATAAAAAAACAATCAAGATCTTTGGTTATATAAATGAGAAAGATGATGGTCCATGCCGCAGTTTTGGCTGCTAAAACCTCGTTAGTGACTCTCTCGATTTGATAATATTAAGCCAATGTGAATTACTGTATATATTTTGCAATTTGAACCGGTGGTCGACACAAAGACTAGTTTAGCAAAGTATGAATTATTATTCATCAATTCACTGCTAGAGCTAATCTATTTCTTGAATTTAAATACAATCCGTGTTATACTTTACTGGTTGGTTCAAAGAATTTGTACCGCGAACTACATGTACAGTATGAGTATATTATTCAAATGTTACAGAGACTGCAATACATGTATGTTGTAGTTTATATTTCCTCTTAAAAATTTTTGTAATGATAATTATCTAAATTCGGTGACCTTTTCGTTAGTAACCAGCCATCACCTTAAAATGATGAGTATACACGTATTGTGAAACGGATACAATGAGAGCAGAGAAAAGCTTAAAACAAAAGCAGGTTAATAACAACTATATCAAACATACTATGCGCTACAACAACAACATAGAATTAAAGAATAATTACTCCAGTATATCCAATGATGCATATATTAGTCTAAAACGAAACGCACGGTGCAATGTCTTAAAAAGTATTCTAGAAACTTCTTATAATAATGGCCTTCTTTCATTGTATAGCGCAGGTCAAACAGCAACACACACATAAAACAAGCTAATTTTAAAAACTGATTAACCTAGATTAATTCCATCACACATCGTTGACACTGAGGATAATTGAAAACTAGAAAATGTTCCATCTTCTCCTGGCAGGTAGTGATCTATTTTACCTTTTTACCATTATTTTCATTATCGTTGATTTCTACGTCGGTATCAATATGAGAAAGCCATATGTAATAAGATATATTTTGCGACCGCTGCGCAATATAATTCAAATTCAAATTTATTACTCAAATGAATAAACTGTAACAAAAATAACTAAGAATGATTATTCTTACTTTAAACAGATCTCTTGAAAATATCGATATTATTTAGAATTTGGCTCACCAATAAAACAACCGCTGATAATAACCAAATTGGTAAATTTAATGCCGTTTATTCTGCAGTCAAGATTTGAATGAACATTTGATAAACGTCCCAGCTGTGAAGAGAGTCACCTGTTTTACTAGCATCAGTGCTGTTACATGAAACATAGGCTAGAAAGAACAAAGTGAACGTAGGCTAAAGGCTAGCAATGGCTGCGATCTAATAATAAGAGGTGAAATAGCTGAAAGATCAAAGGCGACAGCAACAACAATATAAAAAATTTAATACACATTCAGATAAAAAAAAAAAAACATTATGTAATAGCCCACGATAATCTTACAATTGAAAAGATTTCTAGCTACTTTAGGTTTCTATATTGTTTAAGGAGACAGAGTAGTGAAGTCCCTCAAGTTTTTTAAATCAGAATTATTGCCTCACAGCCATTCCAATCAATAAAATTCCCTTGAGGTTTAATGATTATCAAGTGCTGCAATGACATCTTGACCAGTTGTTACACCCTGATAGGCAGAAGTAATACAAATCAATCACGCCATTTATCTCAATCCCCTAGTGTCAATATTTGTTTTTCTTACAATACGCTGATTAATTTCCTCAAGCCTGTCTGAAACCAGGAAAAGAGAAAACGATCTTATTAATATTATGATATAATCTGTATAGGGAAAGATTTATCACGTAAGAATTGTCCACTCGAGGCAAAAATACTAAAATAAAACGACTTGAGGAATAAGTGGGTATTGGAGATGTAAAATCACGACATTTGTATATTGCTTTGTCCGAAGCAAACAATGATAAATGTTTGGTATTCAATGACGTGTTTTTTCATAATTTTTCCTCGATCAATATTATCATCGACGATTCTGAGTTGAAAGAAATAAAGTCGCATTTTCACCAGAAAAGTTTTTGTTCTGATGTTTGAAAACTTAAGGACAAATACCTCAAACTTTGGATGTAAAATAAACGGTTTGCACCCCGATTTTTTAACATTTTCACGAAATTTTCATTCACATCGACGTCAAAACGTCACGTCAACGTCACCGATTTTGATGCAACGTCACGGTTCTCGCGTAACGTTTTGTGTAATATTTTACTGGTTGGTTCAAAACATTTGTACTGCGAATGGTTATATGTAAAGTATAATTATATTATTCAAAAAGAGAAAAGCTTAAAAATAACTCCTATATCAAACATACAATGCGCTACAACAACAGCATATAATTGCACCAATCTCTTCATCGATGCGTGTATTAGACTAAAAAAGAAACGCGCCATGTAATTTCGAAGAAAGGATTTTTTAAGTTTCTTATGGCATACTCTCATTGTATAGCGCTGATCAAACAGCAACACACGTGCTAATTTTAAAACGATCTAATTTTAAAAAACTGATTAACCAAAATTAATTTCATCACATATTGTTGACATTGAGGGTAATTGGAAACTAGGAAATGTTCCATCTTCTCCTGACAAGCAGTGATCTATCTATCTTACCAGTTCAGCCATGTTTGCATTATCGATGATGATTTCTACGTCGATATTATTATTAAAACAGCCCAATGTAATAAGATACATTTTGCCGCCGCTGCACAATATAATTTAAATTCAAATTTATAACTCAAATGAATAAATTGTAACTTACATAATAAATGAAACTAAAAGTATCAGTATTCTTACTTTAAACAGATTTCTTGAAAATATCGATATTATTTAGAATTTGGCTCACCAATAAAACAACGCCTGATAATAACCAAACTGGTAAATTTAATGCCGTTTATTCTGCAGTCAAGGTGTGAATGAATATCTGATAAACGTCCCAGCTGTGAAGAGAGTCACCTGTTTTACTAGCAACAGTGCTGGTACACGAAACATGGGCTAGAAAGAACAAGGTGGACGTAGGCTAAAGGCTAGCAATCATGGCTGTTATCCAATAATATGGCCTGAAATAGGTGAAATGCCAAAGGCGACAGCAACAACAGTATTGCAAATATTAATATACATCGAGATAAAAACATTATGTAATAGCCTATGATAACCTATCGATTGAAAAGATTTCTACCTTTTTTAGGTTTCTAATGTATATTGCTTAAGGAGACAGATAAGTGAAGTCCCTCAAGTTTTTCAAATCAGAATGATTGCCTTACAACCATTACAATCAATGTCATCAATGAAATTCACTTAAGGTCTAACGGTTATCAAGTGTTGCAATGGCCTTTAACCAGTTCTTACACCCTGATAGACAGAAGTAACACAGATCAATCACGCCATTTATCTCAATCCTCCAGTGCCAAT
The DNA here is from genome assembly GCA_964017185.1 of Rugalucina vietnamica. Lineage (NCBI taxonomy): Eukaryota > Metazoa > Mollusca > Bivalvia > Lucinida > Lucinidae > Rugalucina > Rugalucina vietnamica. Next base: position 66,699,683 of record OZ024872.1, read on the forward strand.
ATTTGTTTTTCTTACAATACGCTGATTAATTTCCTCAACAAGCCTGTCTGAAACCAGGAAAAGTGAAAATGATCTTATTAATATATGATATAATCTGTATTTGGAAAGATTTATCACGTATTAATTGTCCTCTCGAGACAAAATATTAGAATAAAACAGACTTGAGGTATAAGTGGTTTGGAGGTATAAAATCACGACACTTTTATATTGTTTTGTTCGAAGCAAACAATGATTAATGTTTGGCAGTCAATGACTTGTACTCTTTAATAATTTTCTCATTGGTCAAGATAAACTCCGAAAATCCCGAGATGAGAGAAATAAAGTCACAAGAAAAGTTTTCTCCTGATTTTTGACACACCTTAGCCCAGACATTTGATAAAAAAGTTTCACATAGAAATACAAGATTTTTATTTTATCGCCAGTTCCTAAAAGCTGATCAAACGTGTTAAGCTGATCAAACGTGTTTTGGTGTTTTTTGTTTGCTCCGGAGTTAGTAGGTTATTCGGCGCCCAGGGATCTCCATCGTCGGGCAGCTTACTCAATCTGTGAGTCCTGGGATTTGATTCATCAGGATGTTTATCTTGATTTATATGTTTGTTCTTGATGATTCATTGACTAGTTAGAGATTCACCACGAGGACCGAAGAACTAACTAAATGTTATGAACCACTGCAGAAGCTGAGGGTGAGGTTAGGCGCCTGTAAAACCGGTTTAAGCCCCCCAGTTATTTATAACTGACCGTTCCAAGGCGGTACTACTGTTGTGGTTCAAATCTATCCAAGTTATTCTAATTATATGTTTCATGTTGCATGACTTTGTGGCCACCCGAATATTATTTGGCTGTTCACTTAGCCCTCTGCATTTTACTTGTTCTGTCCAAGCTAGCACTGTGACCACCTTACCTTCAATAGCTGCTCACCCTGCTTTCCGTTATACATGTTATACGTTGGTACATATGTATAATTTTTCTTAACATGATCTTCCTTATTTCTTGTTTATATTTGTGTATTATAGAACCACTGCAGAAGCTGAGGGCGAGGTTAGGCGTCTGTAAAACTGGTTTAAGCCCGCCAGTAACTTTGTGTTACTGATCGTTCCAAGGCGATACTTCTGTGATGGTTCTTTTTGCTTTATGTCTTGGTGTTTGAAATTTGTTTTGTGCTGTTGGCTCCTTATGTGTGTTTTCATAGTTTTAGTTAAGTTAAGGTAACTGAGTGGCCACCTATAGGGAAAATAGCTGCTCATTCGGCTTACGATATGTTTCATGGTATAAGTACCTGATTGTTAGTTTGGTTATTTCCCACCTCGGTTTTTGGAGTGGGAATCTTTTTCTGATTGCGCCTTTTCCTTGATCTTTGCCTACTTGTACCTTTTTGTGTCTGTCCAGATGTTTTTGAGAGTTAAATATATGAACTATCTTCATATAATATTCAGAAATGTTCTTGTGTCTGTCTAGATGGTGTTATTTTGCGGGTATAATGTATAAATTCTCTTCATATCTATATTTTCAGGTTACTGGCTGTTATATCAACAGTACTGTCAACCCTTTGTGCTACGCCCTGTGTAACGCCAACCGTTTAGGAGAACTTTCTGGAAAATGCTTCGATGTAAGTGCAGGAAGGTCACCAAAACCACCAATCGAAATGGACCATGTCATTCTAACAGTATATCTGGACACAGGAGATAACTGTTATTTCATGCTTACATAAAATTCAAAAGAATAAACAGAAAATCCAAGCCTTTGATAAAATGAGTAAAATTAAAATTGACAGCCCTGAAGGCACATTTCCATGCGACAAGACTCCTGAGATGAACCTGATTGAAAAACTGATGTTAAAGATTCCAGTGTATCATGAATTTTATGCAAAATATAGCTGGATGACAGCTTTTCTGGGCATTTCATAACAATCTTTCACAAGTTGTCAGAATGTCAGTCACTTCTTTGGTGAAAAGTGTGGCGAGGATAACGGAAAGTCCCGACATTCTATCATGGACAGAGAGTTATTTAACTGTCTAACTAATTTAGTTGTATTGAATACCATCAGCGAGAAGATATCATGCTTTCTTAAGTCATGTGTCCATGTTTGAATTACATATCTGTCATTTTTACATTATAGTTTCATGTTGATTAATCACACATTAGTTTCACATTTGTAGATTTTAGTAATACATCTACATTTTGCCAAACATTGATCAAACTGCACACATGTTAAAAATATGTTGCCATATATTGTGTATGAGTTATTGTTATTCGTTTTATTCATGGTCCTCGCTGCCCACAATCATTGCAAAGGCGAATTATCCCCAACTGGTGCTTGTCCGTTTATTCGTCCGCGCGCCAGTTCTTTAAAGCTTATATATATATACACTAGCTAAAATGTTGCTCCCATCAAATTGAACGACTTTTTTTATTTATATTTATTATATTTATTTTGTTTTCGATTCCCCACAATATATTCAGGCTTTAAAAAATGAAGTAAGTTGCGACAAATTGTAGGCTGACATTTAACGTGTTAAAGAGCCCTGCTGTCTTAGTTTGATGATTGATTTAGCTTCATCTCCTCTTCATTCTTCTTGAAGTAAGGGTAAACTTAAACAATGGCCAGAAGGTATTGACAATCGGATACTAATACTAAGAGAACATATCGTAAGCCGAGTGATCAGGTATTTTCCAATAGGCGGCCACTCAGTTACCCAAACTTACCTTAGTATATGAAAACGTACATAAGTTGAGCCGCATCACCGGATTTCTGTGAAAACAAAGGCGCAGATCAGCTGTGCAGTAATTGGAATTTTCAAGCTTCTAGCCTTTTTCTGAAACTGTACAGGCCGGTTTATGTCGGACCTGGTCGAAAACCCCGAAGACCGGTTTCTCGCGCCGAGGATCAGTTGCAAAAAATACAATAATACCCATAATTCCGTAAAATGACAACAGCTAAACCTTCAAATTATGTAGGTATGTCAAATTTCCGCAGCAACGTGAGACGTTAAGCAACTAAAGGAACAAACAACAAGAGGGGTTTAAATGTAGTCTGTTATTATAGCCATCAAACATTTGTTTAGTCTGAGAACCAAATCAAGAAACACATAAGTAAAGATGACGTGTGTCAATTATATTCATACGATAGTGTCGTACGTCAATCAAATGTAAGTTTAATAATGAAAACTCAACCTCAACATTAGCTCTAAGACAGCCAATATATAGCCCATCTCTTTTCTAATTAATATTCTTGCTGCTCTTCAAAGAATCTAAATGAACAATAGAGTGCCTTATGTAGCCGAAACCGCGGTATTTAATAATATGGTCAATCTCTTTTCTCGTTAAAATGCTCGCTGCTCTCAAAGGATCTCAGTTTTATTCAGTTTATTTCGTGTTGGCAACACAGTCAGGCCTTACCTTATACGTACCCGCCAATTATCGATTTGGAACTGACAAACATATCTGCCTTTGAAACACAGTCATACAGCAACGATTAAGTGTAGATTTAATATGGAAGGCTATCTTAATTCGATTTCGAATAGAGAATATAGAGTTCAATACTCGAAGATACGGATAAGTAATCACAGGCTCGCAATTGAGACAGGCAGAAACTCCAAGGAATGCTGGATTATGTTTATATTGTAAAATAACAGTCAAATCCAGTAATAGAAGATGAAAAAAAGGTCAAGTAGGCAAAGATCAGGAAAAGGCGCAATCAGAAAAAGATTCCCACTCCAAAAACCGAGGTGGGAAAAACCAAACTAACAATCAGGTACTTATACCATGAAACATATCGTAAACCGAATGAGCAGCTATTTTCCCAATAGGTGACCACTCACTTACTTTAACTTAACTAAAACTATGAAAACACACATAAGGCGCCAACACATAAAACAAAAAGAGCCACTACAGAAGTATCGCCTTGGAACGATCAGTAACACAAAGTTACTGGCGGGCTTAAGCCGGTTTTACAGGCGCCTAACATCACCCTCAGCTTCTGCAGTGGTTCATAACATTTAGTTAGTTCTTCGGTCCTCGTGGTGAATCTCTAACTAGTCAACGAATCATCAAGAACAAACAAATAAACCATGATAAGCTGCCCGACGATGGAGATCTCTGGGCGCCGAATAACCTACTAACTCCGGAGCAAAAGAAAAACACCCGTTGGACAAGCTCGGACGCGAGTATTGCTTAGCCGACACTCGGACAGGCGTGGTCAAGGGAGTGACCCGAGGCCGCAATATGTAGTAAAAAGGTACAAGTAGGCAAAGATCAGGAAAAGGCGCAATCAGAAAAAGATTCCCACTCCAAAAACCGAGGTGGGAAAAAACCAAACTAACAATCAGGTACTTATACCATGAAACATATCGTAAGCCGAATGAGCAGCTATTTTCCCAATAGGTGGCCACTCAGTTACCTTAACTTAACTAAAAATATGAAAACATACATAAGGCGCCAACAGCACAAAAAATTTTCAACACTAAGACATAAAACAAAAAGAACCACCACAGAAGTATCGACTTGGAACGATCAGTAACACAAAGTTACTGGCGGGCTTAAACCGGTTTTACATGGCCATAACCTCACCCTCAGCTTCTGCAGTGGTTCATAACATTTAGTTAGTTATTCGGTCCTCGTGGTGAATCTAAAAGCATGTTTTACTACATTGTCCACAGTATGATATACATAGACATCAATTATTTACTTACGTAGACGAGTTATGCCCAAGATTCAAAGAGTTAAATGATTGTGATCAATTCAATTACCTTTTGAATTCCGATGGCCCAATTGTGAAAGCTGTTGCCAGGTTCTTTTATACGGCAAATATGACAAATAACATTTAAGGATGTTCGCTGCTAACATTTGACATTTCGGAACTTCCGGTTTTTCTTCTGTTGAATATCTCGTAAACGGTTGCAGATATTTTCCTAATATTTTATATTTGGATACATATTGATGATATGCATTGAATGAGCCATGAAAACTGTCAATCTAAGAAACTTCATTTTTTCACCCCATTTTCTGCAACATTTTCGAAAATTTTATTTGTCAGTAAAATTTAGGGGGTAGGGTAGATTAAACTTGAATATTACACATCTTCAAATTAATTGCACTAGTTCGATGTTTATTTTAGCTGCAGTATATGTGTACATGGTCTTCTAAGTCAGTCTTTGGGTCTTTGGTGTGCTGGTTATAAAATTTTAGGTGGTTTTATGAAATGGGCTTTAAGAAACAAAACAGCCGAAAAAAGACTGAAAATGGCGATTTTCAAGCTGTCGGTTCTCTCTTATATGCACACTACCCTATACATTTCTTTCTTTTATTCGAACAATATTACCAAGTTCTATGTTGTGTGAAAATACAAGAAAAAGTTTGAATCAACAAATATGGGTTTGGCACATTTCAAAATATTGCTATTTTCCGACTTTTCAAGTATGGGGGTAGGGTTGGAAAAGGAATCGTAAAATTTTGCCATCCACTTCAAGTTGCAAAATTTTCTTTGCTTTTGGTCCAAAATAGTCTGAGATACGTAAATACTGTGACTTTTGAAAGCATTCTAAGTATATGTTTTTTCAAGATAGGTATGTTTCAAAGAATTAAAAATTAAATTAATTTTACTAAATTTAAAACATGGTGCTCAGAGGTCTCATTCAGAGACATGTAGCTTGAAAAAATGCACACTACCCTATATTTATTTTGTTATCAAATGTCTTGTATTGTATTTTGGAATCAAAAAAGAGGGGTTAGAGAAAAAGTTTGAATACTTTTTCATTGGCAGCGAACATCCTTAAGAAATGAACTCTCTCTCTCTCTCTCTCTCTCTCTCTCTCTCTCTCTCTCTCTCTCTGTGTGTGTGTGTGTGTGTGTGTGTGTGTGCGTGTTGAGATATAGTTGTAATTTGATATTGTTAATGTCTCATATGTATGCTTTGAGATGAAACAATAAATTATTGTAATTGTAATTGTAATTGTACAGCATGGTAGATGACAGATAAAAAACGTGTGATAACATACAAACTATATTCATAAAGATTTTTGGATTGGGAATTTCTTTCTGATTGCGCCTTGTGCTAATCACTGCCTCCTTGTACCTTTTTATAGAGATTTAGAAGACTTGGGCTTAATTCCACTAAAGCCGATGGATAAATGGGAAATTATAGTGTCAGTGCACGAAACAGACGTTTTTATTCACGTACAACTGGAATTCTCAAAATTTGACATGATTTATGTTTCATTTGAATTTAGTTATTTGATGGATGTTTAGCAGAATAGTAAATTAAACACTGTGTCCCTCGGCGCCATTGAAAAAGTAAAATAACCAAAAACATAACCGTTTCGGAAGCAGGTAGAGTAGCCACATAAGATATGTAAAGGTTTCTGCGTGAGGAAAATAGAATGATTGAACCATACATCGAAACCAAATTGGCTAGTAGACTGCATGTCATCAACTTCCGCGTAACGATTGTCATAAAACTTGTCGTCTATAGACGAAGCACAAACTTCGGGAAAAAATCTTCATTGCCTGATAATAAAAGACCGAAGGACATTTATTGTTATCTAAATCATATGCTGTCGTTTGTATTATTATTAATGAACAAATGAGACAATACATGGTTCAATCTATGTGTGAAGGATACTGGAACACTTGAACGGATTATCTAAGCATTTGTTAAGTCTGATTAGAAGTCTTACTTTCCAATTCAAAAGCCGTATGTTGCTAAACATTTGTAACTTGCATCCGATCCTTTTAAGCAATGTTCTCTTGAATAAAGTAATGTAAATTTAGTTTTTCCAGTAACGAGACAAAATAATGAATAAACATTGACGTCAGATGTTATGATATGACTGGAGTGATTTAATTCTATATTAGGAATTTCTGTAGACACTTTTCTAGATTTTACGTTTGTTTTATATTCATTTCGTTTTCTTGATTATCCGTTCTTGTTGTAATGTACAAGATGTAAGAGAAGGGTGGCGATTATACCAAACATCCACAAAATCGCATCACTTTGCTTAATCAATAATTTCTAGCTATGCAATTCCCCAAGTAACCGGTATGTACTCATTGTCTCTGTCCTGTCTGCTTGACATCCGTCTAGCATGGCACTGCATTGTCAGTCTGAACTGCAGTTCACTTATCAACTGTCCTCCACACAGCAATGCCTCACCGCCAGTGGTTCCTGCTAGCTGCCGCCCCGCAGCACATGCCACCACTGCCAGTGGTCTCAACTAGCGCCGCCTGCAGCACTGTCATACGACCCTCACTCACGCAGCGCTCATCCTCAGACTGTCAATGTACGGTATGTGCTTATGCAAGACAATCAACATGTTCACTTTCAACTGTATGAAATGTACGTTTTGATATCGTAAAGTAAAGTGTAAAGGCTTATGTTGAACAGACGAAAAGCATTCTGGGAAAAACCACATTGCATACACTGTTCTTCATATACGTGTGCCCACTTTGGCGCAACTAGCAACAAATACGAAGTTTCTTGCATTAGTAAGAATCACTTTGACACCACGACATAATGACAGTACGCTGACAATGTCTTTGTGTATTTAAAAGTTTGCACGGCACTTTTTGTTTTGTCACAGCATCCTCTCAAACGTGGAAATAATATGCATCAGGAAATGAGAAAAGGGGAACTTGATGAGACACTGAGCTAACTTGCAGATTCCATGATCAACATTTGAACTGCGCCAAAAGGAAACCTGCCTTTAAGACTCTGAACAGGACTGCAAAAACCGTGTAAGTGGTGTGTAATCACAGATTATGGTTAGATGGTTAGAGTCTCGGATTTTAGAAGAAATGTAATGGTACCATATGGTTACGCATGCAGATCTTCGACTGTGCGACAATCAGGTTTTCGAATAACACTTTCAAATTCAGACAAAATGAATAAGTAATTGTGAAAACCTGTTAAGGGATGCGTATAAACAGCAAATATGCAGTTTAGATTATTGAACCTACTTTACACATGCACGCACAGCAGCAAATGCTACATATATTTGTCAAAGATTAAAATTGGATATTTACCATTCAAGCCTTGTGGACTTTTGTAAATTTATACTTTACAGCATTTGACCAATTCCAAGTGATTTATTTTCTGGAAATTTTAATTTTTACAAAGAGATGCTTTCTCACCAAAATATGCATGTATGAAATTTAATATTTGTTATCAGTCACGAACTGAAGGGATGAATTTCAGTTCGAAGTATCATTTGTGCGCTTGCACATTGTTAACTTAAACGTTAACGTTAACTTCCAATTGACTACTAATCAAAGAACGTTAAATTTTCTCAAAGGAATAATCTGTTTCCGTCTATGTTTGCCTGGTGATTCTGGACAAATTTACGTATCTCTTTTGTCATTAATAATGTTCTACGCAGCTGTCACAATGTGAAGTATTTGCATTGGTTAGGACGCGATGGTGCGAAAGTTATCTTATACTTTTGCGCGTTGATACTTTCTGTACTTTATTTGTACGTTTTATCTAATGGTTTTTCTTCAGGAGTTGACAAAAAATGGAGGATCGAAACTTGGGACCACAATTGCATGTGAATCATGCGAATTTGCTCAGATATAATTTGAAGACATACGTATGCATCAAATTAATATTCAGGCCTTTGACTTTGAAGTCTATCTGATTTCTTAACACTTTCACTGCCACGCCTCTCAAAAAATCAATATCTCACTGCCAAGCATATATTTATTTTATTATTTTTATTGATTTATTAATTTATTTATTGAATATTTTATGTTTAGATATATACGAATATCATATATCACTGAAAAGGGCTTTTTACGCTGAAAAATCTGATATACAATACATTTACCGCCCTTTAAAACTTTAATCTATAACCCGGGACATACCGGTATACCCGTAAAACGTTTACTTTCAATTATTAAAAATCAAAATGTCATCAGGATCAGGTCTGACATACATCTAAGAAATTGTTGCTAGTTAGAACAGAAAAGCACACATTGTCATCATGCTAACACAGACATGTAAACATGTTTTTTTAACATAACATAATAAAGTCTAAGTAATCTCTGAAACATGTGAGAGCCACCATGCTGGGCTTCTTCCTAATTTGCATAGGTCTAGCCAAAACGAGAAAAGTGTCAATTTAATTCGAAATAACCATGCGCGTACATGTCTGAAAATCGCATAAAATTTTATGGACGTTTTATCCGTAATGTAAGACATTGACGGACAGAATGTTGTGCAATCAATCAAGACTGAATTATTCCCTTACTTTGTCAATATTTGCTTTCTTATAGTAAATGATTGATGTCTTAGGAAAGTCTATGTTCAACGAACTAGGAAAAGGATTCAATGGCTTTTGACAGTTCGTAGACAGGAATTGTACAAGGGATAAAATTCTAATGTAAGGTACTTGGAATATCCACTAACCGCATAGTTTGAACAATTTTCATGCGCTTTTCATGACGTTTGATACTGTCGTTGAACTAATACAATATTTACGCCGCTAATAAAACAAGAAACAAAGAAAATTTGGTTGCAATTGCGAGTCTAAAGCACCATACGAGGCTACAAATACGCATCGGCGTTATTGCTGCTGAATCAGAAAAAGGTACAAGTAGGCAAAGATCAGGAAAAGGCGCAATCAGAAAAAGATTCCCACTCCAAAAACCGAGGTGGGAAAGAACTCAACTTCAATGTTTTATAATTTCTTGCAGTGCTGAAAAAATGATCGAGATGTTGGGAAATCCCCAATCACACTGTTGATCACTGTTGGGTTCTAGAGCAAGATGTTTTCACTACGCAGTAGTTGTTTAGACCAAGTTAACGGTTACTTCACTCTGCAAACATGACAGAACACTGGGACCGGAATATATTGCCTGCACTACTAATCTACGACAATCTCAAAGGATTGTATCCCAAAAGGGACAACTGCCAAGAAAAGAAGAAAATAATGTGCATGTCTTATTTACATAGTTCAAGAGAATGTCAGTAGCGGGGTTTGCAGGTTGTCTTGTTTTCTGCCATCAACGTCGTAAGTTGTGAGAGCAGCTATTTACTTAAAGGTGACACTCACCCGAACATAACGTAATATATGAATACACAAACTGCACAAAAATCGACACACAACATACAACAGATAGAACCACAACCGAAATACTGCCTTGGATTGGTCAGTATAAGAAAATTACCGGGAGGCTTAAAGCGGTTTTACGAAAAGCCAACACTGCCTTCGGCTTTTGTATTGGGTAAAAAATAATGGTAGGCAATGACCAGGAAATGGCGCAGACATAAAGAAATCCCCTCTCCAAAAATCGAAGTGAGAAAAAAAAATAAATTAACAATCAGATACTTATACTAAGAAAATATATTGTAAGCCGGGTGAGCAGCTATTAGGCGGTCACTAAATTACCAAAAATTAACTAAATATGAAAACGTATATAAGGTGCAAACAACACAAAAATTCAACACCGAAACCTACAATAATTAGAACCACCTATGTAGTGGATAAAACATGTTTTGAATCTATTGATGCAGCTAATTTTATTTTTCCTAGAGGTGAACACTTAAAGTCGATACATTTAACAACTGCAAAAGCTTGCACAAATAGTTGGATCAGGATACAGTGACTGTTCAAGGATATTAAACGATTAGTATATGGTAAAATCAAACCGACTTTCTGGATACATAAATGGAGATTTTAATCATTATTATATTAAATTCATGAATTGGAAACGTCGTTGGAGTTCGAGTCCGTTTCTTTCTTGGCTTATTTAACCAATGTTTAGGACATACTCATACACGGATCCAAAATTAGTTTCCAAAGTTTGAAGTGCTCTTATTTGTCAGTTACAAGTGTTATATATAATTGATTCAATAATATTGATTCTTTTAAAAGCTATTACTTATAATTTATATATATATATAATCAAAGGGGAGTAACCCAATTAATTAATATATATTTCTTTTTATGTTTCTACAATTTATTATCTAGAACTTTGTAGAAGAATGTCATTGATTATTTTTATCACTGTTATATAATTTAGAAGTATAGAAAATTCTATGAGCACTTTGTGGATAATTCCAGATGAAAATGGAGTGAGTGTTTTTTTTACCATATGTTAAAAATATATTTGGACTATGTATACTACTGAGATCAAGAAGGGTCTAGTGGACTTTCGTTTAGTCTTGATGGTCGTTGCGGCCTTGAGTTCTCCCTGGAGAATTCTAAATTCTCTTTGTAGAATTTAAAAGAACTTTCTTTTAGTTCTTTTCGTTTCTAGAGAGGGGTTTATTATATCATTCTCTAGAAGCTTGGAGAACTTCCTTAGATGTATAAATATAGGTCCCAATTCAGTCGTAGGTATTCAGAAATTTGAAGTGATTTAAAGTATATAATTTTGGTTGTTTCACTAGTGTTTTGAATTAGAATAAAAGTGTGGATTAAAATATACATGTGCTCATATTCTGGTTACTGGATTGTGGACTTACATTTGAGGGACAAGGACTTATTTGACATTAACTTTGTAAGTTATTTATTTATTTATTTACTTATCTGTTTGTTTGTTTGTATGTATTTGCAGCATTTATTTGTTTGATTAAATATTGTTAAGTTTAAATTACTTGGTTGTTTTTCGCTGTACCTGTCTAGTTACGCTAGGTCGTAACAGATTTTGGGGGCTCTGAGCCGGGATTGAACATTTTGTGCACCGAATTTATTCAGAATCTTAAAAGATATTTACTGTTTGTCATACCAGCAAAAGCAACCATGTCATTCAAACTTGGAGATTTCATTGCTGCGCCTTCTCAAGAGCTGTTAAACTTGGCCAAAAAGAGTGATCTTTTAGACATTGCTAGTCATTATAGCATACCTGATGTCAAAACATCTATGTTAAAACGTGAAATTAAGAATGTTATCATTCAGTTTCTTGTTGATGAGGAATTTTTTGAACCCTCAGCTACATCTCTAATTATGGTCTCACAAACCGACATACAGTTGAAAGAGTTAGAATTAAAAAGGCATCTTGAACTGGAAAAATTAAGATTAGAATTTGAAGAAAAAAGAAGGGCAGATAAGGAAGAAAGGGAAGAAAGAATGCAAAAAGAAAAGTTAGAGCTTGAAAAACAAAAGTTAGCATTTGAAGAAAGGGAAAGAGAAAAACAAAGAGAAATGGAAGAAAGACAGAAAGAAAAACAAAGAGAAATGGAAGAAAGACAGAAAGAAAAACAAAGAGAAATGGAAGAACGAGAGAAAGAAAAACACAGAGAAATGTTAAAAGAAATAGAACTTGAAAAAGAAAGAATGCATTATGATATTAAAATGAAAGATCTTGAATTAAGCAGTAAATCAATGCCTCCTGTGTCTTTTGATCCTAGTAAAGTATTTGATGTTACAAAACATATCAGGCTCGTTCCTCCATTTCAAGAAAAAGAAGTAGATAAGTATTTTTTACATTTTGAGAAGGTAGCAGAAAATTTGAAATGGCCAAAAGAGCATTGGACCCTGCTTCTACAGAGTGTTGTTATTGGTAAAGCTCGAGAAATTTACACTCAGCTTCCACTTGATCAAAGTTCAGATTATGACACAGTCAAAAATCTGATTCTTAAGGCTTATGAGTTAGTACCTGAAGCTTATAGGCAGAAATTCAGAAATTGTAGGAAAGAACATGACCAAACCCATGTAGAATTTGCTAGAACTAAGGAGCAATTATTTGATAGGTGGTGTTCTTCAAAGGATGTAAAGTCTGATCATGCAAAATTAAGACAGCTCATGCTTGTTGAAGAGTTCAAACGATGCATACACTCTGATGTCAAATCTTTTCTTGACGAAAGGGAAGTAGAAACTTTAGATGTAGCAGCACGATTAGCTGATGATTATGCTTTGACTCATAAGGTGTCTTTTGTAAATAAGCCTTACAAGAAACCTTTTAACCCTCAATTTAAACCTAATACACCTCAGTCAAAACCATTTAACCCTCAACAGAGAAATAATTCTCCTCAACCTAATCCACAACCACAAGCTGGACTAACAGCTGATAGTTCCAGTCCTTCACATAATCCTAAAAATAAAGATACTAGTGAAAACAAAGGTCAAAGATCCTCATACTCACCCCGGCTGTTTTGCAATTATTGTAAAGGTGACGGTCACGTCATTTCTGAATGTGAAACTTTGAAAAGAAGAAAAGAGAGACAAAATCAAAATAATTCTAGACCAACAGGTCTTACTTCTTTAAGGTCAAAACCACAGTCGATTATTCAGGATGAAAATCCTATTTTGGCCAAAACGTCTGCGACTGATTGTATTATGGAGATTTATGAACCATTCTTATCAGAAGGTTTTGTGTCACTTACTAGTGATTCTGCCCAGTCTACCCCTATTAAAATCTTACGAGATACCGGAGCTTCTCAGTCTCTTATTTTAGCAGATACCCTGCCTTTTTCCGAGAAGACTTCAACTGGGACAAGTGTCCTTATTCAGGGAGTAGAGTGTGGATTTGTTAATGTACCGCTCCATATCATTTATTTGTCTTCAGACTTAGTTTCTGGTCCTGTGGCTGTAGGTATTAGGCCTTCTTTACCTTTTAAAGGTGTTCACTTGCTATTAGGCAATGACTTAGCCGGAGATAAGGTTGTGGTAAACCCACTTTTGACCAATACACCTTGTGAGGATCAATTGCCTGATCCCATTGAGCAGGAAATTCCTGATCTTTACCCTTCATGTGCCGTTACAAGGGCTATGGCAAAGAAAGTCAAATTGAATGATGGGATACAGGATATTGACTTAGCTGACACTTTTATAGGTCAGTCTTTTCATGATGAGATTTCAAAATCTCTTTCTCCAAGTCAAACTGACTTCAACAATCAAAGGTCAGACAATGACCTTTCACCTTCAATTTTTGACCAAGGTCACGACCAAATGTCAAGGTCACAACTTTGTCAAGAACAGCACAGTGATCCTGAAATCTCGCCTTTATTTGAAAGGGCTTTAGATGAAAATGAAATTTCTCAGGTTCCTGTTTGTTTTTATGTCAAAAATGACATCTTAATGAGAAAATGGCGTCCTCCTGATGTTTCAGCGGAAGACGAATGGACCATAAATCACCAAATTGTGGTTCCTAAGGCTTATCGTCCTGAAATCTTAAACTTGGCCCATGAAACTCCCATGTCAGGTCATTTAGGGATAAATAAGACTTACCACAAAATTCTCAAGCATTTCTACTGGCCAGGATTAAAATCTGATGTTTCCCAACATTGCAAATCCTGTCACACTTGTCAAATGGTAGGAAAACCTAATCAGACTATTCCAAAAGCTAATTTACAGCCTATTCCTGCATTTGATGAACCATTTAGTAGGATTATCATTGACTGTGTAGGTCCGTTACCCAAGACTAAATCAGGTTGCCAATATCTCTTGACTATAATGTGTGCTTCAACACGTTTTCCTGAAGCAATTCCACTCAGGAATATCAAGACGAAAACAATAGTTAAGGCCCTTGTAAAGTTTTTCACACTTGTAGGTCTTCCAAATTCAGTCCAATCAGATCAGGGTTCCAATTTTATGTCAGGAACATTTCAGCAAGTAATGCATGAACTTGGCATTAAACAATACAAGTCATCAGCTTATCATCCTGAAAGTCAAGGTGCTTTGGAAAGATTCCATCAAACTTTGAAGAACATGATCAGATCTTACTGTTTTGACACCGAAAAAGATTGGGATGAAGGCATACATTTGCTATTATTTGCTGTCAGAGAGTCAGTACAAGAGTCTCTTGGGTTCAGTCCGTTTGAACTTGTTTTCGGACACACTGTTCGTGGACCTTTAAAACTTATGAAAGAGAAGTTTCTTTCAAGTAATGACAGTCCTTTGAACTTACTTCAGTATGTGTCTGACTTCAAAACTAGATTGACAAAAGCTTGGGAAGTTGCTCGGTCCAATCTTAAGTCAGCTCAGAACAAAATGAAGTTGCATTTTGATGAAAATGCTCAGAACAGACATTTTGACCCTGGAGACAAGGTGATTGCTCTTTTGCCCATTCCTGGCAGGCCATTACAAGCTAGATATTATGGTCCATATACTGTTGAGAAAAGGTTAAGTGATGTAAATTACATTGTTAACACTCCTGGGAGGCGCAAGCAAAAACAATTATGTCATATTAACATGCTTAAAAAGTACATTGATAGGGATAGTGATAATGATAGTTCAGTTATTTCCTCAGTAAGCATAGTTAATTCTGTCCCTCATGAACAAAATCAGACAGACTTTGAAGAAATGAACTCTGTGATCTGTGAACCATTATCCTCAAAACTCCAGAATTCTGACATTCTGCATGACCTCGATCAGAAACTGTCACATCTAGATCCGGACAAGAAACATGAACTAAAACAATTAATTCTTGAATATGAGCACTTATTTCCGGACATTCCATCCAGAACCGATAAAATCTACCATGATGTAGACATTATTGAAGGAGCAAAACCGGTGAAACAACATCCGTATAGACTTCATCCTGAAAGACAACAATATCTCAGGAAAGAAGTTAAGTATTTGCTGGACAATGACTTTATAGAACCTAGTCAAAGTGAATGGAGTTCTCCTTGTATACTTGTGCCAAAATCTGATGGGACATTTCGAATGTGCACAGACTATAGAAAAGTAAATTCTGTCACAAAAACTGACACATTTCCCATACCAAGAATTGATGACTGCATCAACAACATTGGTCACGCCAAATATGTGACAAAATTCCATCTATTGAAAAGGTTTTGGCAGATTCCATTTATAGACAGTCCAAAGGAGATTTTAGAATGTGTTACTACAGAAAGACAATTTCGAAATAAACTGAAAGCGCTGAAATGTTGCTTGGTTCGCTTGGTTAATAGTTTGATTTTCGGTCTGGATGGGTGTAAAGCTTACATCGACGATGCCATCATCTACAGTGAAGAGTGGAAACAACACCTGGAGATCATCAGAGAATTCTTCAAAAGACTCAGTGATGCTAAACTGACAATAAACTTACCGAAAAGTGAATTTTGCCATGCTAGTTTGACATTTCTAGGACATATTGTTGGACAAGGTCAGGTCAGACCTGTAGAAGCCAAAGTTGAGGCTATATCAGATTTTCCTGTACCTACAGGAAAACGGCAACTGATGCGCTTTTTGGGTATGGCTGGATATTACAGAAAGTTCTGTAATAATTTTTCAGTTATAGCTGAGCCTTTGACAAACTTACTTTATGATAAGAAGGTCAGGTATGTTTGGAATAAGGCTTGTCAGAGTTTTTTGTTCTGTTTGGGCCATACTTAAAAGTGTTTCAGCTCTATTTACACTGTTAATCTGAAAAATAGACTCCATCTGAGTATTAGCTAGAGCATAAGTCTCATGTTGCAAGAGCACAATCTTGACATTAGACACATAAAAGGTAGAGATAATATAATTCCAGACACCCTTTCAAGAGCTTGACAGTTTTGCCTTGTATGTTTGCATATGAGTATTGCAAAAGAAAGTTTTATTTCACAAAACTTTCTTTTCGTTGAAGAGGGGAAGTGTTATATATAATTGATTCAATAATATTGATTCTTTTAAAAGCTATTACTTATAATTTATATATATATAATCAAAGGGGAGTAACCCAATTAATTAATATATATTTCTTTTTATGTTTCTACAATTTATTATCTAGAACTTTGTAGAAGAATGTCATTGATTATTTTTATCACTGTTATATAATTTAGAAGTATAGAAAATTCTATGAGCACTTTGTGGATAATTCCAGATGAAAATGGAGTGAGTGTTTTTTTTACCATATGTTAAAAATATATTTGGACTATGTATACTACTGAGATCAAGAAGGGTCTAGTGGACTTTCGTTTAGTCTTGATGGTCGTTGCGGCCTTGAGTTCTCCCTGGAGAATTCTAAATTCTCTTTGTAGAATTTAAAAGAACTTTCTTTTAGTTCTTTTCGTTTCTAGAGAGGGGTTTATTATATCATTCTCTAGAAGCTTGGAGAATTTCCTTAGATGTATAAATATAGGTCCCAATTCAGTCGTAGGTATTCAGAAATTTGAAGTGATTTAAAGTATATAATTTTGGTTGTTTCACTAGTGTTTTGAATTAGAATAAAAGTGTGGATTAAAATATACATGTGCTCATATTCTGGTTACTGGATTGTGGACTTACATTTGAGGGACAAGGACTTATTTGACATTAACTTTGTAAGTTATTTATTTATTTATTTACTTATCTGTTTGTTTGTTTGTATGTATTTGCAGCATTTATTTGTTTGATTAAATATTGTTAAGTTTAAATTACTTGGTTGTTTTTCGCTGTACCTGTCTAGTTACGCTAGGTCGTAACACAAGCTAGTTTGACATTTGGATGCCAAGATGAGCATCGTTTATGGATTAATGTTTTTCACGACGAGAAGTTTTCGAGTAAAATGAATACCATGAACTATACTGACTTTTTGAGAGACTTTCATGATAAGAAGACTTACAAATACTAATGAAAACCGTGATAAAAAATTGAGACATGAATATTACGTGATCAAGTTCACACATCTCTGGATGTTATTGTGGAACAGCTGTTATACGTCAAAGCGATAAGTGGCCCCCGAGAACGCATGCCATCGGAGCTTGCACCATTGCATGCTCTTTAAATAAAAACAGTCGAGATCCTTAAAGAGCAATGGATATATTAATTAGAAAGGTAATAGTCTATGCCGCAGTTTTGGCTGCTAAATTAGTGATCCTCTCGATTTGAATACATTGACCTAATGTGAATTACTGTTTATATTTTGCAATTATGAATATTGTGAAGCACGTTCCTGGTAAAATTTAATAAGTTCTTCTAAGCGTTAAAACAGTGAGAGCATTGGGCGTAAAATGGCTGTTACTATGCCAGAAATCCTAAAGTAGAGTGATTCGAAAACACCGACGTAACTAATAAACTTACACAAATGAAAAGTGATTTTTTGATAGTTGAAAAATGAAAAAGATAAGAATAGAAATTAAAGAGGTTAATAGCTGTCCTATCTCCTTGATAATATTTATATTAGATTTGGGACCAAGTTATACAGACAAATTGTTGGAATTCCGATGGGTACAAATTGCGCACCTCTCGTAGCTGGTTTATTTTTATACTGCTACGAAAGAGATTTCATGGATTCTCTTAACCATGATAATCAAGCTGATGTTATCGAGGCTTTTAATTCCACATCTAGGTACCTCGATGACCTTTTGAACATTGACAACCCTTATTTTGAAGGTATGGTCAATCAAATTTATCCACCTGAACTTCAGTTAAACAAAGCCAATATCTCAGATACCGAAGCCCCCTTTTTAGATCTACATCTTTCTGTTTCAAATGGATTTGTTTCTTCTAAAAAGGTACAAGTAGGCAAAGATCAGGAAAAGGCGCAATCAGAAAAAGATTCCCACTCCAAAAACCGAGGTGGGAAAAAGCCAAACTAACAATCAGGTACTTATACCATGAAACAGAAACATATCGTAAGCCGAATGAGCAGCTATTTTCCCAATAGGTGGCCACTCAGTTACCTTAACTTAACTAAAAATATGAAAACATACATAAGGCGCCAACAGCACAAAAAAAATTTAAACACCAAGACATAAAACAAAAAGAACCACCACAGAAGTATCGACTTGGAACGATCAGTAACACAAAGTTACTGGCGGGCTTAAACCGGTCTTACATGGCCATAACCTCACCCTCGGCTTCTGCAGTGGTTCATAACATTTAGTTAATTATTCGGTCCTCGTGGTGAATCTCTAACTAGTCAATAAATCATCAAGAACAAACAAATAAATAATTATAAACATCCTGATGAATCAAAAACCAGGACTCACAGACTGAGGAAGCTGCCCGACGATGGAGATCCCTGGGCGCCGAATAACCTACTAACTCCGGAGCAAAAGAAAAACACCAGTTGGACCCCGGTGGTCCAAGCAACAGACAAAAAGCTCCGGCCCCAACCAACTAAAATGAATAGCTTTATGTCGGGGCCATCATAGAGTCTGACGCCCGACCCACCGGCGTGCAATTAAAGAAGGCAGCATAGTTATCAACCATGATTGGGTTAAAAACTAAGCATGCAGACTGTCGCATAACATTCAAGTTATAACCTATACGTCTGTAACGTGTTATGATTTTTCTGAACTGAAAAGAAAAATCATTAATTCCTTTAAGTTTCTTAAATTTGTAAACCAAGTCACCATAAAATTCAGGTTCTGAAAGGCCCTCACTTAAAAGCGTCTTTGACCCAACATTATATTTGGAAATCAATTCATAGTGTCTACGATAAAATTTAGAAAATGTTTTTCGAAGTTTATGATACCGATAGCCCTGTTGGAGAAGTTTTGCCGTTAAACATTTATTTCGAGCGTTGAAGTCTGTAACATGATTGCAGACTCTAGCAAACCTAATAAGTTGCGAAATGTATACACCATAAGAAGCACGACGAAGAACGAAACCATCCAAAAAAGGAAAATTTAATATATCAAAATCAAAGTCATCGCGCTTATCATAAATTTTAGAAGAAACAAATCCATTTGCAACAGAAAGATGTAGATCTAAAAAGGGGGCTTCAGTATCTGAGATATTGGCTTTGTTTAACTGAAGTTCAGGTGGATAAATTTGATTGACCATACCTTCAAAATAAGGGTTGTCAATGTTCAAAAGGTCATCGAGGTACCTAGATGTGGAATTAAAAGCCTCGATAACATCAGCTTGATTATCATGGTTAAGAGAATCCATGAAATCTCTTTCGTAGCAGTATAAAAATAAATCAGCTACGAGAGGTGCGCAATTTGTACCCATCGGAATACCAAAAAATTTGTCTGTATAACTTGGTGCCAAATCTAATATAAATATTATCAAGGAGATAGGATAAGGCGTCGCATACATTCTGACATGACCAAAGTGTATACCGACTTTGGTCAGAGGAAGTGAAAAAAGCCTTTCTGTCATTAGATGCCAAATAAAGTGAACCATAGTTTTTAATGCCCTTTTGAAGGTCCACTCTATCAAATCCAGAAGTTTTTCTTTAATTAGATTATGTGGTAATGTTGTATAGAGAGTAGAAAAATCATATGTGGACAAGCTTGTCGCACGGAACCCTCTACACTTCAATTTACTGAGCACCTCACCAGAATTTTTAATTGACCAAAACCAATTTTTATTTGAAGTTTCATACACTGTCTCACAGTATCTTATAACATGAGATTTGATAGCAGTAAGACAGGAAGTTAATAATTTAGAAAGTTCAGTGGTAGCACAAGAGCTAGAATTTGCAATAAATCTAACTTTGTATGGTCTTTTGTGAAGCTTAGGTAACCAATACATCGTAGGAAGTTTGTCTTGGCCTTCATTGACACAAACAGAAAACTTAACAGGTAAATCGTTTAAGTGGGCATTAACTACAGACACCTCATCAGTATCTGTCTCCAGATAAGCCCTGGTACCATCAAGCTCCTGTTTTAAGGTGTGAACGTAGTGAAGCCTTCAAACGACAACAACATTGTTTGCGGCTTTATCTGCCGGAACCAAGACATTCTTTCTATGAAATTCTTGGATACCGTGCTTCAAATGCCTAAATGACGATTTGGGTTTA
The DNA here is from genome assembly GCA_964017185.1 of Rugalucina vietnamica. Taxonomy (NCBI): domain Eukaryota; kingdom Metazoa; phylum Mollusca; class Bivalvia; order Lucinida; family Lucinidae; genus Rugalucina; species Rugalucina vietnamica. The sequence goes on from OZ024872.1 coordinate 66,720,275, forward strand.
GGAGGTAAAAGATTAGTATTTTGTGAATAAAACTTAATACGTTTATCCACGATAGTGAAGATACTTCTTTTCCATTCTTTAAGAGCATTATCCTCAACACCCTCTCGTTTACACCATCGATTACCGAAATCATTTAATGCAGATGAAATCTCCTCTCTACATTTGTCGAAATTAATGTAGGAAGGGAATCTATATTTCGGACCTTTAGAAACAATTTTGCGAGTTCTAGAATCCGAAATTATTTTTAAATAATAAATTTATGATAAGCGCGATGACTTTGATTTTGATATAGTAAATTTTCCTTGTTTGGATGGTGACGTTCCTCGTCGTGCTTCTTATGGTGTATACATTTCGCAACTTATTAGGTTTGCTAGAGTCTGCAATCATGTTACAGACTTCAACGCTCGAAATAAATGTTTAACGGCAAAACTTCTCCAACAGGGTTATCGGTATCATAAACTTCGAAAAACCTTTTCTAAATTTTATCGTAGACACTGTGAATTGATTTCCAAATATAATGTTGGGTTAAAGACGCTTTTAAGTGAGGGCCTTTCGGAACCTGAATTTTATGAAAAAAAAACCTCGTTCCTCTAGGTTTCTATATTGCTCAAGGAGACATACTAGTGAAGTCCCTCAGGTTTCTCGGATCAGAATTATTTCCTTACAGCCATTGCAATCTCAATGAATTTCCCAAAGGTTTAACGATTATCAAGTGTTGCAGTGGCATTTTAACCGTTTCTTTCACCCTGAAAGGCAGAAGTACTTGGTTTACAAATTTAAGAAACTTAAAGGAATTAACGATTTTTCTTTTCAGTTCAGAAAAATCATAACACGTTACAGACGTATAGGTTATAACTTGAATGTTATGCGACAGTCTGCATGCTTAGTTTTTAACCTAATCATGGTTGATAACTATGCTGTCTTCTTTAATTGCACGCTGGTGGGTCGGGCGTCAGACTCTATGATGGCCCCGACTTAAAGCTATTCATTTTAGTTGGTTGGGGCCGGAGCTTCTTGTCTGTTGCTTGGCCCACCGGGGTCCAACTGGTGTTTTTCATTTGCTCCGGAATTAGTAGGTTATTCGGCGCCCAGGGATCTCCATCGTCGGGCAGCTTACTCAATCTGTGAGTCCTGTGCTTTGATTCATCAGGATGTTGATCATGATTTATTTGTTTGTTCTTGATGATTCATTGACTAGTTAGAGATTCACCACAAGGACCAAATAACTAACTAAATGTCATGAACCACTGCAGAAGCTGAGGGTGAGGTTAGGTACCTGTAAAACCGGTTTAAGCCCGCCAGTAACTTTGTGTTACTGATCGTTCCAAGTCGATACTTCTGTAGTGGTTCTTTTTGTTTTATGTCTTGGTGTTTAAAATTTATTTTTTGTGCTGTTGGCGCCTTATGTATGTTTTCATATTTTTAGTTAAGTTAAGGTAACTGAGTGGCCACCTATTGGGAGAATAGCTGCTCATTCGGCTTACGATATGTTTCATGGTATAAAGTACCTGATTGTTAGTTTGGTTTTTGGAGTGGGAATCTTTTTCTGATTGCGCCTTTTCCTGATATTTGCCTACTTGTACCTTTCTATATCAAACATACTTGCGCTACAGCAACAGCATAGAATTAAATAATAATAACTCCAATCCCTCCGTCGTTATGTATACATACATATATATGTATTGGTCCTTTGAGATCAGAGAGGATATTTTGAGAAATCAGAAAATTATTATCGGTTTTAATTCATATTCTAACCAACGTTCAATATATTTGGCCCCATTTTGATTATACTAGTCTTTGTATCGACTAGCCTGCTGAAAGTTGAAAAATTACTGTTAACTCTCTTTGGCTGCATGTTGCCAAATCTAAAGGGTCACTGACGAGGCTTGAATAGCCGAAACCGCGGTATGGCCCATCACCTTTCTCGAAAATATGCTCACTGCTCTTAAAGGATCTCAGTTTTATTTTTATTTTACATACTTGTACATGAGTCTAAATAAAGCAAACTTGCGAGACAATGTCTCAGAAAGGAATCTTTTTACGACATAATGTCATTGATTAGCGCAGATCAAACGGCAACATACACATTAAATCAGTTAATTTTAAAAGCTGATTTAGTCGATTAATTTTATCTAGCACATCCTTGACACTGAGGGTAACTGAAAATGATGCATCTTCTCATGGCAGTAATCTATTTACCGTTTTACCCATTTTTGCATGTGCGTAGGTGATTTCCACGTTTTTATCAAAATATGGAAGCCCAATGTGATGTAAGAGACATTTGGCGGCGGCTACGCAACATAATTCAAATTTATAACACAAATGAATAAACTTTGATAGCATAAATTAAAATGACACAAGACGTAGCACTATCCTTAGTTCTAAACGATCCGTGACTCTAATCATCTTGAAAATTATGCACTTTGTTAGAATTTGGCTCACCATATAAACAACCCTTGATCATAATCAACATATAGCATATCAAACTGGTTATTAAGTTTAACTTTTTTGCAGTCACACTGTGATAAACGTTTTACGAGCATGGATGAATGAGGTGTGTTGATTCTAACTAGCATCAATGTTGGTACATGGAACATGTGTAAGAAAGAACAAGAAAGACGTTAAAGAGAAGCTGTGATGTAGTAATACGAACTGAAACAACTAACAGACCAAAGGCGACAGCAGCGACAATGTTGCAAATATTAAAAATACCAAGATGAAATACATTATGTAATAGCCTATGATAATATAATATTTGAAAAAAAAAATCTCGTTCCTCTAGGTTTCTATATTGCTCAAGGAGACATACTAGTGAAGTCCCTCAGGTTTCTCGGATCAGAATTATTTCCTTACAGCCATTGCAATCTCAATGAATTTCCCAAAGGTTTAACGATTATCAAGTGTTGCAGTGGCATTTTAACCGTTTCTTACACCCTGAAAGGCAGAAGTAACACAGATCAATCACACCATATATCCTCTAGTGCCAATATGTGTTTTTCTTACAATACACTGATTAGTTTCCTCAACCAGCCTGTCTGAAACCAGGAAAAGTGAAAACGATCTTATTAATATATGATATAATCTGTATATTGAAAGATTTATCACTTAAGAATTGTCCTCTCGAGACAAAATATTAGAATAAAACTGACTTGAGGTATAAGTGGGTATTGGAGATGTAAAATCACGACAATTTCATGTTGTTTTGTCTGAAACAAACAATGATTAATATTTGGTATTCAGCATGTTCAATGACGTGGTCTATAACAATTGTCTCCATGGTCATTATAAAATTTGAAGATTTCGAGATTAAAGAAATAAAGTCGCATTTTCACAAGAAAAGTTTGATGTTTAACACACCTTAGCCCAGATATTAAAGGATAACATAGGAATACAGAGTTTTATTGTATCGCCATCTCCTTTAGCTGATCAACATGTTTTTGTCTGTGTTTTTGTTGTTATTTTGCAAGTTCAATCTATAAACTGTCTTCATATCTATATTTTCAGGTTACTGGTTGTGTTACATCAACAGTACTGTCAATCCTTTGTGCTTCGCCCTGTGTAACGCCAACTTTAGGATGCTTTGATGTAAGTGTAGGAAGGTCAACAAAACCACAAATCGAAATGGGCCGTGTCATTCCAACAGTATGTCTGGGCACAGGAGATAACTGTTTTATGTCTTGGTGTTTAATTTTTTTTGTGCTGTTGGCGCCTTATGTATGTCTTCATATTTTAATTAAGTTAAGGTAACTGAGTGGCCACCTATTGGGAAAATAGCTGCTCATTCGGCTTACGATATGTTTCATGGTATAAGTGCCTGATTGTTAGTTTGGTTTTTTCCCACCTCGGTTTTCGGAGTGGGAATCTCTTTCGGATTGCGCCTTTTCCTGATCTTTGCCTACTTGTACCTTTTTATCATGTATACAAAAAACTCGAACCTAACTACGAACCCTCGAAAATTAATATTAGCTTCCAAGCCTCTGATATGAGCATATTTGAAATTGACAGACCTAAAGGCACGTTTCCGTGCGAAAAGACTCTTGTGATGAACCTGATTGCAAAACTGATGTTAACGATGTCTAGTATCTCATTTATTACATGCATATCATCACCGCCTTGGATAGTGTCGTCGACAGCATTTCTGGACAATTCATCGTAAGATAAAAGTCCTGATGTCCAAGTTCATCACAATATTTTACAAGTTGTCAGAATGTAGCAGTGAGAACAGCTTTACTACTTTGGTGAATATTATGGTAAGAATAACCGTCCCAACATGCAATCATGCACACAGAGTGGACTTAAAATCGTATTTAAACTGTCTCACGTCGATTGTAGTAACATTGAATATCATCAGCTCGTATTTAAGATCTAAAATAAGGCTCTCTGGAGTCATATGTCCATGTGTAAATTATATGTTTGTAATTTTCTATTATGGTTTCATGTTGGATATTCACATTTTAGTTTCACATTTGTAGATTTTAGTAATAAACATTCATCAAATTGCAGTATACTGATGACGCAATCAAAAATAACTTCACACTCCAAAAACCAAATGGGAACACCAAAATAGACAATCAGGTACTTAGACGAAGAAAACATATCGTAAGCCGAGTGAGCAGCTATTTCCCAATAGGCGGCCGCTCAGTTGCCCGAACATAACTAAAATTTGTACAGACGATGCAAAAAGCACATAACATCAACGCCAAAACATAAAACAATTAGAACCAATACAGAAGTATATCCTTCAAACGATCAGTAATATAAAAACAGGCCTATGGGTGGGGGACAGACATCCCAAGAACTTTCGTATTATACAAGATAAGTAATCTAAGAAACCTGCAAACAGGACAAACATTCACCACCACAACAGCAGTGTCTCCTTCGCTAAATAGAAAGGTACAAGTAGGCAAAGATCAGGAAAAGGCGCAATCAGAAAAAGATTCCCACTCCAAAAACCGAGGTGGGAAAAAAACCAAACTAACAATCAGGTACTTATACCATGAAACATATCGTAAGCCGAATGAGCAGCTATTTTCCCAATAGGTGGCCACTCAGTTACCTTAACTTAACTAAAAATATGAAAACATACATAAGGCGCCAACAGCACAAAAAATTTTAAACACCAAGACGTAAAACAAAAAGAACCACTACAGAAGTATCGACTTGGAACGATCAGTAACACAAAGTTACTGGCGGGCTTAAACCGGTTTTACAGGTACCTAACCTCACCCTCAGCTTCTGCAGTGGTTCACAACATTTAGTTAGTTCTTCGGTCCTCGTGGTGAATCTCTAACTAGTCAATGAATCATCAAGAACAAACAAATAAATCATGATAAACATCCTGATGAATCAAAAACCAGGACTCACAGATCGAGTAAGCTGCCCGACGATGGAGATCCCTGGGCGCCGAATAACCTACTAACTCCGGAGCAAAAGAAAAACACCAGTTGGACCCCGGTGGGCCAAGCAACAGACAAGAAGCTCCGGCCCCAACCAACTAAAATGAATAGCTTTAAGTCGGGGCCATCATAGAGTCTGACGCCCGACCCACCGGCGTGCAATTAAAGAAGGCAGCATAGTTATCAACCATGATTGGGTTAAAAACTAAGCATGCAGACTGTCGCATAACATTCAAGTTATAACCTATACGTCTGTAACGTGATATGATTTTTCCGAACTGAAGAGAAAAATCATTTATTCCTTTAAGTTTCTTTGATTTGTAAACCAAGTCACCATAAAATTCAGGTTCCGAAAGGCCCTCACTTAAAAGTGTCTTTAACCCAACATTATATTTGGAAATCAATTCATAGTGTCTACGATAAAATTTAGAAAAGGTTTTTCGAAGTTTATGATACCGATAGCCCTGTTGGAGAAGTTTTGCCGTTAAACATTTATTTCGAGCGTTGAAGTCTGTAACATGATTGCAGACTCTAGCAAACCTAATAAGTTGCGAAATGTATACACCATAAGAAGCACGACGAGGAACGTCACCATCCAAAAAAGGAAAATTTACTATATCAAAATCAAAGTCATCGCGCTTATCATAAATTTTAGAAGAAACAAATCCATTTGCAACAGAAAGATGTAGATCTAAAAAGGGGGCTATTTATGTCATATTCAGAAGACTTTCAAGTACTACATACGTATCACGAACGAATGTTTCGATATGTGTAGTGCATGTGGTGATAAACTACATCGACCTTATGTACATTAATTGCTGGTTACCAGCCTATAAACAACCACTGTCGAAAACCCAGATACCCATTGGAAATCTGGGAACCAAGTTAATGTGGATTTGGTCAGTTATTACTGGACTGAGAATGCACGTGATAGTGGTTTGCGAGAAAAAAATGTCATCGTTGTTTACGATCAGTCAGTCTGGAAACAAATTAGGTTATATATCAAATTAGATGAAAAAAGGCTACTGGATTAAATGAGCCCTACATCGGAAACAAAGGGGCCTGTAGACTTTATTTGACTGCATGTCATCATTGGCTTTTGCGTAACGCTGGTCATAAATTTGTCGTCTATGAACGAAGTACTAACTTCCGCCAAGAAATCAGACACAAATGTTTTCATGGTATAAGTACCTGATTGTTAGTTTGGTTTTTTCCCACCTTGGTTTTTGGAGTGGGAGTCTTTTTCTGATTGCGCCTTTTCCTGATCTTCGCCTACTTGTACTTTTTTTCATTTTCTAACCAACGTTTAATACATTTTGCCCCATTTGGATTATATTAGTCTTTGTATCAATTACCCTAATGAAAGATGTAAAATTACAGTAATTCTCTTTGGTTCCATGTTGCCAAATTTATAGGGTCGCTGAAGAGGTTTAAGTAGCCGAAACCGCGGTATGGTCAAACCCCCTTCTCATTAATATGTTCACTGCTCTTATAGGATCTCAGTTCTAATTTTATTCAGAACCCGAAATTGCGTAATATGGCCCATACCACACCCCTTTGAACGTTTTTACTGCTTCCAAAGGATAGGATCTTAGATTTATATTTTATTTGCTTTACTGCAGCTTGCAGGTCTCCCCGTATATATTCCAAAGTGTAGATTATATTTTTCTTTCGGTCCTTTGAGATCTGTAAGAATATTCAAAATATTAAAAAATGATATGTTTAGAGCCATCTTCGCCTGTGTAAAGTTTTGAAATTGCAGTATGTTTATCTGGCTACCGTCGCCGTCACTGATGAGGACTCGTTACCCTCAATTGTGCGATATGGCCAAGCAACCTCCCCTTAAACGGTCCCACTGCTGCCAAATGTCTTAAATGTCTTCCCCTACATCATCCATAGTGCAAATCATATTTTTCATTCGGTCCTTTGAGATATATATATATATTTCTAAACACTTATTACATTATTTGACACATTTAGGCATACTGCCTTGATTTAGACTTCCCTGTGTAAAATTTTGAAATTGCGGTATATTTAACTGGCTACCGTCGCCGGTTTATCAAGGGTCACTGATGAGGGTTCAGTACCAGAAATGGAGCAATATGGCCCATACAACCTCCCTTTGAACGTTTTCACTGCCTCCAAAGGATCTTACATTTATATTTTATTCTTCAATGCCTGATAATAAAAGACCGAATGACATTTATTGTTATCTAAATCGTATGCTGCCGTCTGTATTACCATTAATGAATAAATGAGACAATGCATGGCTTAAATCATGTGTGAAGGATACTTGAACGCTTTCTAGAGAGGTGTTTCTTCGCATTCCTGAAGTGTGAGAAGAAGTCTTAATTTTCAGTGCAAAAATCGTATATTGCTAAAAATTTGTAACTTGCATTCTGTCCTTTTAAACGGTATTCTCTTGAATGAAGCAACGAAAATTTAGTCTTTCCAGTGACGAGACACAATAATGAATAAACAATGACATCAGATGTTATGATATGACTGGGGGGAATATAATTCTATATTAAGAATTTCTGTAGACAATGTTCTAGATTTTACATTTGTTTTATATTCATCTTATTTTTTTGATTATCCTCTCTTGTTGTAATGTGTACTGAAAGACATTTGATAATGCAACACTCTACATCGGTTATCATTTGCTTAAAACTAATTTCAAGTTGAACAGAAGCATAAAATAAACGAAATATCCTGAATATTACCACGATACACAATACTTATCCATAACAATTTGTTCGCTGAGTTCTTTGCTGCTAAAGCTACTTTCTTCAACGTCATCGAGGTGTAACTTTTCTGAAGATAACTTATATTAACAGTGGCTACAAGAAAGGGATTTTTGAAAGAAAAACATCTCTGGTGATAGCTAGCAACCTAAAGCACACAAAAGCAAAATAAACTTTTGCGCTTTCTTTCAATGTCGTTTAAGGCGCTAACGTTTTTCGCTGACACCAAACGTAAAGTGTTCAAAACACAGAGGCATTCGATTCACAGCACCAAACTTTATGGTATTTTACGTTAGTCCCGAACCTATATAATGTGTTCGAAAAAAATAATTTGTTTCAATTTTACGCGTAAAAATTACGTTGTCTTGATAAACGTTAAACTGACGTACGTAATTACCGCGTTTTTCATGCAAATGAACGCCAACCAACAACATTCATTTGGGTTTTGTTCATGTTGGACTTCACGTCCCCTTTGACCCATTATGCAATTTATTTTTGTTGAATTCTGGGTAACCGTTGAACTCATGCGGTATGGCGTTAATCACGGACACTGACATTTCGTCTTTGGTATTGAAGTTAAGCAGACTGGTTGTACTTTTCAGTTCAACAAATATTCTTCTTAAACATCCTGTATTCTGAGATGAAGAATAGATAATGCAAATGTTGCGTTTTTAAAGTCCGTGAGTATAAAAGACGTAGGTGGAAGATGGCGATTATAACACACATCCACAAAATCTCATAGATTTGTTTAATCAAACTTTTCTATAATTATACGTTAACTATAGTAACTGATTTTATATTTAATTAATACAAAGTATAAGATTCCAGGAGCAGCAAATTCCATATGATTATTATTAATTAAAAAGAGATTATGGATTTGCATTGTAAAAGTAAATATTGTTTGCCAACAAGGCCACCATTTGAAATGTCTACAAATTACATTCTCATTGCTTCTTAACTTGCAAATGATCTCTGAAAATAAGATTGGTGAAAAAGTATCTAAACACAAATGACGCACGTCTGATTCATTATGAAAAAATACCCATGCAATATACAGAGATTTTAAAGCTGTAGTTCAAACGAGTACCCACAGTCTATGTTTTGGAGCAAAAATAAGAAAAATAGGTATACCCCTGCAAACCCCATTTTTTCTATATAAAAGTGGGGTATAAGGGGGTATACATTTAACGGACATGTTTTCCTGATGTGAAAACTAATTACATTCAACTATTTGAAGTTGACGTTTTGATATCGTAAAGTGAAAAGGTTTATGTTGAACGAATAACGCTACATTGCATACACTGTTCTTCATATACGTGTACATGTACATGTACCCACTTCGGCGCAATTATCAACACATACGAAGTTTGTTTGGTTTTCCTTTTCACGGTTACTTTGGCACCATAACATACAATGTAATGCCACTTACGCGGAAAAAGCGAATGTCCATGTGTATTTGAAAGTTTGCACGGTAGTTGTGTTTTGTCACAGCATCGTCTCAAACGTGGAAATAATATGCAATAGGAAATGAGAAAAGGGGAACTTGATGAGACACTGAGCGGGCTAACTTGCAGATTCCGTGATCAACATTTGGACTGCGCCAAAAGGATACCTGTCCTCAAGGATTCCGATCAGGACCAGGGTAAATCGTACCGGGAATAATCACAGATCATGCCTAGATTGTTATACTTTTGGATTTTGGAAGGAAAGCAACGCGATTGTAACTATAAAGCAAATGATGAAAAAAAGGTACAAGTAGGCAAAGATCAGGAAAAGGCGCAATCAGAAAGAGATTCCCACTCCAAAAACCGAGGTGGGAAAAAAACCAAACTAACAATCAGGCACTTATTCCATGAAACATATCGTAAGCCGAATGAGCAGCTATTTTCCCAATAGGTGGCCACTCAGTTACCTTAACTTAATTAAAAATATGAAAACATACATAAGGCGCCAACAGCAAAAAAAATTTTTAAACACCAAGACATAAAACAAAAAGAACCACCACAGAAGTATCGCCTTGGAACGATCAGTAACACAAAGTTACTGGCGGGCTTAAACCGGTTTTACAGGATCCTAACCTCACCCTCAGCTTCCGCAGCGGTTCATAACATTTAGTAAGTTCTTCGGTCCTCGTGATGAATCTCTAACTAGTCAATGAATCATCAAGAACAAACAAATAAATCATGATAAACATCCTGATGAATCAAAAACAAGGACTCACAGATTGAGTAAGCTGCCCGACGATGGAGATCCCTGGGCGCCGAATAGCCGGAGCAAAAGAAAAACACCAGTTGGACCCCGGTGGGCCAAGCAACAGACAAGAAGCTCCGGCCCCAACCAACTAAAATGAATAGCTTTAAGTCGGAGCCATCATAGAGTCTGACGCCCGACCCACCGGCGTGCAATTAAAGAAGGCAGCATAGTTATCATTCATGATTGGGTTAAAAACTAAGCATGCAGAAGCAGCTTCTTTTATCACTACAGCTGATCTCCGACTATCTGACAATTAGGTTTTCGAATGATACTGCTAAATTCAGACAAATAAATAATTGGAATATAGAGCATTTAATCCATATAAAAGTTACCACATCATGTGAAAGCTAATGGATAACAATATACAGCAAAGATGCAATTCCTGAACCTCTTTTACACATGAACTCACAAGAGCAAATGCTACAAACATCGACAGTTTTCACCTTTATATGCTTTTGAAAATATCTTACAGCATTTGGCAAAATCCCAGTGATTTACTTTGTGACAATCTTAATTTTCACAACGAAATGTTTCTACCACCAATGCATGTATGAAACAAGTCAATGAAATGATGGATTGCAGTTCAGAATATCATTTATGCGACTCTTGCACCCTGTTAACTATAATAATGACATTTATCCTTAATTTACAGTACGTACAAACGTAAAGGACTCTGTAGACTCTAGCCTTTCATTAATGTTTCCACAAGTTCCTATTATTTTCATTTTCCAACCAACGTTTACTATATTTGGATCAATTTGGATAAAACTAGTCTTTGTATTGATTGAAAGATGGAAAATTACAGTAATTCTCTCTAGCCCCATGTTGCCAAATCTAAAGGGTCACTGACGACGCTAAAGTAGCCGAAATCTTGGAATGACCCACCCCCTTTCTCATTAATTAATACTGAACAAAAGTGAAAACGTTACATACACTTCGAAAGTTTATTTCACCGACTTAGTCAATTTCAATCAGTTTTGCGAACTTTAGTCAATTTTTCATCTGTTTTCGAACATTTATAAATCCGCAAAAATAAGAACTTAGAAAATTTAAGCCCTAACCCTAACCCTAACCCTAATCCTAACACTAACCCTAAACCTAGCCCTAACCCTAACCCTAACCCAACCCTTACCCTAACCCTAACTCAAACCCTAACCCTAACCCCTAAACCCTAACCCTAATCCAAATCCTAACCCTAATCCTAACCCAAACCCTAACCCTAACCCTAACCCTAAACCAAATCCTAACCCTAACCCTAACCCTATCCCTAATCCTAGCCCTTACCCTAATCCTAACCCTAACACTAACCCTAACCCTAACCCTTACCCGAACCCTAATCCAAATCCTAACCCTAACCCTAACCCTAATCCTAACCCTAACCCTAACACTAACACTAACCCTAACCCTATTCCTAATCCAAATCCTAACCCTAACCCTAATCCAATTCCTAACCCTAACCCTAATCCTAACCCTAACCCTAACCCAACCCTTACCGTTACCCTAACCCTAACCCTAACCTAAGCTAACCCTAACCCAAACCCTTACCCTAAACCCTAACCCTAACCCTAACACTAACACTAACTCTATACCCTAACCCTAACCCTAATCCAAATCCTAACCCAAACCCTAATCCTAATCCTAATCCTAACCCTAACCCTAACCCTAGCTCTAACCCTTACCTAACCCTAGCTCTAACACTAACCCTAACCCTAGCTCTTACCCTAACCCTAGCTCTAACCCTTACCCTAACCCTAACCCTAGCTCTCATCCTAACCCTTACCGTAGCCCTAACCCTAACTTTAACCCTAGTCCTAGTCCTAACTCTAACTCTTTTTTGAAATGCATGAGGTAAGTTCACCAATTTTTGAGACTCTCCCGAAACTGGCTTAGTTTGCCGATTACCGTGAATGTGCCGATTTACGTAAACTTTTGTAAAATATTTCACAGTTTCACATGCATAATAGGTCAAGTTCACATGGAACTTCTGCAGAAAACATAGATTTCATTGAGAACACTAACATTTTGGATGTGAACTTCATACAAAAGACAATAAAGCACGACGGTTAGGGTTAGGGTTAGATACAAATTTGCGGTAGCCAAAAAAATTGTGAACTTGAGGACGTTTCACTGTTTTTGTTTTATTTTATCTAACCCTAACCCTAATCCTAACCCTAACCCTAGAGCTAACCCTAACCCTAGCCCTAACCCTAGGCTTAAACAGATAAACACCACAACGCCCTAACCCTAACCCTAACCCCTAAACCCTAACCCTAATCCAAATCCTAACCCTAATCCTAACCCAAACCCTAACCCTAACCCTAACCCTTAACCAAATCCTAACCCTAACCCTAACCCTATCCCTAATCCTAGCCCTAACCCTAATCTTAACCCTAACACTAACCCTAACCCTAACCCTTACCCTAACCCTAATCCAAATCCTAACCCTAACCCTAACCCTAACACTAACACTAACTCTAACCCTAACCCGATTCCTAATCCAAATCCTAACCCTAACCCTAATCCAAATCCTAACCCTAACCCTAATCCTAACCCTAACCCTAACCCTAACCCTAACCCTAACCCAACCCTTACCCTTACCCTAACCCTAATCCTAACCTAAGCTAACCCTAACCCAAACCCTTACCCTAAACCCTAACCCTAACCCAAACCCTAACCCTAACCCTAACCCAAACCCTAATCCTAATCCTAATCCTAACCCTAACCCTAACCCTAGCTCTAACCCTTACCTAACCCTAGCTCTAACACTAACCCTAACCCTAGCTCTAACCCTAACCCTAGCTCTAACCCTTACCCTAACCCTAACCCTAGCTCTCACCCTAACTAACCCTAACTTTAACCCTAGTCCTAGTCCTAACTCTAACTCTTTTTTGAAATGCATGAGGTAAGTTCACCAATTTTTGGAGACTCTCCCGAAACTGGCTTAGTCTGCCGATTACCGTGAATGTGCCGATTTACGTAAACTTTTGTAAAATATTTCACAGTTTCACATGCATAATAGGTCAAGTTCACATGGAACTTCTGCAGAAAACATAGATTTCATTGTGAAACACTAACATTTTGGATGTGAACTTCATACAAAAGACAATAAAGCACGACGGTTAGGGTTAGGATTAGATACAAATTTGCGGTAGCCAAAAAATTGTGAACTTGAGGACGTTTCACTGTTTTTGTTTTATCTTATCTAACCCTAACCCTAATCCTAACCATAACCCTAGATCTAACCCTAACCCTAGCCCTAGCCCTAGGCTTAAACAGATAAACACCACAATGTGACTGATTCTGGGGGAAAAGATAAACACCACAATGTGACTGATTCTGGGGGAAAAGATAAACACCACAATGTGACTGATTCTGGGGGAAAAGATAAACACCACAATGTGGCTGATGCTGACAGCACCAGACTGTGGCTGAGGTTGACAGAAAAAAGATAAACACCACAAATGAGCATTGCGAACTTTGATGATTTCGATCGGTTCTGCGAAGTTAGTCATTTTCAATCACTTTACGAACTTTTGTGTCCGAAAAAAATCTTTTTTCAATCACTTTACGAACTTAGTCAATTTTTGTGTCCGAAAAAAATCTTGAACTTAGAAAATTTTCAGAAAAAAAAAATTAGAAATTTTCAGAAAAAAAAAATAGAACTTAGAAAATTCACTCTTACCCAAGTTCGCTACAAGTTTGTATGAGAAATTGGAGAAAAAATAGCCCCATCGACTTTCGGAGGTAAATGCCCGCGGACAGACCTCCAGTCGAAAGGCCTAGTCTCAATTGATCGCAGTGTAGTGGCTGCTCTACTAAGGACGACACCCCGACCGAGAGCTAGGTCGTCTACGAATGATTTTAAGGTTTAAAAAAAAAAAAGAAAAAAGAAATAATAATAACTCCAGTTGAACCCCGGTAGGCCACGCACACGCAACAGACAAGAATTTCCGGCCCCAAACCAACTAAAATGAATAGCATTATGTCGGGCCCATCATGGAGTCTGACGCCCGACCCACTGGCGTGCAATTAAAGAACGCAGCATAGTTATCAACCATGATTTGTTTAAAACTAAGCATGCAGACTGTCGCATAACATTTAAATTATAACCTATACGACTGTAACGTGTAATAATTTTTCTGAACTGAAAAGAAAAATCATTCCTTCCTATCAGTTTCTTAAATTTGTAAACCAGGTCACCATAAAAGTCTGGTTCCGAAAGGCTCTCGCGTAAAAGCGTCTTTAGCCCAACATTAAATTCGGAAATCAATTCATAGTGTCTGCGATTAAATTTTTAAAATGTTTTTCGACGTCTATCTAAGATTTCAAATTAAATGTTTGCTTTCTTGTATTGAAAATCAAACTGTCATCAGATTCAGATTTGACATACATATAAAGGTAAAAATAGGCAATGCTCAGGAAACTGCGCAGTCAGAAAGAAATTCCCACTCAAAAAACCGAGGTGGGAAAAACTCAATTAACAATCAAATACATGCATACTAAGAAAACGTATTGTAAGCCGATACATATAACTTAGAATTTATTTTGCTTAGAACAGTTATCATTATGCTAATACAGACACCTAAAGAAAAACTTTGTCGAACAATAACACAGTGCAATATAAGTAATCTCAGAAGCATGTTATAGCCACCATGCTAGTGCATATTTTGAACCAAAACGAGAACAATGTCAAATAAGCATGCATTGCAGGCACATTTTCGAAACGCATAAGCTTTCATGAACATTTCAATATAATGTTAGACATTAAAAAAGTATAAACTTTATTTATTTTACTTCAATTACACAGAAAGCTCGTTGAACTTATATACGCGTTCTTGAAGGCGCGGATGTTGGCGTTATGTGGTCAAACGTGGTGGAGGAAACCGGAGAACCCGGGGAAAACAACCGAACCTGGACGGGCGACCACTACCCTGCCACATGCCTTGACCCGGATTCGAACCCGGATCGCCGTGGTGACAAGCGAGTGCGTTATCCACTACGCTATCCAGGCCCCAATGTTAGACATTGACGGACAGGATGTTGTCCAATCAATCAAGAATGAATTTCTCTCTTGCTTTGCCAATATTTGCTTTCTAATAATAAATTGATTGATGTCTTTGAAAAGTCTTCGATGCTCAACAAACTGGAAAAACGACAATAAATAAGTATACATGAATTCACACAGAGAGGTTATCCAAACACCGTAAAATTTACAAGTAAATCTTGTAAATCTGTGAAATAATGTTTTTGAGTTTGGAGCTCAGTTATTAAAATACAATTTTGTTTTGGTTTGATTTTAATTAAAAATAATCAATTCAGTTTTTTATCTGTAAAAAGACCATATTCAAAATTAATTGATGATGTATTACATTTTTATGTTTTAACCAATTTCCGAAATTTTTCGGCACGTTTTGGGTCTTTTGGAATGCAGAAAGGTGGAATTATCATATTTTCTTGAGATGTTTCAGAAAACTGATAGTTTGAAAAAGGCAGTTTCTGAAATATGGTGTATGGACAGTAAGATAGAATTTTCCTAAGTTTTCATGGCGTTTGAAACTGTCTGTAAACACAATATTCTATATACAGTAGCAATGAACTCCGTCGCGGTCGACAGTACACCTTCAGTGGGTAAAATAGAAACAGTGTGAACACATTTACGTCACTGTTATGTAGGCCTAGATCATAAGCTGAAGTCGTTGATGAGCGTAATAGTTGGATAGCCCAACGAAAAAAAAAGGGAACAAAGAAAACAAAGTAAGAATAGAGGGACCAGGAATCGATGCAATTAGATTTAAAGTCCCAACATAGACAGCGGGTGGGAAAGAAAATACAAAAGACACAACAAAACATTTTCCGACAACACACTCGAAGAGCAGAATGACTAGCTCTTTCCCAACAAGGTAGGCATCCGGCTAAGTTTCAACAGGAACGAACGGGAACGAGCACGACAGAGAGGTAGGCACAATAAACAGTAGTATGGACCTGCCTCGGTTGTCTCGCTGTTAAAAGGAGGTAAAATATAGTTCGAAGTATTTTTTTTTATTTTGGCTTGTAGTGCTGGAAATCATGGAACTCTGGAGCAAGAGGCCGGGGTATCGTAAATCCCACTGGACCGTGTATTTGAACAAGATCCTTTACTCTTCACGGCACTGCGTAAGTGCTGTGTCTAGTCGAAATGACTTAAACGTTGTTTGCTGGATCCAGTACTGGTATCCGCTACCGAACGGAATTAGCAATTCGAAAACTGGCCCATACAATAGACAGAGATTTTTCAGGTGTAAAAAATTTCATTAAATTTTTTTTTTTTATGTTTTTCCTATTTTTGTTCAAAAGATTGGTTGTGTGAACACGTGAGGTGGTTCTAACGAGTACCCACAATCAATGTTTTGGGTAAAAAATACGAAAAATAAGTGTACCCTTGCAAACCACAGTTTTTCTTTATAAAATAAAAATAAAAGTGGGGCTTAAGTGGGTATATATTTCACGGACATGTTTTCCTGGTGTTAAATATCATAGAAGTGTTATCCCAAAGGGGAATATTGCCAAGAACGTGCATGTCTAAGAAAAACAAAGACACAATTCTATTATCAAAATATGAATATAGCTGTCAAGATTTGATCGATTTGTCTCAAGCTTGTTCAGTCTATGTCATTAGAGGGTCGCACCCTCAGGTCTACTCAGTTCATTAACATGACATTTCTAAGAACGAATAAGAATACACCTGGCTGGCGAAATAATGGAATTTAAATCAAACATCTCAGTTTTGATAATTATTTTCTATATATTTTTAAATTCATTTCTGTCAACTAACTAGATGTACAGATACTACACGTTGTTCTGAAATCGGTGATACTATTTAAACCAGCCCATATGAATACTGTATATTTGTGAAATTGTTGCAAAAGTACATGTAACTTTATTCTCTGAGTTGACCATTTTGGTCGGGTAAAGGCGACTGTAATAATCTGGTTTCTCAATTGCGAAAACGTTAAAGCAACTTGTTGAGAAGAAAACAGTGTTACTTGCAGTATAACTCACTCAGCTTCCTGCTTTTCCAAAACGCTCAGAATCACGTACTTGTTACTACCTTCCTGGATAACGATCCAGTAACTTGTCCTTCACCTTGCTAGTTTTAGTGATGGATAAACCTATTGAACATGCAATCTATTGTGATAGATCACACCCGGAAGAAGCAGTATTCTTGACAGTGATAGAGTGATCTTTGAAAATGAACCATCAAATAAAACAGCATTTGAGCCGCCTCATGAGAAAACCAACAATCTGCATATGCGAAAACAATGGCGCAGATCAGCTTCGCAGTAACTGCGAAGCTGATCAGCGCCTTTGTTTTCGCTACACACATAGTGTAATTCCTCTACTTCCTAAATCTGAAATTTCAAGCTTCTAGCCATCTTCTGTGACTGTACAGACGGATTTGTCGGACGCGATCAGAAACCACATTGTTGGTTTTCTCAGGAGACGGCTCATTTATGTCTCAGTTTCTTTAGGTTTGTTCCCAAAGGAAATAGACACGAAGGCGATGTTCTGAAAGTACCTGGATTTTCCAACCTCACTTTGAAAATGCCTTTCAAATAAAGTGAGTTCAAACAAAAAGGAAGATAGAAATAAAAGAATTAGAAAATAGTATACTAACTGTTGTCGAAAGGTACAAGCAGGCAGTGATCAGGAAATGGCGCAATCAGAAAGAAAATCCCACTCCGAAAACCGAGGTGGGAAAACCCAAACCGACAACCAGGCACTTGTACTTACAAAACATATTGTAAGCCGAGTGAGCCGCTTTTTCCCCAAAAGGTGGCCACTCAGTTACCAAAACCTAACTAAAATATATGAAAACGCGCATAAGGTGCAAACAGTACAACAATACAACACCAAGACATGAAAAATAAGAGCCACAACAGAAGTATCGCCTCGGAACGATCAGTAATATAAAATTACTCGTGGGATTAAAATAGTTTTATTTATCCTCACCCTCAGCTACTGCAGTGGTTCCCATTTAGTTAGTCATTCAGTCTTCGTAGTGAATCTCTAACTAGTCAATGAATCGTCAAGGACAAATAAATAAATCATGATAACCACCATGATGAATCAAAGAGGACTTACATATTCAGTAAGCTACCCAACCCTTGGACGCCCAATATAATACAGAAAATCCGGAGCAAAAGAAAAACACCATTTGAGCCTCGGTGGGCCAAGCAACAGACAAGAAGTTCCGGCCCCAATCTCCGAAGCGAGGAGTAAAAATACTATTTGCTGAAAGTTAATTATGTTTTAAATTTTAAGATTTCATTGCCTAAAATGTTCAACAACCGATTCATTTTGAATGACCAGAACAGAAACATACAAGGGACCTTATATTGTCTGCAGAAAAATGAGCAAGTTCAGTGATAACAGATGTTTCGTGTGTAATGGTACATAAACCGGAAGCGCATTTCCATGCTATCCGTTTTGAACTTTATTTCTTACTTTCGTTCACACAGTAAGAAGTGCACTAATATCAAAATCAAACCAAAGTTCAAGCAAACGAAATCGCAGATGACGAAATTGTGACGAGTTTTACTTATACTGAGAAAACATATCGTAAGCCGAGTGAGCAGCTATTCACCAATAGGCGGTGACTCAGTTACCCGAACTTAACTAAAAAGTATGAAACGTACATACGGTTCAAACGGCACCAAAATTCGACTCCAAAACATAACACAAATATACATAGGAACGTCTCTGGAAGATATGCTTAAAATGATAACGGTAGTTTATACTGAAATATGCAGTGCTGACCGACAGACTGAAAAGCTAACAAATCCTTGGAGCATGTATTAACGAGAGAACGATAAGTACACTTAAAATAAGACAAATCAAAAAGCTTCAATTCCGCTTGCTGCACGTCCAGATCTAGTAATCAACTTTGTTATCAATTATTGAATTACAGAGCCAGCATTGATCAACTTCTTCTTCTAATAAGACACACTTTGAGTGAACTTACATTCATGATTTGTGTCAGTGAAGAGTCAGAAGAATTCTGACATCCATCAGACTGTTAGCTTTTTTTTTTCACAAGCATGCCAGTCGAATAATTAAAAATCACAATGAGAATCCAATTAAACCATACAATAATGGAACCGGACAAGAGACTCATATTTGTGTATGGACAGTCTTGTTGCAACGTGTCTCATGGTCCAAAAATCCTAAAATAGGTAATTTAATAAAACGATATCCCTCATTCAAACTGTCCTAATTCTGTCTTTTTTATTCTTAATAAGGTCAACGAAATGATTTACAATTGTTCTGTGATAAATGCAGCTGACCCACAAACCAATAAGGACATGGATCATAGACACAGACTGTTGCTTATCATCGTCAGGTGAACATCGTGACAAACCTTTAAAATCTCCCCCGGAACCAAATGCTCTATATCTTCATACCTGACTTGCTATAAATTATAACATAATTCGTTGCCTATCAACCAAAATTGCATAGGTTCTGGTATTGCTAAGCATTGGAAGTTCTTGGTAAGGTGACAGTACTCAAGCATATAAATAGATAACTCATTTTAAAAGACCATCAAAGAAATACCACAGCTTTATGTTTATTTATTTGATTTTTGAAGAGACGTTTTCGACGCCACGACACCTTTGCTGCCATTCTATGGTGGCTAAGCAATATAAACTGTATGGTCCGATTAAGTTGATATATAGTTTCCTGAATGCAGATTGAATCAAACTTTCATAAATTAAAAACAATACCTGTGTCAGATAAACATACACAAAAATACGCTACATATTGCATTACTTTTTTGAATGACTCATTTTAAGAATTTCTGTAGACAATGTTCTAGATTTTACGTAAGTTTTATATTCCATTCAGTTTCTTGTCTATTCTCTCTTCTGTTAACGTATGAGACGATCAATATACCAAACATCCTTATGTCCTTATAAACACACTTACAATCAACATGGTCAATATTGCAAAACGGTCTTAAAATGCTTTGTTGTGTTTTATGTATTTCCTTTCCCACCTGGTGTCAATGTTGTGACTTTAAATTTATTTGCATCGATTCCTGGTCCCCCTATTCTTACTTTACCAAATAATATTGGGGTTTCAGATTTGATTTGTAAGCCATTGGTTTTAAAGCTCACCTGAGCCGAAGGCTCACAAGGTAAACTTATAGGATGCCATGATCCGGCGTCCGTCCGTCCGTCCGTCGTCGTCCACAATTTCAAAGATCTTCTTCTCTGAAACAGCTTGACCGATAAAACTGAAATTTTGTGTCAAGCCTCCTTGGGTAGCGGCATTGAAATTTTATTCGCGATAACATGGTCACATGACCAAGATGGTCGCCACGCTCATATATGGTAAAAAACATTCACAAATCTTCTTCCCCAGAAACTGCGGGTCGATTCCATGAAACTAAGTATGTAGTATCGAGGACCCTAGCCCATCATAGTTTACAGCAATGTAAATTTTGGAAACATACGAGGGATTATCAAAAAATATGTGGACTTTTCTTATAACTTATGATTATATGACTCGAATCCACTTTAACTTTCAATCAACATGGATCCATGTAATATGCAGCAGTGTGCAAAATTTCACCACCATCCCTTCATACATTACAACATTATTGTAAAATGAAAACACCCATTTTCGCCATCATAGAGCACTCGGATTGCGTCAGTGACTTCGACGCAAAAACACTGATTTTGAACCACAAAATGTGCTTTTTAGGGCTACTGATTTTTACTGCTCAAACTATGTTAAAAATTTGTCCACTATTGGAGCATGATTTAAATTACCAATCTATATAGAATTATTAACGTATTGCCATGATTTGAGAATAAATTTGGACTGGGCATATTGATGCTGACTTTTCACATTATAATTTAGACGTTAGAACATTTTAAATGACAAATATGAATTTCTGATATTTATTTGGGTCCTATTTGTTCAAACGTGCATGCAATGTTTCATTTGTCATGCTTTATCAAAGGACCTTGAAGTTTTTCTGGCAAATAAGAAATTAGGATTTGTTTCAAATGGGAATTGTACAATATTGCCGGTTGATCTGTGTTGCATTAACATTCCGAAAACGCAAACATGTATGCCTAAGCAAAACAACGTAGGTGCACAACTGGTCCACCGTAATTTTTGAGCAAGCATAAATTGTTTTTTTGTGGATTCATTAAGACACATGGCACGTTTGGCTGTGATCTGCAAAACCGTTTGGAAGAAAACGCAAAAGAAATACGATACTGCAGTGCCAAGCTTAACGTCATTTCTGACGTGTTCTGTGATGGGGAGGGTGGGGTAAATAAAACCATCATCAACTGCTAATAAAACACTTTAGATTATCCAAACTTTCAGAATCTAGTGGATTTAAGCAAGTGATGTGAATATGTTCGCCTGAACCGTTGTCAAGTTATGGGAAAAGTCCACGTAATTTTTTATAACCCCTCGTAGACTTGTATATTTGAAAAAAGGCGAAAACAATAGATATTTTGGAAACTATTGCAGCCTGAGATTGGAAAATTGCTAGATGCAGAAACTAATGAAGTCAATGAAGGTATGTAATTAATTAAGATCAAGGTCAAGAATGACCTTCACCCATGGTCATTGAATTATCAAAATTATGTCACAATTTTATAGAATTTCTTCTCTGAAACCGCTTGGCCGATCAAGTTAAAATTTTATATGGAGCCTCCTTGGAGAGTGGCATTGAAATTTATTCGCGATATCATGGCCACATGACCAAGCTGACCACATTGCCAATATATGGTAAATCCCCTTAAAAAATCTTCTTCTTCAGAAGTGGTGGGCCGATTTCCACAAATCTTGGTATGTAGCACCGGTGACTGCAGCCTATCATAGTTTGCTGAAATGATGACCCCTGGGATTACCTTGACCTATTTTACAGCAAGGTCAATTTTGGAACATAGGCTTTTACATGGAAAAAGGGGAAAACAATGGATATTTTGGATACTATTGCAGCCTTAGACTTGAAAGTTGCTAGATGCAGACAACTAATTGAGTCAATGAAGGTATATGATTAATTAAGGTCAAGATCATTTTTTACCTTAGCCCAAGGTCATTGAAATATCGAAATTAAGATCATGATTTTCTCAGAAATCACCGGGCCTATGAAAGTAAAATATTATGTTGAGCCTCCATGCTTAGAGGGAACAAAATTTTATATCCGAAATCTGGGTCGAATGCTCAACATGGCAGTCATGATCACATATTCTCAAAAATGCTCAAAAATCTTCTCCAGAACAGTCAGGCCGATTTTCACGAAACTGGGTTTGTAGTATTTGGGACTCCAGCCCATCGTAATTTGTACAAATGATGGCCCTAGGATGACCTTGACCAATTTTTACGGCAAGTTCAGTTTTGGAAACATAGGCATGTACATGGGAAAATTGACAACAATGGATATTTTGGAAACTATTGCAGCCTGAGACCTGAAAGTTGGCAGAAGCAGACAACTAATGAAGGTATGCAATCAATTAAGGTCAAGGTCATTTCTTCATCTGGGCCCAAGGTCATTGAAATATCGAAATTAAAGACTTGTTTTTCTCAGTAACCTCTCAGCCTATGTGAAATATTAATAGAAGCCTTCTTGCAAAGGTAGAAAGTTCTTTTTTTCTTTCATGAAATCGTGATTGCATTCTTACGCGTAACATGGCTGCCATGTTGTTCACAAATGCTAAAAAATATTTTTCAGAACCCGTGGGCGGATAGTCCTGCCAACTTGGTATGTAGCGTCAGGGACCTTAGCCCGTCATGATGACCAAAGGATGACCTTGACCTATTTCATGGCAAGGTCAGTTTTAGAAACTAGATTTTACATGGCAAAAAGTGAAAACAATGGATTTTTTTTATTGGAAACGATTGCAGCCTGAGACCTGAAACTTGGCAGATGCAAACAACTGAAACAGTCAATAAAGGTGTGTGAGTATTCAAGGTCAAAGTCATTTCATGATGACTAAATGTTCCAAGATCAGGCTTCAGGTGAGCGTTCTCAGGACCAATGGTTCTCTGGTTAAGCAAAATTGTTTAACGTTTTTTTTTCATTAGAGACAATGAATGTGCACTTCAAGCACAACCGCCGTTTCGATAGACGTATGCCAACAGAATTTTGTACTTCCTTTGTGCAAAGGAACAACTTTGATGAAAACAATATTGAAACTCAAGACACACGTGTCACATTGGAAACCAATGTCATCCAATCATTTGAAATGGAAGTTTTAATATCCTTAAATGAAGAAAACGCAGCTTGAACAGACGCGACATATATAGAAAAATCTAAATAATGACATACCGTCATACATACGTGAAGCCAATTCATCGTATTAAATGGTAAACTAATTTGAAATAGGTGCGCGACTAAAAGCATCGTCTTGTGGTAAGGAAAGCGCAAGGGGACAATAAATTGTTCAAGAGTAAAATATGTTGGCAAGTGAATATCTGGAAGTTTTCACGGCATATTTTGTTTGTCACAGCATCGTCTCAAATGTAGTAGTGATATTCAAAAGGAAATGAGAAAAGGGGAACTTGATGAGACACTGAGCTAACTTGCAGATTCCGTGATCAACATTTGAACCGCGCCAAATATTAACGTATCTTTGGAAGTCTGACAATGGATAGCATAAACGAGGATCACCAGAATTGACAAGATGCTTACTATTAAGGATTTCTACAAAATCGGATTGTGGCTGTATGTGAAATATACAAAATGTTCTCTATCTCCTTAACGGATATCGTACAGCTGACATTCGGCTGCCAAAATCAAGTTGTCATATGACGCTGCCAATTTTGACTAAATTAATGAATAATTAGAATGTGGAACATCTAACACTTATATAATGATTCACTTTATGCGAAACCCTGGTTAGATTTCGTATGAAACGTCGAAGGTAAAATTTATTTACAATGGAGGAAAATGAGCACATGACTGCTTATTGACTAATAACTTACACATTGTTTTGCACATGTCTCTGATTTAATCAATGGTCATTCAAATTTTGAAACAGAATATTTGAAACAAAATATTTCTTGTACCAATATTTCACACAACACCTGCACATGAAAACACGTTGACAAACACCGTTTATCTTTGAAGGCAAGTTTCCACTATTACTGACAAAAACACAAACATTTCATTGGCATTTTAATAAACTAATTCATTATTGGAAATTTTATATCAGCTACATGTATAAAGAAAACAATAACAATGATGGATTTTGGTTCGGAGTATAATTTGCGATCTTTGAACCCTTTTAACATTATCATTGACATTAACCATAACTTTCAAACTTAATGTCTAGCTTTTGATTAACCCATTTTTGACGAATGGATTTTCCCATCATTATCAGTTGGGTGAGTCCATTTTCATTTTAAGGGACATCAGGAGTGATTTTGAATTTTTAATCCAATTTTCGATGAAATTCCTCTAAGCAAACAGAATAGCCCCAGATGGGACGCCGCGTTGTGCGGCGTCACATCTGGTGCTATTCTGTTTGCCTATCTCTCACAAAAAGGACGCCAGGCCTAAATGAGTTAATATATTTCCACAACCATCCAATTGTCTACTTATCCTGAATGACAATCAAAGAACGCTAAATTTTCTCAAAGAAATAATTTGTTTCCGTCTGTGTTTGCCTGGTGATTCTGGACAAAGTTATTTATTTCTGCTGTCATATTAATAATGTTCTGCGCGGCTGTTACAATGTGAAGTATTTACATTGGTTAGGACGCGATGGTGCGAAAGTTGTCACATATTTTATTTGTTGCACGTCTTCTTCAGGAGTTGACAAGAAAAGGAGGATCTAAAATTGGGACCGTAAGTTCGCGTGAACCATGTGTATTTGCTCAGGTAAAATTTGAAGTAATACGTATGCATCAAATTAATATGCAGGCCTCTGACATTTGATTCTTATATTTCTAATTAAATGATAAATTTTCAGTTTAGAAAACTATACTGTCAGAATTATAAGGTTTGACATATATGATTATTTTAGTAATAGCTGAATAGCACAAATCGTCATTATGCTAACACAGACATGTAATAAAAGCCTTTTAGAACAATAATATTATGCAATATAAGTAATCTCAGAGTCACCATGCTGGGTTCCCTCCTATGTTGCATAATTCGAAACAAAACGAGAATAATGTCTTTCTTTGAAAATAAAAAAGTACAAGTAGGCAAAGATCAGGAAAAGGCGCAATCAGAAAAAGACTCCCACTCCAGAAACTAAGGTGGGAAAAAACCAAACTAACAATCAGGTACTTATACCATGAAAACATTTCGTAAGCCGAATGAGCAGCTATTTTCCCAATAGGTGGCCACTCAGTTACCTTAACTTAACTAAAAATATGCAAACATACATAAAGCGCCAACAGCACAAAAAATATTTTAAACACAAAGACATAAAACAAAAAGAACCACCACAGAAGTATCGACTTGGAACGATCAGTAACACAAAGTTACTGGCGGGTTTAAATCGATTTTACACGGCCGTAACCTCACCCTCAGCTTCTGCAGTGGTTCATAACATTTAGTTAGTTCTTCGGTCCTCGTGGTGAATCTCTAACTAGTAAATGAATCATCAAGAACAAACAAATAAATCATGATAAACATCCTGATGAATCAAAAACCGGGACTCACAGATTCAGTAAGCTGCCCGACGATGGAGATCCCTGGGCGCCAAATAACTTACTAACTCCGGAGCTAAAGAAAAACATCAGTTGGACCCCGGTGGGCCAAGCAACAGATAAGAAGCTCCGGCCCCAACCAACTAAAATGAATAGCTTTAAGTCGGGGCCATCATAGAGTCTGACGCCCGACCCACCGGCGTGCAATTAAAGAAGGCAGCATAGTTATCAACCGTGATTGGGTTAAAAACTAAGCATGCAGACTGTCGCATAACATTCAAGTTATAACCTATACGTCTGTAACGTGTTATGATTTTTCTAAACTGAAAAGAAAAAACATTACTTCCTATAAGTTTCTTAAATTTGTAAACCAAGTCACCATAAAATTCTGGTTCCGAAAGACCCTCACTTAAAAGCGTCTTTAACCCAACATTATATTTGGAAATCAATTCATAGTGTCTACGATAAAATTTAGAAAAGGTTTTTCGAAGTTTATGATACCGATAGCCCTGTTGGAGAAGTTTGGCCGTTAAAGATTTATTATTCATGCATGAACATTCCTGCAAACGCACAATATTTTATGGACCTTTCATAATGTTAGACATTAACGGACGGAATGTTGTGCAATCAATCAGGATTGAATTTTTCCCTTACTTTGTCAATATTTGCTTTCTTATAATAAACTGATTGATGTCTCTGAAATGTCTTGGATGTTCAACGAACTGGAAAAACGATTCAACTGCTTTTGACAGTTCTTAGGCTGGAAATGTACCAGAGAATAAACTTATGTGACTTACGTGGAATAAGCACTTAAACCACAGTGCGAACAAATTTAGATTTAATTAATGACTGACTGTGTGATACTGGAATCACGAATAAAATGAAAGAAGACAGGTAAGGACCCAAAAGTCGAGAGACTTTTCAATGCCTCAACGACAGTAAGACGGTATGTAAGTAAGTCTATAATAAATGAGCCGCCTCATGGGAAAACCAACAATCCGCATAGGCGAAAACAAAGACGCAGATCAGCTTCGCGGTAGCCGCGAAGCTGATCGGCGCCTTTGTTTTCACTATTCGGATAGTACAGTTCCTCTTCCTTCTAAATCCGAAATTTCAAGCTTCTAGCCTGCTTCTGTGATTGTGCAGCTCGGTTTGTGTCAGACCTGGTCGGAAACAACATTGTTGGTTTTTCCACGAGGTGGCTCAAATATAACATTTACACCGCTGATGTGAGTTCCATATAAAAGAAGAACCGAGAACAATTGGTTTGCTGCAAATGCCACTCACAAACATCGTTGTCATCGTTGACTAACCTTCAAGTTTCATTTTATTTTGGCTTCCAGGGCTGAAAGAAATGATCGAGAGCTTGGATAATCCCCGACCACATTTTTGGATTCTAGAGCAAGATATTTTCTCTCCGCTGTATAAGTAGGTTAAGACCTAGGAGGTGGTTTCTCCATTCAGCCAACGTGACAAGACACTATGACCGGGCTATACCTGCTATCAAACTTAGTATATGAATATGTTATATACATGTACAATGGTATCCCAAAGGGACAAATGCCAAGAAAAACTGAAAAACGAATTCAATATCAAAAATGAATAGAGCTGTCATAATTTGATCGATTTGTCTCAAGTTTGCTCGAGCTATTCCATTCGAGGATTGCACCATCTGGTTAACTTAGTTCAAGGGCATATCGGTAGCGGGTCTTTAAAGGACCTTAAGCATTTTGTCAGGTTTTCTGCCATCAACATTTATAAACTGTATTTAGCTCTTGAATGATCACTAACATGTACACATGCTTATACCATTTTTTGTGTTTATTTTTTCTCCCGACAAACTTTTTATTAATCGTTGAATTTTTTTGTTTGTTTCCACGTGACGATGGCTGGAATTGAACTACACTCAGCTACAAGCTCATTCATCAACTGATTTGCATATAGTCCCTTTGGTCACGTCATTTTTAGCAGTGGATACGAGCCTACCAGTGATGTGCAAAAAGGAATCAAAAACAATTATTGCAGTAAGAAATGACGTTGTACTTGTGCATTGACTTTTCAAAACGCACACAATCACGTTCGCGTCACTTTTGCCCTAAATAACGGCCATACATCTAGCCCTTCACTTCGCTGTTGTGTAGCGTAGTTGTGGGTCCCATCAACTATTATATTTTGCGCTACTTTTAAAATAATGAACCATCCCCTTTCTCATGTATGTTTTCACTGCTCTTAAAGGAACTAAGTTTTACTTCCTATTTAATAGATCTTACCCAGATAGAGAAGTAGTGTTGACATTGATAGAGTGATCTTAAATAATCCATCAAATAAAAAGGCATTTATTCCCCAGCCTCTTAATAATTGTTCCCAAAGGGAATAGGAAGGCACACGATATACTAAGAAAATCACTACCTGGAGTTTCCAAACTCATATTGACAATGCCTTGACAAGTAGTGTGATTTAAGATTTTCGACAAAAAAGAAAGATAGAAATAAAAGCAATAAGAAAAGAGTACGTATACCACTGCTGTCGACGTCGAGAAAAGAAAGGTTTACAATATATAACATACTGGCCGACGGACTGATAATCTACGTACTAGTATTGAATCCCCTGATGTGTGTGTTAACGGGCGCACAAGAATTATAGAAAAGAGAAATTCAGACATGGCAAAAAAGCTTCAGTTCCACTTTCCACATGTCCAGATCAAATAATCAACTTTATTATCAATAATTGAATTAAAGTGCTGGTATTGATCAACGTATTCTTCCAGCGAGGCATGCCTTGTGTGAACCAACAACAGTCACGTGTGTTTGTGAAGATTCAGAAGGAATTTGACATTCACAGGACTAGTAGATATTCATTTCTGAAGTATGTTTTCCGAATATTTCACAGTGTCGATTAGAATGAACCATGCAAAAATGCAACTGAACGGGGGACACTGACTGGTATTTGGGCAGTCTTGTTGCAACACGGCTGATGTGTCCAAAATTTCTGAAAAAAAAAGTTAATTGAATGATTGATTCATGTCCTTATTCTGTCTTTTCTGTTCTCAAAAACGTCAGCGAAATCATTTACAACTGTTGGTTGTTTAAATAATAAATATGACCCAAAAACCAATTGCAACCATGATAAATCGAACTGGTCTTTAAACACAGACTATTATTTCATCATCGTCAAGTAGTGATTGTGACTTGCTCTACAGGACAGTCACATTGGCATATTTAATGTCAAATTTAAATCCCCCCCCTTTGCATTGGGATTGGGATAAACAAGCTTAACAGATAAATTAAGTAGAATCTTTATGAAATATTTGACACAAAATGTATTGTAAGGCATTGTACAAGAACATGCATCCGGCTTGTCTCATTTACACCAGTCATGGACTGGCCACGGGGAAAGCCAGTTTCGATATGCTTTTGGTTTCGATGAATGAGGGTAATGAACTGCACTGATTTTAGAAGAAACATTCATGATAAAAAGACATTCAAGTGCGAATGACAATCATGAAAGAATATTGAGACATCAACATTACGTGATCAAGGACACGAATCCCCGGATATTATTGCACAACTGTTCCTACATGTCAGAGACATTAGTGGTCGCGAGAAAATCTACCCAGGAGGTTTCCATTAGATCTTGCAAATTCAGTCTAGGTGACCACATAAGATGACCAATTGGTTGAAATTTTCAGGGACTGAGTCATACATACAGTGCTGTGCAACTGACCAATGCATTTGCCCTTTTGCAGTGCATAAGAGTATGGTTTTCACATTACAATGCTTATAAATTATCTTTGTATGTATTAAATACTGATTCCTGTCAAGAAATAAAAATACTTCATCAAAGTTTGATAATAAAAATCCGAGTTTCATTTGTTGCTATCTAAATCGTATGCTGTCGTTTGTTTTACCATGAATGAAGATCTTATGCATGTCATTGTTCAATCCATTTTATGGAAGAAATTGGCACGAAAGAAACACATCAGTTTTCATATTCGGACACTCTGATCAGCAAATCTCTAATTCCCAGTGCCTAATTGTTTTATGTTCAACATCTATAATTTGTATGCAGTTCATTACTGTTGTTTTTCTTGACGATTATTACGAAGCTTTAGGCTTTCCACCGTCGAGACATAAGAATGAATAAACACGGGCGCCAGATGTTATGATATTACTGGGGAAAGTATAATTCTATATTAAGAACTTTTGTAGACAATTTTCTAGATTTTACATTTGTTTGATATTCGCTCCATTTTCTTGTTTATCTTCTGTTGTTTTGACGTATCAGACGTTTATACCAAACAACCATATAAACGTATAACTACGGTTATAATCATGACTGATAAAAAGGGACTGATTACGGTTCATTATCCAAAATTGCGCAATATAGTCCATACTATATACCTCTGAATGCTTTTACTGATTCCAAAGGAACAGACCTTAATATTTTATTTGCTATTTCTGCAGCTGGTGTTGTGCCGTATGGCGACCCTACAAAGTCTCCCCGTACATCATCCATAGAGCAGATTGTATTTTATTTAGGTCCTTTGAGATTCGTAAAGGTATTCAGAGTGTTCAAAACACTCACGTTTATGCCTAGGTCACACTAGCACTTACGGTCGCTGCGGACGCTGCGGATAGGGCTTCCGTATTTGTCCGTCCTGTCCGTAAGGATTCGTATCACATACGTAAAAGTCCGTATCTGTACGTGCATTATTTGCAGGGCACGGAAGATCCGCAGCCAAGCTTTGATAATGGTCAAAAATCAGGCACGGATGAAAAACCCGTAATTGTCCGTATCTAATCGGTATCAAAATCCGTATCTATTCCGTAACTAAACGTATTTTGTCGTAAGCATTTGCTGCGGATCGATACTGTTTCATATGTGCCATTTTGTTCTGTTACGGTCTTTGTCGGCGTACAGTTATGTGATGAAAAGTATACCGCTTACTCACTGAATCGCCCGTGCGTCCAATGCTCACAAATATGCACGTGCTTTCAATGTATTCCTTTAGCCAGTATGAAAAAAAAATGGATTCCTCAGAAGGAGATTTTGCATTGCTTTTACTAGCTGAGAAGCAGCCTGCAATATCTAAAAAAAAAACCTTCGAGAACCAACAAACGAACAAGCAAACACACAAATGTTACTCAAATTATAGTTTATGAGAAGTTATTTCCGTTGTTTTACGACTATCACTCGATTGATCAATCACTCGATCGATCCGTCAAGATTCAATTAATCGATCGATCGCAATCGATCAATCACTCGATAGATCGATCGAAAGAATGATCACTCAATCGATCTATCACCCGATCGGTCTTGATCGATCACTCGAACTTTCGGTCAGTTAATCACTCGATCAATCAATTGATCTGTCATCGATCAATCAGTCTATCGATCGAACGGGAGATCGATCGCGATCGAGCAATAAATCGACCGATCATTCGATCAAGCAATCAATCAATCAAAGCATATAATGTTCTATAATTTCGTCACATTCAGATACGGATGTTTCGTCCGTAACGAAATTTTGACTTTTTTTTCAAAATTCGGGCGCGGATTCTACGGACCCTGCGGATACAGCACGTATAGCTACGGTCATATACGCATACGATGCGAATTGTTACGGATATAACGGATAGATACGTATGACTTGTTTGTAGCGTCCTTCGCATCCGTATGTGCTAGTGTGACTGTACTTTTACAATAAACAGCGGTTACTTAATTCACATCGCAGCGTTTTGTACGCAAGGGATCGTAACAAATGCGTATCTGAAGGTGCATGTCCGTGCCTAAACGTAACAGATGGTATCGAAAGGTATGTAGACACGTTACTTTCCGTATGTATCCGAATATATTCGTAACTATACCGTATGAGTCCGTATTTAAAGGTAACTGTAATTACGTAAATTCATTAAGAACAGTTAGCCCCGCCCATTAATTCCTGCGGATTGCTACGTTTAGTATCCGCAACTATCCGCATTGTACGTAATTGCTAGTGTGACCTAGGCATTAGACACATTCTAAGCAAGCAATGTTTGAATAATTTGGACCCGTTTAGGAATATGTCTTTGATTTAATTTTCGGAATTGCAGTATAATAGTCTGGCTTTCATTGCCGGTTTAAAAAGGGCTACTAATGAGGGTTCATTACCCGAAATTGCGCAATATAGCCCATACTATCTCCCTTTGAATGTTTTTACTGATTCCAAACGATCAAACCTTTATATTTTATTTGCTATTACTGCAGCTGGTGTTGTGCCGTGTGGCGGCCCTAAAAAGTCTCCCCGTACATCATCCATAGTGCAGATTATATTTTCATTTAGGTCCTTTGAGATCAGTAAAGATATGCAGAGTGTTTAAAACACTCACGTTTAGACACATACTTCTAAGCAAGCAATGTTTGAATAATTTGGCCCCGTTTAGGAATATGTCTTTGATTTAGACATCTTGTGTAAATTTTCGGAATTGCAGTACAATAGTCTGGCTTTCGTTGCCGGTTTAAAAAGGGCTACTGATGAGGGTGCATTACCCGAAATTGTGCAATATAGTCCATACTATCTCCCTTTGAATGTTTTTACTGATTCCAAAGGATCAAAAGGGTTCAAGTAGGCAAAGATCAGGAAAAGGCGCAAACAGAAAAAGATTCCCACTCCAAAAACCGAGGTGGGAAAAAACCAAACTAACACTTAGGTACTTATACCATGATCGTAAGCCGAATGAGCAGCTATTTTCCAAATAGGTGGCCACTCAGTTACCCAAACTTAAATAAAATTTATGAAAACATACATAAGGCGCCAACAGGCCAAAAAATTGTTTTAAAAACACCAAGACATAAAACAAAAAGAACCACTACAGAAGTATCGACTTGGAACGATCAGTAACACAAAGTTACTGGCGGGCTTAAACCGGTTTTACAGGTACCTAACCTCACCCTCAGCTTCTGCAGTGGTTCATAACATTTAGTTAGTTCTTCGGTCCTCGTGGTGAATCTCTAACTAGTCAATGAATCATCAAGAACAAACAAATAAATCATGATAAACATCCTGATTAATCAAAAACCAGGACTCGCAGATTGAGTAAGCTGCCCGACGATGGAGATACCTGGGCGCCGAATAACCTACTAACTCCGGAGCAAAAGAAAAACACCAGTTGGACCCCGGTGGGCCAAGCAACAGACAAGAAGCTCCGGCCCCAACCAACTAAAATGAATAGCTTTAAGTCGGGGCCATCATAGAGTCTGACGCCCGACCCACCGGCGTGCAATTAAAGAAGGCAGCATAGTTATCAACCATGATTTGGTTAAAAACTAAGCATGCAGACTGTCGCATAACATTCAAGTTATAACCTATACGTCTGTAACGTGTTATGATTTTTCTGAACTGAAAAGGAAAATCATTTATTCCTTTAAGTTTCTTAAATTTGTAAACCAAGTCACCA
This sequence comes from Rugalucina vietnamica, assembly GCA_964017185.1. NCBI lineage: Eukaryota > Metazoa > Mollusca > Bivalvia > Lucinida > Lucinidae > Rugalucina > Rugalucina vietnamica. The sequence continues at coordinate 66,753,770 of OZ024872.1, forward strand.
TAAAATTCAGGTTCCGAAAGGCCCTCACTTAAAAGCGTCTTTAACCCAATACATTATATTTGGAAATCAATTCATAGTGCCTACGATAAAATTTAGAAAAGGTTTTCCGAAGTTTATGATACCGATAGCCCTGTTGGAGAAGTTTTGCCGTTAAACATTTATTTGATCAAACCTTTATATTTTATTTCTTACTAAATGAAATAGAAGATACAAGAAATTTCATTTAAGGTCGATTTTGAGTAACAAATAACATTAGCTCGTAGAGCTACTTTTCGACAAGCAAAGGTGGAATAAAAATGTAAAACTGAAAACTACAATAATTAAAAATTGATTTATTAGCGTTATCAGTGCAAGTATATTAATATTTATGTATATGAGGTTAATTAAAAGCTGACGAAAGCACATGTAATTGTATGTTTCATGTTGGGTTTTAGACTTGACTTGTAAGGCATTGGCGTTATAATCAAGTTTTCTGTTAAAAAGAGACAATGAATGTGCAATTCAAGCAAAATCGCCATTTCGAATGACGTATGTGTACAAATGGCATTATATGTATTTCCTTTGTGCAAAGGAACTTTTTTGTGAAAAGACACGCATGCCAAATTGGAAACTAATGTCATCCAATGATTTGAAATGGGTTTTTGAATATCCTAAAATGTAGAAAAAATATCTTGAACAGACGAGTAACATTCCAGGAAAATCTAAATAACGACTTACCGTTAAACAGGCTTCAGCGAAATAACAAACTAATTTGAAATCTGTTTGCAACTAAAGACATCGTCTTGCAGTAAGAAAAACGCATCGGAACAATCATGTGTTCAAACGTATGTTGGCAATGTGAGTGTTTGAAAGTTTCCACGGCATATTTTTGTCACAGCATCGTCTCAAATGTAGAAATAATATTCAAAAGGAAATGAGAAAAGGGAAACTTGATGAGACACTGAGCTAACTTGCAGATTCCGTGATCAATATTTGAATCGCACCAAGTGTTAACCTATCTTTTGGAAGTCTTACCATGGATAGCAAAACCAAAGTTAACGATCACCTAAATTGGCAAGATGCTTACTGTTTTTGAATTCGGGATTTTGTTTCGGGATTTTCTAAGAAATTGGATTAAAGATGTATGTGAAATGTATACCAATGCTTCTCTTATCACAGTAGCGGTTATCGTGAAGCTGGCATTCGACAGCCAAAATCGGGTTGTCACATGACTCTTCCAAGTTTAGACTGAATAAATACATATTTGGAATGTGAAGCATTTAATACATACATAATGACTCACTTCATGTGAAACCCTGGTTTTGGGATCGTAGGAAACGTCGAAGATACAGTTCGGTTATCAATAGAGGACAGTAAAGTTAGCCATACATATGCTCAGAGGCTACAGTTTTAGCCAGTGAAAATATATACCTCTTCCCATCTGGAGTGTTTAAATCACTCTAGCTTCTAAACTCATTGATAGGTTTGGATTGAAATTATCAGTGATAAAGCCGTGAATATAACCAACCATTTCTAAAAAAAGTAATAAATTATTAAGAAATAAAACAAAAAATAGTGATGGATACTGTTTTGGAATATTGCTTGTGCTTTCGTACCCTGTTAACTTTAACATTGGCATTAACCAAAACTTTCAGACTTGGTGTCTAGCTTTTGATTAATGTATATTCATAGCTTCCAATTGACTACTTGTCCTGAATGACAATCAAACAACGTTAAACGTTCTAAAAGAAATATTTTTTTTCTGTCTGTGTTTGCCTGGCGATTCTGGACAAATTTACTTATCTCTGTTGTCTTATAAAAATGGTATACGCAGCTGTCGCAATCTGAAGTATTTGAATTGATTTAGACGCAATGGCGCGAAAGTCAGCTTGATTTTTTTTAATTTGATACAAGTTATGTACTTTCTTTTGTATTTTTATTTGAATTATTAAATCAAATATTTAGCCAAATCACCAATATTGGTGTGCCATCAGATTCTGGCTCGATTCACATTAATGAAGTTGAAGCAGAATGGTGCACAAAGTCATTGTGGAATAAGGCAGATATGTAAAAGGCTTCCTAGAACTCCTTATGAAAAATGTAATATCAATCTCGGAAACATGTTAGACCTTTTTCTGTATGTTTAGACCCAAAACATATCATTGACTCATTTACGTTCCAGAAAATCACTCAAAATTTATGGATGCTTCTACGTTTTCTTATTGAACGAACTGGCTTTTTACCATTCGTAGAGAGGAATTCCACCAGAGAAGAAATTGTATTTGTGGCCACCCAGAGCCAAATGTTAGAGAACTAAGAACTAAACTGTGTCTCTTAGGAAGAGGTTGAGAACCCGTTTAAGCCCCCTCCCACAGTAATGTTATACTACTGACCGTTCTAAGGCGATACTTCTGTTGTGGTTTTAAATGTTTGTTGAATTTTTGTGCTGCTTGTAAATCGTGTGTACGTTGTCATAGATTTAGTTAAAATGGATAAATGAGTGGCTATCTATTGTGAAATAGCATCTCACTCGGCTTACGATTTGACTGTTCTATTTGTATTATTACCTTATTGTCATTTAAGTTTTCCCCACCTCGGTTTTCGGAGGGGGATTTTCGTTCTTATTGCGCCATTTCCTGAAAAATATGATTAGAGCTGTCATATTTTGATCGATTTGTCTCAAGTTTCTATGTTATTAGAGGGATGCACCATCTAGTATTCAATGTTCTATATGTATGAAATAATGATGGAGTCGTATGCCTCCCTTTTCAAAACTTCTAACCATTCGTTTAAAACGAATAAGTATCGCGGTACTTGATATGACACCAAGTGGCTTTCTACTTACCGTGTCACTCAGATACCAGAATTATTACGGTAATTAATATGATATATAGAGGATATTCACTTTTTTTTAGGTGAATACCAAATATATTTCATCGAGTGAGTTGAAAATTTAGATGTTTTCAAGTCACGAGATGAAATATATTTGGTATTTACCGACAAAAAAGTATTTTTTTTTTTATTTTATACAATACACGGGCATTTCCCTATTCACAAAGCAGGCGGTGAAAATGCAAAAACAAACACAAATAATTTTGGTACCCACATTTTTCCTAACGTTCTAACTAAGAAAATGAATACCCACACTTTATGTTTTCGTTCGTAAATAACGGAGTTATAGGCACTTGAATTTCTGAAGTGAGGCACATTTAAAGCCAGATGTACGTAATTGACCTCACGGTAGAAATTTTTTTTTTTTTTTTTTTTTTTTTTTTTTGTATGTGAGTGTATTTTGATGTCCTGCGTCCGAAAATGAAAAGAAATTGATACCGTTCCGAGCTTGTTTTCGAGATATCGGCCTTCAAAATCGTCAAATATGAGAGCGAAAATACATTGACGTCAACGTAAAATGCGATTTTTAGACCCCCTTTTTGTTAATTTTCTTGATATATTTAAAAAAATCCACGGTAGGATTTTTTAAAAAACTGATATGTATTAGAGAAATTCCTGAACTACATATAGATAACGAGAAAGTCCTTAGTTACCGGATTCGTTTTCCTGCTATAGGCGTGCGAAGAGAGGTAGTCGTTGCTGAATTCAGTACATTTTACGCGCGACGTTGATTTTGCGCCAAAATTTCCGACACTGTTTAGTATTCAATATTGCTAAATGTCGCGGAAATGTTGTTTTCTTCGGGATAATATGTCCACAATCTATATTTTGATCAAAAATAATAAATAATATTAAACATTTTTACATTTCTGAAGTCCTCTGCATAATTGTATGGATATAGTTTCGTATTCCGAACCTAAACTCACGCTAGAATTGACGTTTCGAGCGAAAACTGACGTTACGAATGCGGCGTAAAAATGACGTTTCGACCCTTAGATACGCACGTTCCTTTGAGCGCCTTCAATTCCGTACATCTGTCTTTAATGACGTCAAGTGAATGTAAACGTCAGAAGTTATCCAAACTCTACAGTGTAAATATCGGCTGATATCAATCACTAGTGAAAATATCAATATCAATTCTGCAGTGAAAATATCACTTTTATCCATTTTGGATATACATTAATTTCACTGCTAAGTATAAAATAAGAAGTGGCTTTCTAATCATCATGTCCCTTCAAAGATTTGGCACCAAAGACTGTCGTTGGCCCCGTGGTCTTTATCGCGAGTACATACAGTACTGTGATCGGATTTATCTGAAACGCTAAGACCTATAACATAATCGTTACATGTCTTACTGCTGTATAATACTCAATACTAGTATCATGTACTTCGCCTTGCTTGTGTGATTGATGGATAAACCTTTTGAACATGCAATCTGCTTTAATAGCGCTCTTTGTAAATCATCTATCAAATGAAATGACGTCCATTTTTCTTGAACGCGAAGCTAACAGATAGGCACGCTATACTGACAATACAAAACGAAAGAGTTTTCAAAATAATTTCGACGATGATTTGTTATCCACTGACTCGTATACACGCAAAGGAACTGTTGTTGAAGCCGCAAATAATAAAATAGATAGAAGTAAGCAATGACCAGGTACTGGTGCAGACACAACCAAAGTCCCACACTAAAAGGGTGGAAACAAAAAAAAAAAAAAAAAAAAAACAATTGGGTAATTGAATTAAGAGAGCATACCGCAAGCTTAGTGAGCAACTCTTTCCCTAACGGTGACCACTCAGTTACCTGAACTTGACTATATACATGATTACGCACATAAAGGCGCAAACAACCAGCACAGAAAGTGACAACAACGCAAAACAAATAGAACCACAAAAGAGGTACCGCCTTGAAACGGCCAACGATATAATATACTAAGGTGTTAAGCTGGGTTTAGTTCATTGTTTTGTCCTCATGGTGAATCTCATCATGAACATATTAAAGTCTATCGTATAAAGTATTTACTACATGTATACAAAATTCTACCTCCTAAGACGCACTAATTACCTACATGTATATGTAAATGTGCGAACAAGACGAGACAATTTTCTTCATCGAGCTTCCAGCATGTCCAGATCAAATAATCAACTTTATTAGTAATTATTGAATTACAGAGCCAGCATTGATCAAATTACTTTTCCAGTAAGACAGGACTTGAACGAACCAGCAATCAGTTTGTGCACCAATGATGTGGCGAATTTGAAGAAACTGGCTTGCAACCGCCCGTTCTTATCTTCCGAATGAAGATTCGTTTCATTAGTTCTTCCAATTATCATTACACGGTGACTAGTAAAATCTGATAAAATCATTCATAAATGGACTAGCGTGACATATAATTTGTCTTGCAAATCGGCTTGTTCTAACCAAAAACCCTGAAAACATTAATTGAATAGAATGCGGCCATCCATAAAAATTGCCCTTATTCTGTCTTTTCTATTCAGAATTAGTCCAGTAAAAGAATTACAATTGTCAGTTGATTGAAAGTTAAATGGCTACAGACTGCTATTCATACCCTGTTCCTTTGAAAATACATGTACATAAAGGTAAGTTATTCAAGAGGTATCATTGGCGTTCATGAAACCCCACTCTGATAGAACCGATTGAATTCAAAAACTGTTTCTAGTCGTTTAATTAAATTAAGCATATCGATTATCTCGGGGTGGGGGGCGTAGTAGGGATGACGTAGTAGGGATGTGCCGCCCGAATAGCCCCCTTTTTCAGCCTCGCCAGATATATGAATGGGTTACCTTTTTCAAGTCAAAATATATGAACAGCCCCAGTTTTTTCATATTTAGTCTATGAATGACCAAAGTTTTCGGACATCCATGTTTAAGAGCACTTTCGTGCTGACATAAACAGCTCAGAAAGTCGAAATATTCATCAGGAAAACATGTCCATGAAATGTATACCCCCTTGAACCCCACTTTTATAAAGCAAAACTGGGGTATGCAGGGGTATACCTATTTTTCTTATTTTTGCTCCAAAACATAGATTGTGGGTACTCGTTAGAACTGCCTCGGCGAGGCGGTTCTAACGTGTACCCACAATCTATGTTTTGAGCAAAAATAAGAAAAATATCAAAATTTTTCTGCTGAAAATTTTCAATTTTTAAAGCTAAAAAAACTCTGTTTATTGCATGGGCAAGTTTTCGTAATGTTTGAATATAATTGTGTATAGGTCAAAATTTTGTACAATCAAATATATGAATGGGTTACCTTTTTCAAGTCAAAATATATGAATGGGTCCCTTTTTTCGATTACCAATTATATAAATTGGGTATGTTTTAAAGTATCGGGCGGCATGTCCGTACCAAAATTACCTCCGAGTTACCCCCCCCCCCCCCCGAGTCGATTATAAGAAATAAGTACTCCATCTTGTCAGTGAATCGATCAGTATTATGTAAATGCAATGTATATATACTAGCCAAAACATAACCGGCCACTTACATGTTACCGTATTCCTAAGTTGTATAAATGGTATTAACGAGTACCCACAATCTATGTTTTGGAGCAAAAATAAGAAAAATATGTAAATCCCTGCATACCCCAGTATAGCTGTATAAAAGTGGGGTATAAGGGAGTATATATTACACGGAAATGTTATTATGCTGAGTGGAATTCTTTACAAATGTTTGCTCAAAGCATGCTGGTTGCCCCACTGAAAATCGGTATCCACATTTTCAAAATTTGCCAATTTTATAATTCTGTGACTCTCGACATTTCGAAACGGCCGTTTTCGTCATTCATATTGAACTTGTTCAAGTTACATCAAGTGAGCATACAGTGACACCAAAAAATCATTTTTTCATAAAAGTGGACTTAGACAAGTTCTTGTACTAACCCCTTCGTTATTATTGTACCAAGCTGTTCAGTGGCAACCTTTACGGACTAATTATAATAAAGACTGTTCATTAAATTTAATATCGTTTATTCCGGGGCTGGCTAGAAGTTCCGTGCACTCTTTTTTCTCCGTGCATGGAAATTTGTAATCAAGTGTAATTAATTAAGCGTGACCGACAACCAAATGATCATATTTGGATCGAAAACTTGTGCAATTTATTAAGGGCCCTGGTCCTTTAACCACTGCTGTCTTAGTAAACCGCGAAAAAACTTCCCAGTTGTGACGCTTATCGCATGTAACCTAAGCATGATTGACTGAGGTGTGTTCATTCTGACTGGCATTCGGTGCTGGTACGTTGAAAATGAATTGTGTTAAAAGACATTGGTGGACCGTAAAGCAATGGCTGAGATCTTAAAACAAGAGCTGAAACAGACCAAATACAAGAGATGATAGTGAGAATAATATTAATATTACAATTTTTTATCGACATCCAGACGAAATACGTTATGCCATAGTCTACTATTATCTACAGATAAAAAAGATTTTGCGCAGCTGTATGTTTCTATTAGATCAGAGAAGTCTCTCGAATCAGAAATATTTCCTAAGCACCATAACAATCAATGGAATACCCTCAAGGTTTAAGAATTCGCCGACATGAGAAATTTGCGGTTGGGTAATGAAAATTTTCAAGTTTGAGTTGAAGTCAATTTCAAAGTTTCTTGAAAATATCTACTATCCAGGTAATAACTAGACATTTGGAGGGTATGTTAAAACCAGTTTTTGTTTGGAAAGCTAGAACAGAAAAGAAATGCGATAGATTTAGAGCCCCTTTATGTTAGACCCCAATTCTTGCATGGTGGTCGAACGTTTGAGCAGAATATTTATATAAAAAATCCTCTTATAATGTCTGACAACCTAGAACATAGAGATATACTACTTAGATTCTACATTTTATTGTGAAATTCAATTTAAACACAGATTCAATTTCCAAAATTGTTAAAATATCTTTCATTTGACTTTCAAAAAAGAAGTGCATTGTAATTGTATGGTGGCCTATAAATGTCATGCCTTTGTTATGGACCAAAATAGTTGCCTTCCTTAAAAAATAAGGAAAAGTATAATTCTTAGTGGTCCTATTCTTGTTTTCATACTATACACTATATCACTTCCTGTCTTTAGTCTTAGGTCATCAAAAAAGCCTTCCTAATCCTCCAAATTCGAATCAATCAACTATCAAACAGGACTATTCTGTTCCAGTATAACATTCAAGACATTGTCCTGGATGAATCGATACATAATCCATTGGTACACAGGTTGTTGAAGATCATCTTAAGGACAATAAATCTGCTGCATGCTGTACATGGATTTAGAAAAAAATTGTGTTAAATATCCAATTCCAAGTGAACATTGTCGGAAATTTATATAACAAACCATCTCATTCTTCAATATGAAGAACATGACACTTGATACAAGTACTTCTGTTTCCATTTCAATATATGTTTACTGTCCACTCATTGTAGCACACTGGTCAATTTTTAAAAAAGCACTGTAATAACTAATAACAATTCAGGATGCACTTCAGCTTTGCCGCCAATCGATTATAAAATTTTCTAAGGATTGACCTTGCAGCCAACATGATCTGAAAAACAAACAAACAAAAAACATAAAACAATATCAAGAGCCTGAAAACATCAGAATAGCATCCAAAAATGTTTATTCCCTCAAAACCCCCATCCTTCTGATTATGAAAATGGGAACTAAAAATTCCTTCAAATTACACTTCCTAATTTACTTTAAAAATAGTTTAATTTTGGAGAAAAATGCAAATAATTAAGTTAAAAAATTATGCATAATCCTTCAAATCATTTTGTAAATGATATGCATTAATTCACAGGGATTTCTCTGGGAGGGGCCCTGTGTTAAAATGACATACCATTTCTATAAATGGCCTACCATAAATGGGCCTTTTTAAGTACAGTATGTATGAAGTAGAGATCAAAGTTTGGGCAAAAGTACAAATTGCTTTGGAAAAAGCCCATACTGATTTCAGTTCAGAAATATCCATGCTTCATGTTGTGTCCTTACAATATATGATTCTGATTTATGAAAATAAACCATTAAAAGCTTTTCAATATGTATAAAAAAAATTCTTAAATTTTAAGAGAGATGCCTCAAAAACAGCCCTGGTCCTAAATTCTTACCTAGTTTCACACTTTTAACCAAATTATAGCCTCTATCAGTCCATGTGACATTCGTTTTTAGTTGTTGAATGGGACGATGAACGCCAATTAAACCAACTTTTGAGTCGCCTGTAAATTAGAAAGAAGAAAATATATACAAAAAGATTAGATTTTAATGTAAATGGAGTCCATCAATTTATGACCATTACCTCAGGAGTTGTGAAAAGGTGACTTGCTGAAGGCCACAACAAAGGGTGCTTCCACCTGAGATCCAATAAATCCCGCATAGGTGTATGAATGGTATTTATTAGAAAAATGTGGTTTCGGCTAGATTGTCACGGCTGTAATTAATAAAGTTTAAAAGCTGACATTTGATTTTTTTTTTCACAAAGCAGTAGCTCAATATACCAATTGTAAGACAGTGTCAAATCTTATTTCTGGAGAAAAGAACATGATCAGCGCAAATCTTCTACAATGTTTGTGACAAATTTAATGGTTTTCACCTTTTTTTTTATATAAAAATCAACAGATTTGGGTAAAAATGAAGGGGAAAACTCCAATTTCTTTCAAAGTAGTATAAATTTTGACCAAACATGATAAAAACATCTAATTATGCACCAGTCATTTGTAACCGCTGCTTCCCCACCTAAAGGGAAGAGCGGGGATTAAGACTTCACAGTTTTCAGGTCCTTGCTAGAAGCCCCACTGCCAGGTGGCAAACTGGAGGTATAAAATTTGCTCTTTACCATGCACTTCGCAAGGATCGAACCTTATGGAGTCCAACACTCTACCACTGTGCCAGTTATTAATTGGACTGAATAAAAAAAAAAAGATTGCCGTATTGACCACCATACATTCTTTACATTTACAAATTTTACAACACTGTCAATTGATCGTAAAACAATGGCTTTGGATATATCTTCGAAATTCGAGTTGAAGGTTTAATCATTCGATCTAAGTATCTACCAAATATGCAAAAAAGAAGTAAAAGGCACAAGTTTGCAATAATAATTACCTCGATCGCTCTTTGCTAGTCCTGTGAAAGTGCTAAAATCCTGTTCAAATTACTGTCAAAACATGGCCTCCCATTTTTGGACCTAACATCGTCGAGAGAGGTTGTGCACCTACGCCTGAGAAAGTAGTGATATTCTGATTATTTTACTTGATAATGTTTATTTTATGATGCGAATAACGCATATATTATTTAAATTTATGTAGACTTTCAATCCAGAATAGATTATTTATTGAAAATATAAAAATAAACAATATTTTAACCAAAATAAGTCAATTATGACTAAATGCCGGTACTGTATTGCGGACAACTCGGTCACCTGAGGTGATGATCAGAAATTGATCGACTCAGTATCTGAAGACGATAACTTACCGCAACAAACTACACCCACGGACATGTACGTTGAAGGACAGACTGTACACCATACTCACCATTGTCGTGTTAAGGCAAAAAAAGAGGTAGAGATCACACCAAAAGTATTTTGGGCTATAATTTATATTCAAAGCATAACACAGTCATATGACATGTGTCGTGACAGACTGGTGGTGGGAGTCTGTAATTAGATGCCTAAGAAGAGCCGAGAGGGAGTAATTAAAAAAAAAAAAAAAAAAAAAAAAAAAAAAAAAAAAAGACTTACCGAAATCCCGAAAACACCGGAGTCACCACTGAAAACACCCGAAACAATATTATTGAGGTCTTTGATGTTTGCAATTTTTAATGTTTATATAATTTCTGCTCTCAATTTATGCAATCGTCACGACGGCCAGACCCATCAGTCAATGCCAACCGAAGTCATCGCCGTGAAAACACGAAAATCAGTAAGATTTTACGATTTTGTGGAATTGAATGGCTTATCTTTCCTGGGCATACAGGTATATAGAATTTAATTGTAACTTCGCGAGTGCCTGATTTCAGTCATTGATCATTCAAATTTAAACAAATTGTTTCATAAAAAAAGAAAGAAAAAATATTTAAATGTATCCTACATTATCCGCCAGGATATGCATCTTTGTAAGAATTGGGTGCAGGAAAATGCTAATAATAGCTGCAAATGTGGAAATACCTTATACATTATATTTTTTCATATGTACAGTGTTTGATTTTTTTTGTTCATTAATCATTCTTTTGTCATTCTAAGTATATTTTCGGATATGTACTAGACAAATATGTTCATAAATATCAAAAGTTATTTTCTGCAAAAACTTGTAATTTTATATTCATCTATAACTTTGGATGTTGTTAATTGGCAAGTACATTGTAAGTACTTGTACAGTTTTAAACACATTCCGTTGGCATACAACAACATTAGCATTTAAAGTATTTCATACAGTGTGATTTTCTCATTTTTCGTATTAAATTTCTGATAAAAGGAATGATACCTCATATCTTATTTGTGCTTTTTGTAGTTTTTCATATATATTTCAACGCGTCTTAAAATGATAGGCATATCTATCAAAAATATTATCTGTTATAAAATGTTGTTTTAAACGCCCTTTGATTGACATTTTGTTGCTTGTTGATTATCCAGTCAGTAGTGTACGTCTATATGCTGTTAATTAGATTAGCTATATTACAACTTAGCACGTGTACGCCTATGTATTTACTGTGCATTATCAATAATTGCAGTAGTATCATAAAATTAAAAAAGATTGAATAAATATCATTTTTGTTCTTTCTCTTCCTTAGTATTTTCACTCTTTTGTTTGCTAAGCGTAATTCAACGCACACAAAAATGTACAAAAGGTCATGTAGGCATTGATTAGGAAAAAAAAAGCAATCATAAACAAATTCCCACTCCAAAAACCGAGGTGGGAAAAAGAAATAAATTCCCACAAGCTCACTCAATCTTGAATATTACCATTCTATACCCTTCAATAGAATAAGTTATAAGTAAATAATATAAAGTAAGTATAGAAAAATGCTTCCGATGTATCATTGACATTTTTATTAAAGTTTATAATTAACTGCACCCGATGTCTCTGTTATATTTTTTAACGATTTATCTTAATTTACATTATAGTAGTTACTATAAAATGAAATATTTTAATACATGCCTTTTATGTGGTGTAATTCTACATTATTGTTTTTACACCCAGATGTATTGTAGAACTGTGCGTTTTAAATTGCAAATGATTCTTTTCTTTTTATATATCAAAATGCATATATCTTAAGTACGTTTATCTAAATTAACTATTAAAATAAATTATGTGTTTTATTACTTTAATGTGTATTTATGTGTTTGTGTGTGTTGATTTTACGAAAAAACATCAATCACTCAATCAAGTATATCTATGAATTATTTTGCGCCATTACAAAATATAAAAAGTTACAAGTAGGCAAAGATCAGGAAAAGTTTAGCAATTCAAATGCTTTAGATCTTTAGTAATTTATTAATGAGCCTAATCCATGATTTTGCGTTGATTTCAGTGATATAAGTGGTGTTTCCGTCTGTCAGTCTTGAATAATATAGAAAACATTTGAAATAGTATATAAAGATCGAAAATCAGCAAATTAAGTCAATTTGTTTAATATTGAAGTTGATTTTTTTGTTGTTGTGATATCGATAGGATGAACAATTGTAAATAGTAAATTTAGATATCAGTTTAACTTGTTACATCCCCAAAAAGACATTTATATACATGTATATCGGAATGGGCTGACATTGTTTATTTTGTTGGTGATTCCGGCGATTTCAGTGGTGTTTTTGGTAATTCCGGTAGTGGGTTAGGTGATTTTATCGTGTTGAAAAAAAAAAAAAAAAAAAAAAATAATAATAATAAATAAATAAATAAATAAATAAATAAATGAAAATTAAATAATAATAATAATACAGCAAATATGTTTAAGGGGTCTGGTGAGGTAATATCCTTACTTGGTGTGAAAAGAAGGTTCGCCGATAATGGCGGTCTAATTTGGATAAGTACAGAAATGCACCGTGGTGGAAAATAATTCATTAAAATATTCAATGCTCTTAAAACATCTTAGTTTTAATTTTTATGTAATTTGAGCTCAAAAGTATATTTTACACCGTGTGTTGTTGCCTCGCTAAGACAACGGCGGAACAGAAACGACGGTTGAACGAATAGCCCCCAAAAATGGCGTATTAATATTGAAAAACAACATGTAAACAGAATTATCGGAATTTGTCCATTTCGCATAGCTGACAGCTTCTCAAACCCAGATTCAGACTAAAATTCATACAGAGAATCTTGCACTTTCGCCAGGTACATTTCGATTTTCTTGTATCGAGACAAAAGTTGATAAAACCTGCCTAAAATGACTCTAACGCAATGTTTACATTTTTTTATGAATGGGGAAATCGGCCATTTCTGAACACGAGGTTTTGAAGGAAAAAAAAATTCTTTGTCACAACTTTTCATATAGAATTACAGCGTTCTGGGATAAACCACTCTTGCATCTAGGTAGTTCAAATGGTCGACCGTGTCGTTCACTCGTTGAGAAATTTCTAACACATTGGTGATATGTCAAATTTGGGGTCTAACAAAAACGCTCTTTTTTCTAAGTTTTTTCTCCAAGTAGGCATTTTTTTTAAAATATACCTCTTCCCTGCAATATGGGAATACAAATTGGTTTTGAACATGCACAAAAATTTCAGTAATTTTGGTTAAATTTACAAAAAAACTACGAAAAACAAAAACAGGTACCCCACCCACTCATGTCAATATTGTCAAATCCTTAATGATTATCAAGTGCTGCAGTGGCCTTTTAACCAGTTCTTACACCCTGATAGGCGGCAGAAGTAACACAGATCAATCACGGCATTTACATGATTTATCTCAATTCATTTACATGATTTATCTCAATTCTTTTTAGTGCCAATATTTGTTTTTCTTACAATACGCTGATTAATTTCCTCAACGAGCCTGTCTGAAACCAGGAAAAGTGAAAACGATCTTATTAATATATGATATAATCTGTATAGGGAAAGATTTATCACGTAACAATTGTCCTCTCGAGACAAACATATTAGAATAAGGCAGACTTTGGACATGAGTGGGTATTGGAATACTGCAATCACGAAAGTTGCGTAATAGATCTGTCCAAGGAGATAAAAGATTCATATTAAAATACAATAACGTGGTATTTGATTTTACTTTTCTTGAAACTTGCTTCTAGTTTTTTATCTATAGTGCAGATTATATTTTACTTTTGGTCCTTTGAGATCAGCGACAGTATTCTGAGAAAAAAATCATTATCGATTTAAATTCATTTTCAAACGAACGTTTTATATATTTGACTCTGTATGTAAAATACTATTCTTTGGATCGACTACCCTGATGATAGTTACAAAATTACAGTATTTCTATTTGGCTCCATTTTGCCAAATCTATAGGGTCACTGAAGAGGCTTAAGTAGCCGAAACCGCGGTATGGCCCATCCGTATTCTCATTAATATGCTCACTGCTCTCAAAGGATCAGTTTAATTTTTATTTAATTTTGAACCTGTCGCTGGAATTTATTTGTCATTGATATATTACAAGAAATGTGTAAACGTTTATAAATAATATAAACGTTTATAAAAACTGATAAAGAAATATCATATAATTTAAAAAATGACCATAACACATAAATTATTTATAGCCTGTGATTCTTATTGCAGGCACCTAATAGAACTGAAGATTGTAGCATCCTTTACAAACATGTCTGTAAATCTTACTGCTATGATTTTCACTAACCAAATCTTTTTCTTTTGGGTATACAAAGTTAACACGTACAACGCATCCTTGATTATTCATAAATGCCAAAACATTTTCTCTATATGAACATGTTTCTTTGTTAATATAATCTTAAATATTAAAATACCAAAACAGTCTCAAGATTAATGCCTGTATAAATACTAAAGATGTTAAGCTATTTTAGATTGCGAGAATTAGTAATAACCATACAAGGATTGGTTGAAAGTTCTTTAAAATGAATTTGAAATTGGAAAGTGAAACAGTTCAAAATATGACAACATCATGCAAGTACTTCTGAGATAACAAGAGGACCAATGGTCCTGTAAACGCTCACCTGAGACCTGAGATATATACATGTATCAATAAACTTGTTAGACTAGAATGGTACAATGCATGTATATAACCCTAGGGCAGGGTCAGAATAACTCCAGGAGTCAATGTCTTTTTCAAATCATAAAAATTCAGTCCATTTACCAATTAACTGCAAGTTTTGTCCTTCAAATGGCATTTTAACAATTTTCTCCATTCAAACGCATGGGCGATCTAAGTTGACCTTGTCGTGACATAGGTCAAGGTAATCCCAGTGTCATGATTTAAACAAATTTTGTAGACCTCCGTTCCGTAATGCTTCATAATCAAAGGCCTTCTGGTCCTGAAGAAGAAGATTTTTTTTTAAAAAGAAAATGCTATTTATAGCCATAGCAGCCATCTTGGTCATGTGACCTTTACTATTCATATAAACTTTCATTTCCTCTTCCTAAGGATGCTCCACATAAAGTTTAGCTTTGACTGGCTAAGCAGTTTCTGGGAAAACGTTGTTTGAATATTATGGTCATCTACATGTATATAGCTCCAGGGCAGGGACTGACAACCCCTGGGCCTAAAATATTTTCATAAGCATAAATCTGTCCATTTGCTCATTCCTAGCAAGTTTTCTGCCATTATATGGCATTTTCCTATTTTTCCCATTCAAATACATGGGCGACCTAAGTTGACCTTGCCGTACCAAGTTTCAAAATCATTGGCCTTCTGGTTCTGAAGAAGACGATTTTTAAACGTTTTTGCTATTTATAGCCATGGCGGTCATCTTGGTCATGTGACCTTGACCATTTATACAAACTTTCTTTCCTCTTCCTAAGGATGCTCCACAAAAAGTTTGGCTTTGATTGGCCTAGCGGTTTCAGAGAAGAAGATGTTTCAATATTATGGTCATATCCATGTATATAGCCCCGGGGCAGGGGGAGACAACCCCTGGGCCCAAAATATTTTCCTAAACATAAATCTTCTGCCCATTTGCTCATTTCTAGCAAGTTTTCTGCCATTTAATTACATTTTCCTATTTTTCCCATTCCAGTGCATGGGAGACCTAAGTTGACCTTGCCGTAAAATAGGTCAAGGTCATCCCAGGGTCATGATTTATATAAACTTTGTAGAGCTCCATTCCCAGATGCCTCACACCAAGTTTCAAAATCATAAGCCTTCTGGTTCTAAAGACGATTTTTAAACGTTTGTGCAATTTATAGCCATGGCGGCCATCTTGGTCATGTGACCTTGACCATTTATATAAACTTTCATTCCCCCTTCCTGAGGATGTTCCACAAAAAGTTTGGCTTTGATTGGCCTAGCGGTTTCAGAGAAGAAGATGTTTCAATATTCTGGTCATATACATGTATATAGCCCCGAGGCAGGGGCAGACAACCCCATGGGCCCAAAATATTTTCTTAAACATAAATCAGGGTTATGATTTATATTAACTTTGTAGAGCTCCATTCCCAGATGCCTTACACCAAGTTTCAAAATCATAAGCCTTCTGGTTCTGAAGAAGATTTTTAAACGTTTTTGCAATTTATAGCCATGGCGGCCATCTTGGTCATGTGACCTTGACCATTTATATAAACTTTCATTCCCCCTTCCCAAGGATGCTCCACATGAAGTTTGGCTTTGATTGGCTTAGCGGTTTCAGAGAAGAAGATGTTTGAATATTCTGGTCATATACATGTATATAGCCCCGGGGCAGGGGCAGACAACCCCTAGGGGCTAAAATTTTCCATAAGCATTAATCTTCTGTCCATTTGCCTATTCCCAGTAAGTTTTATCCATTAAATAGCATTTTACCATTTTTCCCATTCAAATGCATTGGCGACCTAAGTTTACCTTGCCGTAAAATAGGTCAAGGTCATCCCAGGGTCATAATTTATATAAACTATAATGGGCCCGCGTCCCTGATGCTACATACCAAGTTTCGTGGAAATCGGCCCACTGGTTCTGGAGAAGAAGATTTTTAAAGGTTTTTGCTATTTATAGCCATGGCGGCCATCTTGGTCATGTGACCAGGACCATTTATATAAACTTTCGTTCCCCCTTCCTAAGTATGCTCCACATGAAGTTTGGCTTTGATTGGCCAAGCGGTTTCAGAGGAGAAGATCTTTGAAATTGTGAACGACGGACGACGGACGGACGGACGACGGACGGACGCCGGAGCATGGGTATACTATAAGCTAACCTATGAGCCTTCGGCTCAGGTGAGCTAATAAAGAAAAAAGGTAACAACAAGAACAATACAGCATTGATATTACACGCTCTAATCTACATTCAGATAAAATACATTATGTAATAGTCTGCTATTATCTACCGATTAAAACGATTTTGCGCTGCTGTAGTTTTATATTTTGCTTAAAAAGGAGATGAGATAGCTTAGAGAAGTCCCTCAAGTTTCTCAACTCAGAATTATTTCTTTAGATCCATCAATGGAATTCCCTTATAGTTTAACGTTTATCAAGTGCTGCGATGGCCTTTGGACAAGTTCTTACACCCTGATAGGCAGAAGTAACACAGATCAATCACGCCATTTATCTAAATCCTCTAGTGCCAATATTTGTTTTTCTTACAATACGCTGATTAATTTCCTCAACGAGGCTGTCTAAAACCAGGAAAAGTGAAAATGATCTTATTTATTAATATATATATTATATAATCTGTACATGGAAAGATTTATCACGTAAGAATTGTCCTCTCGAGACAAAATATTAGAACCAGAGGACCAATGGTCCTGTAAACGCTCACCTGAGATCAGCTGCATATACCAATAAACATGTTTGAATATTATGGTATTTAACTCCAGTGCAGGGGCAGATAAGCCCTTTAGCCATTTTCTTTTTTCAGAATCTTCAATATTCTGTCCATTTGCCAATTTCCTGTTGGCTTTTTCCTTCAAATGACATTTTAACAGTTTTCCCAATTTAGATGCACAGGCAACCCATGTTGACCTTGCCATAAACTTAATCAAGGTCATCACAGGGTCATGATTTATATATACATTGGAGTACTTTAGCCATCGATGCCTCACGCCAAGTTTCCTTGAAATCAGTCTATTGGTTTCAGAGAAGATAATTTTTGATGGGTTTTTACCATATATGGGCATGGCGGCCATCTTGGTCATGTGACCTAGATTATTTATATACACATTGATTCCCCCATTCTATAGATGCTTCACTTAAAATTTGGCTTTGTTTGGCCAAGCGGTTTCAGAGGAGAAGACGTTTGAATATTATGGAAATATACATGTATATTGCCCCGGGGTGGGGGCACATGAGCCCCTGGGATCCAATTTTTTTCAGAATCAATAATATCCAGTCCTACTGCCCATTTCCTGCAAGACTTTCACTTTAAATGACATTTTAAAAGTTTTCCCCATTCAAATGCATTGGTGACCTATGTTGACCTTCCCGTAAAATAGGTCAAGGTCATCACAGGGTCATGATTTATATACACATTGTAGTGCTTGAGCCATCGATGCTTCGTGCCAAGTTTCGTTGAAATCGGTCAACCGGTTCTGGAGAAGAAGATTTTTGAACGGTTTTTACCATATATGGGCATGGCGGCCATCTTGGTCATGTGACCTGGATTTTTTATATACATATTTGTTATCCCTTCTATTGATGCTTCACATAAAATTTCGCTTTGATTGGCCAAGCGGTTTCAGAGGAGAAGATGTTTGAATATTATGGAGATATACATGTATATTGCCCCGGGGTGGGGGCGGATGAGCCCCTGGTGCCCAATTTTTTTCAGAATCATTAATATTCAGTCCTACTGCTCATTTTCTGCAAGATTTTTCCTTTAAATGACAATTTAACAATTTTTCCCATTCAAATGCATTCGCGACCTATGTTGACCTTGCCGTAAAATAGGTCAAGGTCATCATAGGGTCATGATTTATATATACATTGTAGTGCTTGAGCCATTAATGCTTCATGCTAAGTTTGGTTGAAATCAGTCCAGTGGCTCCGGAGTAGAGGATTTTTGAAGGGTTTTTACCATATATGGGCATGGCGGCCATCTTGGTCATGTGACCTGGATTATTTATATATACATTGGTTCCCCCTTCCCATAGATGCTTCATGTAAAATTTGGCTTTGATTGGCCAAGCGGTTTCAGAGCAGAAGATCTTTGAAAATGGTGGACGACGGACGGACGGACGACGGACGGACGGACGGACGACGGAGCATGGGTATACTATAAGCTCACCTTGTGAGCCTGACGGCTCAGGTGAGCTAAAAAGGCAGACTTTGGCATGAGTTGATATTAAACCACTGCAATCACGAAAGTTACGTAATAGATCTGTCCGAATAGATAAAAGATTAATATTATAATACAATAACCATGATAACATGGTAGATCTACTTGTTTTTACTTTGTCTGAAACGTGCTTCTATGTTTTAATTATGAACTTGTCACTGGAAATTTATTTGTCATTGATATATTATAAGAAATGTGTAAACGTTTATTAAATGTGATAAAGAAAGGTCAGATAATGTAAAAATGATAATTATACGTACGTAATTTATAGCCTGTGCTTCTTAGTGCAAGCATCTAATAGAACTGAAGATTGTAGCATCCATTACATGACTGTAAATCATACTGCTATGATATTTAGAGATTTTCGATGACCAAATCTTTTTCTTTTGAGCATATTACCAATAGTACACACACGATTATCAACAGATCATGTTGGACTGTTCTAAATAAAATGAGTATCATTCTACTATATATAACACCGCTTTTAATAGTCACGTTGATAGATAGTTCCCATAATCCATTCAGGGATATCTCACCCCTTGCTTTTAGTGCTAAAATAAACTTAAAATCGTTTCTGAATCGTCGGGCAGCTAACTCAGTCTGTTGAGTCCACGTTTTTGATTCATCAGGGTGTTTTTTACGATTTATTTGTTTGTCCTTGATGTTGGAGATTCACCACGAGGACCAAACAACTAACTAAATGTTGTGTACCACTGCAGAAGATGAGGGTGAGGTTAGACGCCTGTAAAATCGATTTAAGCCCCCCCCCCCCCCCACCCCCAGTAATTTTATATTACTGATCGTGCCAAGGCGATACTGTTGTGGTTCCATTTGTTTATTGTTTTGGAGTCAATTTTTGTGCTCTTTGAGCCTTATGTACGTTTTTATATTTCTATTTAAGTTCGGGTAACTGAGTGGCCGCCTATTGGGAAATGTTTTCTGGGTGTAAGTACCTTATTGTCAATTTAGTTTTTCCCACCTCGGTATTTGGAGTGGGAATTTCTTCCTGATTGCGCCTTTTAGTGATCGTTACTTTTTAAGTCACCGTATTGATTTACTCTGTCATCAGGAAAACATGTCCGTGAAATGTGTACCCCCTCAAACCCCACTTTTGTATAGGAAAATTGGGGTATGCAGGGGTATACCTATTTTTCTTATTTTTGCTCCAAAACATAGATTGTGGGTACTCGTTAGAACCGCCTCGGCGAGGCGGTTCTAACGTGTACCCACAATCTATGTTTTGAGCAAAAATAAGAAAAATAGCAAACATTTTCTTATGAAATTTTTCATTTTTTACAACTTTAAAAATCTCTGTTTATTGCATGGGCATGTTTTCGTAATGAATGGAAAAAATACTGGACTTGTCTGAGACATTGAAGAGTAGTAGTACAAGAACTAGAATTTGCAATATATCTATACGGTCTTTTGTGAAGCTTAGGTAACCAATACATCGTAGGAAATTTGTCTTGGTGTTCTTTTACACTAACAGAAAATAAACAGGAAATTCTTTTAATAAAGCATTAACTACATTCATCAGTATCTGTCTCCTGATAAGTCATCAAGCTCCTGTGCTAAGGTATTGAAGTACAGCTGTAGTGTAACCTAGAAACTCCAACAAAGTTGCTTGCGGTCTTGCCTGCTAGAACCATGACATACTTTTTATGACATTCCTAGATACCCTGCTTCAAATATCTAAAGGACGATTTGGATTTAGGAGGTAAAAATATTATTTTGTGAATAAAACTTTGTACGTTTATCCACAATAATAATAATGAACATACGTCGCATTTTCAATTCTTTAAGAGCACTATCCTCAACACCCTCTCGTTTACACCATCGGTTACAGAAATCATTCAATGCAGAAGCAACCTCCTCTCCACAAAAACAGAAATGAATTTCAACCCAGATCAACTAAAATTGTTTAACAGTTAGAGCCTCGAAGCGTTTTATTGCAGAGCTCCGTTTGAGAAATAATATTTGTGTTACTTTCATGTCATATCAAATGGTACTGGTTTCAATTTTAAAGGCAGGGTGATTTGTTAATTCGTCGCTTGCAGAAAAGCATTAAATAAAGCATGTATGCATGGTTGTGCTGCCAAAACGGAAGCCAATATTGTCTATCATAGAGCTGAAGTAGCTCAGAATTTCCTAGGTTGAATTTCCATTAATTAACTAACATTTGATTGACGCACGACACTATTATCATATGAATATAATTGACACACGTCATCTGAACTTATGTGTTTATTGATTTTGTTCTCAGACAGGATAAATGGTTTGCTGGCTGTCAAAACAGACCGCAACTCAGTTGGCTAACCAACACTTCATTATACTTCGTAATCTCAATCAACTTTCGTGAGCGATACCACGGAACAATGGAACATCCTGGCAAACTAAACATAGTTGCACAGAGAGACAGGAAATATGAGATGAGGTGTTGTTTGATAGAGAAAAAAAAAGCTTTGGATGTAAACTGCTTATCCTCAAAATCATTCCATAGTGTAGGGAACCATTTTAACACACATAAACATATATACAAAATATAGAAGTTTTATTCGAGCCACATTAATAGTCATTCAGCAATGATCGATGCAATTCAGGTGACGGGGTCAATTTATTTTGCGACATTGCAGGGGTATGCTATTTTCGAAACGGAGCTGTATGCTCTTTATCACCTTTTACAAACTTTTACACATTTCTCGTAACGTTTCAAGGACAAAAAATTAATGATTTCCCAGTGACAAATTAATTATTACAAACTTAAAGCAAGCTTACAAATACCACGTTATTGTATTTTAATATAAATATTTTATCTTTTCGGACAGATCTATTACGCGATTGCAGTACTTCAATGTTCACTCATAAGTCTGCCTTATTCTAATAGTTTTGTCTCGAGAGGACAGTTGTCAGGTGATACATCTTTCCATATACAGATTATATCATATATTAATAAGATCTTTTTTCACTTTTCCTGATTTCAGACAGCCTCGTTGATGAAATGAATCAACGTATTGTAAGAAAAACAAATATTGGCACTAGAGGATTGATTGATCTGTGTTACTTCTTAGATCGCAGCCATTGCTAACCTTTAGCCTACGTCCATCGTTAAACCTTGAGGGAATTCCATTGATTACAAGGCTGTAAGGAAATAATTCTTATTCGAGAAACTTGAGGGACTTTTTTTAAAAAAAATATATCTCCTTTAGCAAAATAGAAAAAGGTACAAGTAGGCAGTGATCAGGAAATGGTTCAATCAGAAAGAAATTCCCCGCTCCCATAAACCAAGGCGTGGGAAAAAACTAAAAATACACTTAGGTACTTATACAAGGAAAACATATAACAAGCCGCGTGAGCAGCTATTCCCCAATAAGCGGCCACTCAGTTACCTGAACTAAACGTACATAAGGCTCAAACAGCACAAAATTCGACTCCAAAACACAAAACATTAAGAACGACAGCAGAAGTATCGCCTTGAAACGATCAGTAAATAGAATTACTAGGGGGGGGGGCTTAAACCGGTTTTACAGGGCCCTAACCTCACCCTCATCTTCTGCAGTGGTTCACAACATTTAGTTAGTTGTTCGGTCCTCGTAGTGAATCTCTAACTAGTCAATGAATCATCAAGGACAAACGAATAAATCATGAAACCTACAACAGCGCCAAATATTTTAATCAGCAGATAATAGTAGACGTTTACCTAATGAATCCCATCTATAAGTAGATTAGTTTGTAATATTTATAGTTTTTTTTTCTAGCATCTCTTGTCTTTGGTCTGTTTCAGATCTTAGTTTACGATCTCAGCCATTGCTTGTCTCAAGTTACGTTCCGCCAGGTCTTTAAACTTTTTTTCACTTGAAGACAACCAGTTACATCAATTTAAAGATGACAAGCATTTGTATTAGGTGGAATGGTAATTTTTCACATTTTGGTCAAACGCGACTGAAAACCAAATATTTGCATACAAAGGTACAACTAGGCAGAGATCAGGAAAAGGCGCAATCAGAAAAATATTCCCACTGCAAAAACCGAGTTGGGAAAAAATTTAATTAACAATCAGGTACTTATACCATGAAAACATATCGTAAGCCGAATGAGCAGCTATTTTCCCAATAGGTGGCCACTCAATTAACTAAACTTAACTAAAATATCAAAATTGTACATAAGGCACCAACAGCACAAAAATTTTAAACACCAAGATATAAAACAAAAAGAACCACCACAGAAGTATCGCCTTGGAACGATCAGTAATATAAAATTACTGGCGGGCTTAAATCGATTTTACATGGCCATAACCTCGCCCTCAGCTTCTGCAGTGGTTTATAACATTTAGATAGTTCTTCGGTCCTAGTGGTGAATCTCTTACTAGTCAATCACCAAGAACAAACAAACAAATCATGATATACATCCTGATGAATCAAGAACGAGGACTCACAGATTGAGTAAGCTGCCCGACGATGGAGATCTCTGGGCGCGGAATAACTTACTAACTCCGGAGCAAAAGAAAAACACCAGTTGGACAACGATGGGTCAAGCAACAGACAAGAAGCATCGGCCCCAAACCAACTAAAATGAATAGCTTTAAGTCGGGCCATCATAGAGTCTGACGCCCGACCCACCGGCGTGCAAGAAGGTAGCATAGTTATCAACCATGTTTGGGTTAAAAACTAAACCTACAGACTGTCGCATAACATTCAAGTTATAACCTACACGTCTGTAACGTGTAATGATTTTTCTGAACTAAAAAGAAAAACCATTCCTTCCTATAAATTTCTTAAATTTGTAAATCAAGTAATCATAAAATTCTGGTTCCGAAAGGCCTCACCTAAAAGCGTCTTTAACCCAACATTATATTTGGAAATCAGTTCATAGTGTCTACGATAAAATTTAGAAAATGTTTTTCGAAGTTTATGATACCGATAGCTCTGTTGGAGAACTTTGGTCGTTAAACATTTATTGCGAGCGTTGAAGTCCGTAACATGATTGCAGACTCTACAAACCTAATATACACCATAAGAAGCACGACGAGGAACGTCACCATCCAAAAACGGAAAATTTACTATATCAAAATCAAAGTCATCGCGCTTATCACAAATTTTAGAACAAACAAACCCATTTGCAACAGAAAGCTGTAAATCTTAAAAGGGGGCTTCGGTATGCGTTTATCTTTAAAAATGAAATTTTTGAATGACAAAAATAGGAGTTTCAATGAATCAAATCGAAAAAAAATGAATTGCAAATTTTGAAAATGGAGTACCGATGTTCAGTGGGGTACCCTGTATGATTTGAGCAATTTGTGAAAGTTTCCACTTATCTTAGTCAAGGAAGGATATGTTTATTTGGAGTTGTCAACAGAAATTTCAATTTTTTATTAGTTTTGAAGAAAACTCGTTAACATGTAAAATTGTAAGTGCCCGATTAGACACTAAAGACGCTTAAATTATGTGAGGGCCTTTCTGAACCAGAATTTTATGGTGACTTGGTTTACATATTTAAGAAACTCATAGAAAGGAATTATTGTTTTCTTTTCAGTTCAGAAAAATCATAAAACGTTACAGAAGTATAGGTTATAACTTGAATGTTATGCGACAGTCTGCATGCTTAGTTTTTAACCCAATCATGGTTGATACTTATCATGTTTTCTCTAATTGCACGCCGGTGGGTCGGGCGCCAGACTTTATGATGGCCCCTACATAAAGCTATTTATTTTAGTTTGTTGGTGCCGGAGCTTCTTGTCTGTTGCTTGGCCCAATGGGGTTCAACCGGTGTTTTTCTTTTGCTCTGGGTTTCACTCAGTTATTCGGCGCCGTGGTATCTCCATCGTCGGGCAGCTTACTGAATCTGTGAGTCCTAGTTTTTGATTCATCATTGTGGTTATCATGATTTATTTGTTTGTCCTTGATGATTCATTGACTAGTTAGAGATTCATCAGAAGGACCGAACAACTAACTAAATGTTATGAACCACTGTGCAGAAGATGAGGGTGAGGTTATGAGCCTGTAAAATCAATGTAGGCCCCTCAGTTGTATATTACTGATCTTTCCAAGGCGATACTTTTGTTGTGGTTCTATTTGTTTTATGTTTTGGAGTCGAATTTTTGTGCTGTTGAACCTTAAGTACGTTTTCATATTTTATTTAAGTTCGGTTAATTGAGTGGCCGCTTATTGGGAAATAGCTGCTCACTCGGCTTACGATATGTTTTCTAAGTTTAAGTACCTAAGTGTTAGTTTAGTTTTTCCCGCCTCGGTTTTTGGAGTAGGGTTTTCTTTCTGACTGCGCCCTTTCCTGATCATTACCTACTTGTACTTTTTAGAAGTGGCTTGTATATATATGTTCTGCGCAGAGTAGGAATCGGTTCAATTCCGGAATTGCACCTGCGCAAAGTAAGATTCTCACTTTGTCGGACAAAGTAAGAATTCCTACTTTGCCCGGTTCGATTCCGGAATTGTCCGTGCGCAAAGTAGGAATCGGGACAAAGTAAGAATCTATTATTTTCCTTGCGCAAAGTAGTAATTTTGGGACAAAGTAGGAATATTATCTCACCTGAGTGTTTTAATGTATAATAACCAAACCAAGCTAAACCAAACCTGCAGAATTTAATTTTGGAAGATGCTGTAAACAGTCACATTTACCAGCAAAACAAATCGTTGACTGGCTATCTCCAGTCATATATCACTTGCAGTGACAAGAGACAACAATTTCCGTCATAAAAAGAACAAAAAAAAAAAAAAAAAAATAAAAAATAAAAATAAAACTAGAATTTGTTTTCTATGTGAAAACTGATGTCTCCCCCCTTTCTACGTGCATGTCCAAAATATGCAAGCAGGAGTTATAGTTCTTGTGCATCACATATCCTGTCATTCTGTTTTATAAGTGTACCAAGTTTCATTGAAATATCTCTTACGGTTTTCAAGTTATAGAGGGGACACGAAAGTGTTTGGAAAATAATCAAAGGGAAATAACTCAAAAGATATGAAAGCAAGAGTAATGATTCTTGTGCATCATGCTTTATAAGTGTACCATGTTTCATTGAAAAATCTCTAATGGTTTTTTGAGTTATAGAGCAGACACGAAATTGAATGAAAAGTAATCAAATGGAAATAACTCCTAAGATATGCAAGCAAGAGTTATGGTTCTTTAGCATGACACATCATCTCATCGTGCTTTATAAGTGTACCAAGTTTCATTGAAATATTTCTTATGGTTTTCAAGTTATAGAGTGGACATGAAATTGTATGCAAAAATAATCAAAGGGAAATAACTCCAAAGATATGAAAGCAAGAGTTATAATTCTTGTGCATGACACATCGTCTCATCATGTTTTATAAGTGTACGAAGTTTCACTGAAATTTCTGTTACGGTTTTCAAGTTATAGGGTGGACACGAAATTGTATGGAAAATAATCAAAGGGAAATTACTCCAAAGATATGCAAGCAAGAGTTATGGTTTTTTAGCACGACACGTAATCTCATCATGCTTTTTAAGTGTACCATGTTTCATTGAAATAACTCTTACGATTTTCGAGTTATAAAGCGGACACGAAATTGTATGGAAAATAATCAAAGGGAAATAACTCATAAAATACTCAAGCCAGAGTTATGGTTCTTGTGCATGACACATTGTCTGATCATGCTCAATAAGTGTACGAAGTTTTATTGAAAAATCTTAAACGGTTTTCAAGTTATACAGCGGACACGAAATTGTATCGAAAATAATCAAAGGGAAATAACTCCAAAAATACTCAGGCCAGAGTTATTGTTCTTGTGCATGACACATCGTCTTGTCGTGGTCTACAAGTGTACCAAGTTTCATTGAAAAATCTTTAACGGTTTTCAAGTTATACAGCGGACACGAAATTGTATCGAAAATAATCAAAGGGAAATAACTCCAAAAATACTCAAGCTAGAGTTTTGGTTCTTGTGCATGACACATCGTCTCGTCGTGGTTTACAAGTGTACCAAGTTTCATTGAAAAATCTTTAACGGTTTTCAAGTTATAGAGCGGACACGATTTGTGACGGACAGACAGACAGACAGACAGACGCACGGGGAAAAACAATATGTCTCCCGACCCTGTCGGGGGAGACATAATAAAAATAAAATAATAAAAAAATAAAGGCAAATAAACTTGGCTACATCCTTTACGGTCAAGTTAAGATGTAAAATTTATATGCTCATCATACTTGAAATTAAGTTTACATGAGATTTTAAAGCACTTAGAATCCCATGCGGGACCAGTGGTTCTCTCCATGCATGACTGAAAAGTATACACAAAATGAAAAAATAAAGAAGGAAAGACACAAACCATCAGAAAGAAAGAAAGAAATCGTGAAATAGAAATGAGCATCGTTTATTAGAAATACATCGTTTATTAGTTTGATGGTAATTTCGGGACGTTGCCTTCATTTTATGGGATTTGTACCCAACATGCCGTGACACCCAAAATGCGCTTGGATCTCGCGTCATGCACACCTGATATAGTGTCTTTTTCATTAAATATTGACTCAATTTTTGTTGTGCATTAAACATATCGCACTTTATCAAGAGTGACTTTGTGTTCTGCATAAGAGGCTTGATCATGGTGTTTTTGGAAACGAGATATTCACCAATTCTTACATTGGGATAGGGGATATTCAGAAATGTTGTTAAAAGTGATGTTGGAATTATTTTCCGTATCTGCCAAGTACTCCAAACACCTAGCCTCTTTTCAGTATTACATTTACACGAGGTGCATACCCCTAAAATATGTTAATACCCCTAAAATATGTTAGGGGTATTATAGGATTTATGACACTTGGGTCGCGTAATAAGAAATAAATGTAGTACGATTGTAGCGAGAACAGAAGCCAGTATAAGAAAATACATGAAACTATTACAAAGTGCAACATAAAACCTTTTCAATATGGAGAAATAAATGGAGTATAATATCTCTTTTTAATGACTTTTCTCATTAATATGCTCATTGCTCTTAAAGGATCTCAGTTTTATGTTTTTCCCTTTTCCCTCTTTATATGCCTATTGATGTCCATTTTGTCCATTCCTAAGTAAGTATCTGTGAAATTCCGAAATTGTCCCGTTGATTTCTTGCGCAAAGTAGGAATTCCTACTTTGTCCACATCGATTCCTACTATGGGCACAGAGTATATCAGTTAATATATTTCCCTTGTACAATTCTAGAATTGTCCGGTACAATTCTAGAATTGGCGGACAAAGTAGGAATTCCTACTTTGCGCAGGTGCAATTCCGGAATTGCACCGATTCCAACTTTGCGCAGAACATATACATCGCATATGTATTTTCTATTCAGTTTTGCGTCCCTTGCAAGATTGTTCAAGCTCATATGAGGCGCGCCAGTCAGTAGGTGGGGCGAAAAGGGGAGAACCCTGAGAAAACAAACACCTGGTACATCCGCAAGCAACACTTGGCTTGTCTCACATGAACGTCGTTTGCGGCTCGAACCCACACTCGACAAAGTAGTGAGATGATGAATGTGTGTCCAATTTCCCACCTGGCGCACCAAATGGTGAAATATTGTCAATTTGGCGTGTGTCACCAGTAAACCAATCAGATTCAGATGATTAAGCGCGGTAATGAAATTTCAGTGTTCTTAACCACTCGGCCACGGGGTCCGCCCATACACTGTATGTAAAAATACTGATCAATTCACAAAAAAGATGGAATACTAATTTCTCATTAACTTCAATGAGATGGAATTAGATGACCAGAAACTGTCTAGAAATCAACCGGTGTTATCGGAGTGGCGTTCAGTAACATAACATAACATAACATAACATAACATAACATAAATTTATTCAGACTTAAGCATAATACACGCTCATCGTCTACAACATATAAATACAAAATCAATGCATGAGATACAAAAAATGTAAGTGCATTATTTACAAGATGCAATAATAATAGATTTCCCTAAATGGATATTCGTTTTTCAATGCATAATTATTTCAAAAGTAAGTTAATGACAGGATTGTTCACAAGTTCCGTTAAGTAACAATATTATTTATGGTTCTGTTTCTTTTTTCAAAACCTTTTATTATGTATACTGCTAAGTTTCTTAATGTTTTACCACTAGAATTTAATAATTCGATAAACTTTAAAACACTAGGACGATTAACAAAGTATCTTTTGATATAAGTAGCTCGTAAATCATTGTAAAGAGGGCAAATTAAAACAAAATGAAATTCGTCTTCTATATCGTTGGAGTCACATAGAGTACATTTTCTATTTTCTCTTCCCATACGAATATGTCTACCTGTTTCTATCCTCAGACCATGTGAAGACAGACGTAATTTGGATAGTGCTTGCCTTTGTTTTCTATTATGTACTTTAAGTAAATAAGATTGGATTTCAAAGGTATCATTAATTTCCCGATACAAAGTCATTGAATTACTTGCTTCAAGGCCAATTCTTAGTTCAACAATAAAATTATCTATCAATCTACGCTTAAATAAAGGGATGAATGATTCTATTTGTACAGAATTAGGGTATTTCCATATCTCTGAAAAACCAGTGCGATCGAGCAAATTCTTTACGTTAGTAAGCCATAATGAACTTTGCTGTGTTGATTTTTTCAAATCGTTCATCATACTGCTGTATACAGCGCTTAAAATGCAATTTGTATTGAAAGCCTTTACTAGCTTAAACCAGTATTTAATAATTCGAACCTGTCTTTCTATTATCAAAGGATATCTTCCCGTTTCTTTATATATGGCGTAATTGTTTGTTGATATCTTAACATGTAAAATGTATTTAAGAAATTTCCTATGAATACGTTCTATGCACTCAGAGTTTAAAAATCCCCACGACTCACAGCCATAATTTAAAATGGAGGCAACAAGTGAGTCGAATAGATGTAACATGATATTTATGGGCGTTTCTACATCTTTAACAATCTGAAATAAAGCATGCATTGCCTTAAGAGCCTTTTCGGATAAGAACTTTGCGTTCTGCATGAATGATCCGCCACACGAAAAAAGTACTCCTAAATAGTTAAATGAATTTACAATTTCAATTTCCTGTCCAGAATAATAAAATCGAGTGTCATGTGCTAACATGCCACCTGTCCTAAAAACAACGATTTTGGTTTTTTGAATATTTACTGTTAAATTCCATTTATTGCAATATTCATTTAGACTATCCAATGAACGTTGGAGACCCTCGGGTGTTTCCGACACTAACACCGCATCATCTGCAAATAATAGAAGGTATAACTGCAGCTGGTCTATAGTTATCCCGTCATGAATATTTTTGCCCATATGCATTTCTGTGCAATTACATGTACTGTCGATTCATAGACGCATAGTAATAAGGCTATGCTATTTTCTTTTCGCATGAACAGGTAAATAATGGTAATAATCAACAGTTACTGTAGATATCTTTTGAATAATTTTGCGTATGTGTATTTCTCATATGGACAGTGTAGAGATAGCTGTCTGTGGCCATTTATCTTTCAATCGTCCGACAGCTGAAATTCTTTTTACTGACTAATTCTGAATAGAAAAGACGGAACAAGGGTTATCTTAATGAATGACCACATTTTATTCAATTGTTTTTCAGGGTCTTTTATTTGGTTAGAATAGGACGATTTGCAGGACACATTCTGTGTCACTTTAGTCCAATTGCATTTGTGAATTGTAAATGATTGTATCAGATTTTACAAGTCAACGAATCTCCATGCGGAAGATCAGAATGGGCGGATGCCAGCAAGTTTCATCTGATTCCTCACATCATGTGTGCACATACTGGTTGCTGGTCCGTCAAAGTCCTGTCTTACTTAAAGAGTAATTTGATCAATGCTTGATCTGTAATTCAATGATTAATAATAAAGTTAATTATTTGATCTGGACATGTGGGAAGCTCGATGAGCAAAAACAATTGTCTTGTTTGCACATGTAGGTAATTAGGGCGTCTTCAGAAAAAAAGTATATTTTAAGCAGTAATTACATAATATGATAAAACTCCTGTCCGTGATGATTCTTTGCCTATTTGGGAATTCACCATGAGCACCAAACAACTTCCTAAATAGGGATAGAGGAAAGAAGAATCGATGCGATTAAATTTAAAGTACCAACATAGACACCGTGCGGGAAAGAAAATGCATCGCAAAGCATTAACATTTTCCGACAACACACTCAAAAAGCAGGATGACTAGCTCGTCCCCAACAAAGTATACACCCGGCTAGTCTCACCCAAAACCTAAGGCAATGAGTACAGCAAAGAGACAGACATAATAAACAGAATATGTAACATGAAGAAAAGTCACTTTTACTTGGACGCCGATTGCCGTTGGGACGCCAAGTACCGTTTTTACTAAGTTCAGATAACTGGGTAGCAACCGTCAGGGAAAAAGAATAGTTCACGCAGTTCACCTAGACGTTACATGTATAGGTCGTATATAATTTTATGAAACTTTAAGGGTTTGCTGGTATGACGAATTTACTATTAAGTTTTATAGTGCTGCTTATTTCAAGTCAAGTTAGTGTTAAAATATATGTAAGCACGATAACTCGAAAACACAAGATAAAGAGACCATCAAATTGAAAACCTCTTTTGTGTGTTTCGAAATCATATAGGAACATTGTCATACTCGTTTCCAGAAAATCGCACAAAATTCCATAGGCGTTTGCGGCATATTACACACTGATGGGCGGAATGGTGTACAATCAATCAGCACTGAAAGCTTCTCTCGATTTGTCACTATTTACTTTCTTTTAATGAACTGATTGATTTGTTTGAAAAGTCAAGGATATTTAACGAACTGGAAAAAACGATTCCTTTGCATATGGTGCAATACATGAAGTATACCTTAGAAAGTGCTATGTGACGTAAATGGTATATGCACTGGTGGTATATTGTAAACAAAATGCTCACAATGCTGAAAATAGTTGGTCGTATAAATGTGAGACAAATCGTAAGATCGAAACCTCGCACAGCTGCGTTGTGTTTTTGAAAAAAAAAAGTGCAGGACTCGATTGCTCTGTCCAGCCGTGTATGGTGTACGAAGAGGATCGAAGGCACCGGTACCAGTCCATTACCAGTTCATTGCTAATGAATGAATGATGTGTACGTGGAAAATATGTTTAAAGACGCGGACCGTAACTTGAGACAAGCAATGGCTGAGATTGTAAAATACGATCAGAAACAGACCATGACTAAACCATTGTTCGACGGGACCCATACAGGTATCGGTTGCTGTATGGACTTCAAACAAAAAATGATAATACCACTAAAGTGTATCTCTAACGGGACAATTGCCAAGAACACGTGTATCTAAGAAAAACTCAGAGACTTTAATATTATCATAATATGAATAGAGCTGTCATATTTGATGGATTTGTCTAGAAAGCTTGTTCAGTCGATGTCATTTGGGGGTTGCACCGTCTGGTTTACAGGGTTCAACCGATAGGACTGTATCTGGCGTGGTACTTCTAGCGTAAGCAGTTTTATTTTGATGATTATTTTCTTTATATGGTCTTTTTTTATTTCTTTCATCAAACTTGACATACATTTTCCGTTCTTAAATGGACAATAATATGTACATTGTAATTGACATTTATTACATATTGATATATTTAAGAATAAAATCTTCTGTATAAAAAGGTACAAGTAGGAGGCGCAATCAGTAAAAGATTCCCACTCCAAAAACCGAGGCGGGAAAAAACAAACTAACAATAAGGTACTTATACCATGAAAACATTTCGTAAGCCGAATGAGCAGCTATTTTCCCAATTGGTGGCCACTCAGTTACCTAAACTTAACTAAATATATGATAACATACATAAGGCGCCAACAGCATAAAAATTTTAAGCACCAAGACAT
The DNA here is from genome assembly GCA_964017185.1 of Rugalucina vietnamica. NCBI lineage: Eukaryota > Metazoa > Mollusca > Bivalvia > Lucinida > Lucinidae > Rugalucina > Rugalucina vietnamica. The sequence continues at coordinate 66,786,838 of OZ024872.1, forward strand.
AAAACAATAAGAACCACCACAGAAGTATCGCCTTGGAACGATCAGTAATATAAAATTACTGGCGGGCTTAAACCGATTTAACAGGACCCTAACCTCACCCTCTGCTTCTGAAGTGGTTCATGTATACACAAATATAAACAAGAAATAAGATAAATCATTTTTTAAAAAGTATATATGTACCAACACGTAACATGTATAACGGAAAGCAGGGTGAGCAGCTATTGAAGTAAGGTGGTCACAGTGCTAGCTTGGACAGAGCAAGTAAAATGCAGAAGGCTAAGTGAACAGCCAAATCATATTCGGGTGGCCACAAAGTCATGCAACATAAAACTCATAATAAGAATAAATTGGATACATGTGAACCACAATAGCAGTACCGCCTTGGAACGGTCAGTTATAAATAACTGGGGGGCTTAAACCGGTTTTACCGGATCCTAACCTCACACTCAGCTTCTGCAGTGGTTCATAACATTTAGTTGTCTCAGGTTGTTCGGTCCTCGTAGTGAATCTCTAACTAGTCAATGAATCACCATGGACAAGCAAATAAATTATGATAAATTCCATGATGAATCAAAAACGAGGACTCACAGATTGAGTAAGCTGTCCGACGATGGAGATCCCTGGGCGCCAAATAACTTACTAACTCCGGAGCAAAAGAAAAACACCAGTTGAACCCTGGTGGGCCAAGCAACAGACAAGAAGCTCCGGCACCAAACAACTAAAATGAATAGCTTTATGTCGGGGCTCATAGAGTCTGACGCCCGACCCACCGGCGTGCAGTTAAAGAAGGCAGCATAGTTATCAACCGTGATTGGGTTAAAAACATTGAGTGTATAAAGCACTCAATGAAATTTCCCTTTCAAATAATTAGTAAGCTGAATTTTCTGAAGAATTGAATCCATGTGACTCCTTAGTCAATAGCAAAGGCTTGTGCAAACGTTTTATAGAATAACGCACTTTGTGACAAGATATCAGAAGGGTAGCGTTGTCCTTTGACGCCGTTGTTTGACGCGTTTCAGGTTAAATATTGGCACACAGAAAATTTCAGAAGACAATACATCGATTATTGCTGGTGTTCACGTACACGTTACTACTGTTTTACATATTTATATTTATATATTTATTATGGTCCTATATCTAGTCCTATGCCTTGCTTCTGCACCAGGAAAACATGTCCGTGAAATAAATACCCCCTTACACCCCACTTGGGTCAAACTGGGGTATGCAGGGGTATACCTATTGTTCTTACTTTTGCTCAAAACATAGATTGTGGGTACACGTTAGAACCGCCTCGCAATTTTTCTTTTTTTCGTGTACCCACAATCTATGTTTTGGGCAAAAATAAGAAAAATATATAAAAAAAAAATGCTACTGAAAATTTTCAATTTTTACAACTTAAAAATCTCTGTACATTGCATGGACATGTTCTCGTAATGGTGAGTGATGGATTAACCTATTGAGCATGTAATCTACTATAATAGATCTTAACCAGATGGAACATTATTAAGACATTGATAAAGTGATCTCTGAAAATTATCCATCAAATAAAATGGCGTTCACTCTCTGGCTTCTTTAGGATTGTACTCGAGGGGAATGGACACGCACGTAGCTATGTTTCTGAAGGTATCTAGCCTTTCCAAACAAATTTCGACTTTTGCATGCACCTCTTTTAAACACTGGTCAAATGTTTTAAGCGAACTTTGAAAAAAACTAATAAGAGTCACTGTTGGCGAATATGACATTCAGGCAAGGCAATTTTTTTCTTCAGTTATACTTTGCTTTCCGCATCGCCCAGATCAAACAATCAACTTTATCAATGATTGAATTACAGAGTCAGCATTGAACAACTTATTAGATTCTAGTATAATACACGCCATCAATAAATAAAATTCGGCAAGTGTATAAAATGAAGAGACATCTAAGACCATCTAAGAAACTTACGTCCGCCAAGATTGATATACAACTACTATAAATTTCTGATTGAACCGAATCTAAATGCGATCACTAGATTACAAATTTTACATATATGCCTTGCTTCATAGGGGCTTGATGTAAGCAAAATTCATGAGAAACGTTAATTCAATAAAACGCGGTCACTCATTAAATTCGTCCTTATTCTGTCTTTTCTATTCCTAATTAGGTCAGTAAAATGATTTACAATTGACGGTTGATTGAATCAGGAATGTGGCTGACCCATAAATCGACATAATCCCAACCATGTAAAACAGGACACATCGCAATCTTAGCCGTGGTCATCATTTTCATATCATTTTTATTCAGTTCTAAGTCTCTTTCGATCTGCATGATCTGAGGCGGCTCATTTAATAAAAGTATTCCCTGGAATTCATTATCACAATCTACAGGTACAGTCAATAGACGTAATTGAGCCGCCTCGTGGGAAAACCAACAATGTGGTTTCCAAACAGGTCCGACACAAACCGGCCTGTACAGCTACAGAAGATGGCTACAAGCTTGAAATTTTGGAGTTAAGTAGAGGAGGATTTGTGCTATCCGAGTAGCGAAAACAAAGGCGCTGAGTTACCGCGAAGCTGATCTGCGTCTTTGTTTTCGCCTATGCAGATTGTTGGTTTTCTCATGGGGCGGCTCAATTGTTCGTCACCTTCTGAAAACTCCATAGACTTCAATGTATGTTTGTGTTTGCAAGAAAAATTATGCTGCTTCTCCTGGTCGCCAGATTTTAATGTTTTTGGTGTCATTTTAAAGGTAAAAAAATGAATAATGCAATAAACAAAAGTATTTTCATTCAATTCCATGCATGCGTTTTAAATCGACATTTTTTTTTCAAAGTTGTGAAATTATTTTTGACAACTTTCAGGCAACGTCACCATTGACGTCAATGGGAAAATGGCATTTTCAAAATTCCTTAATTAAACTTTCAACTGCTGTATATAATGAAAAATAAAATGTCGAAACTACATAAAATGACCTTTTATTTAATTAACTTTCAAATTACACTAAAATCAAGAAACTATGTTCACCAGTAGAGGCAGGATAATTTTTCGAGTAAACATGAAAATACATTAAAGTCTATGGAGTTTTCTGACTGTATATAAATGAGCCGTCTCGTGGGAAAACCAACAATGTGGTTTCCGGACAGGTCCGACACAAACCAGCCTGTATAAGCACAGAAAAGAGCTAGAAGCTTGAAATTTCAGATTTAAGTTGAAGAGGAATTGTACTATCCGAGTAGCGAAAACAAAGGCGCTGATCAGCTTCGCGGTTACCGCGAAGCTGATCTGCGCCTTTGTTTTCGCATATGCAGATTGTTTGTTTTCCCATGAGGCGGCTCAAATGGCAGGACGTTTGGATTCCCGCTTCATTATTTGAGGCGCGTCATGATAAGACCAACAGTTTGTATATGCAAAAACAAAGACACAGATCAGCTTCGCAAGAACTGCGAAGCTGATCAGCGCCTGCGTTTTCGCTACATGGATAGTACAATTCTCATACTTTTTAAATCAAAAAATTCAATCTTCAATCCTGCTTCTGTGCTTGTACAGCTCGGTTTTGTGTCGACCCTGTTCGTTAGTCACATTGTTGTTCGCATTCAAAGCGAAATAACCAGTAAAGGGTAATGGTCTATTTCTGATAACTGGTTTGCGCCCGTGTGGGTATGAATATGTCCGAGTTTGCCTATGCAGTATGGCAAGGATAAATCGTGACCCCAGTCGACCGTGCATACGTGGATATCCGAAAATAGGTCCACACATGACTCATAAGTAAAAACCAAAATAAATACGTATAAAAAAAAATAGAAAATATGCAAAGATCAGACGCTCATAATCTACTGTCAAGTGCACTTCTACTTTTCAGTTGGTGAGTGGCCACCTATTGGGAAATAGCTGCTCACTCGGCTTACGATATGTTTTCTAAGAATAAGTACCTAATTGTCAATTTAGATTTTTCCCACCTCGGTTTTTGGAGTGTGAATTTCTTTCTGATTGCGCCTTTTCCTGATCATTGCCTACTTGTACCTTTTTGTAGAAATTGCTAAACTTAAATCGTCCCATGAGGCGCCTCAGTCTCTTTATTGAAGTCGTTCTCCCCACTATCAAAATAATGGGATTATCTTGTCAAGCGAAAGAAATGTTACTGATCAGCTTTGCAGTCACTGCACAGTCGATCTGCGTCTTATATTTTCGGATATGTAAATAACAGGTTTTCTCCTCATGCGGCTCTATTTCTATCTGTCTCATAATGTATCCCAATCAAAATGTCTGCCTGATAATTTATAAAAACGTTGATTATGAGGCCGATATAATTTTTGCATTTGTTTCATAACTTCTTCGCTGACATAAGGATGTTGCCTCCCCTTTCCTTCGTACATACAATCCATTTCCGGTTCCATACTTTTGTTGTCCTTTTTATCATCGGTCCGAAGACAGTAAAATCCTTTTGTAGCGTTGAAAATAAACACATCATTGTTGAAATATGGGTTAATGTTTAAGAACTCCTCAACTTTCTCCATTTCACGTATAGGATCCTTTACCAGTTTATCCCCATCAACAATGTGAAGATAAGTTGAAGTAGTTTAACCAATTTTCGAAGAAGTTGTCATAGAACTGGACGTACTGTCTCCATCGCGTTTCGAAAGCTCCCAGAATCTGCGGTTCGTCATTGCTCTGATTTTTTGGATGCACACCCTTTTTGCCTTTGTCGACTTTTTCTTTATTCATGGCATAAGATGAAATGGATCTATAGACAGGATGACGAACAATTAGAATCAGTCGAATATTAGGATCCATTCGGAAGACTCTCTCTGGGGCTTCAGGGTGCGGGAAATAACTCGGAGATTTCTCCAGCACTACTTGGCCCGGTAGACTAAAAGGCATCCTGTCTTTATACCAGTTAATGCCATTTTTATACTGATCACTGAAGAAATCGTATTCATTTATTTTCTCATTTCGTACTACTTGCGGATGTGCACTTAAAAATTTCAAAAGAGAATATGTTCCAGCTTTTGCGATGCCAATGATCAAGCAATTAGGCAATCGTTTCTTGCAAGTCTGTTTGTTATTCACTGATTTTCCATACCCAACACAATTAGCGATACCATCTGAAGCCCTTCTTTCGCTGTATAAGTTCCGCCCTCTGTTGTTCGTGCTCCAACTCTTGTCGTTCGAATTCTGTACCCAGGAATAAAGTCTGGACTCAGTCGCGTAATTTGGCCGTAAATGCATGTATATCAGATCGCACACAATAAAGCAAAGAAATAACATAAAAGTCACCTTCAAACACTTGTTGGTAAAACTGCTTCCTTTATCCATTGCAGAATATATATTTTTTCACGAGTGAATATATTTAGTACTTATCTTGTAGTAGATTCGTCACAATTTGATTATTACTAAACAAGCCACCGCATGGGAAAACCAACTATCTGCATATGCGAAAACAAAGGCGCAGACCAGTTTCGAGGTAACCGCGAAGCTGATCGGCGCCTTTGTTTTTGCTACACTGACAGAAGAATCCCTCTTCTACTAAAATCCAAAATTTCAAGCTTCTAGACTGCTTCTGTGACTGTACAGGCTGGTTTGTGTCGGAATCCCAAATTGTTGGCTTTCTCGCGCACTTGCTCAAATTGAAAAAAAAAATACAATGGCCATGATAAAACCTTCTTAAGAATCTCTGCGTTCCTACTGTTTGTACTATAAAAACGAAGCAAGGCTTAACTGAGCCGCGACGCGAGAAAGTCGGTCTTGGAGGTTTCCGACTAGGTCCGACACAAACTAAGCTGTACAGTTACAGAAACAGGCTAAAAGCTTGAAAATTCGTATTTAGGAAGAAGAGGGATTGTACTATCTGAGTAGAGAAAACAGGCGCTGATCAGCTTGCTTCACAGTTACTGCGAAGCTGATCTGCGTCTTTGTTTTCGCATAGGCGAAACTCCGGTTATCTGGCGTCGCGATTTAAAATCATCTGTGTCAAAGTAACTTGGGTATATAGCTCGTTAGGATTCATGCGGTTACAAAGTTCATTAAATGTGTTCGCTCAATTAATTAACCACAAAAGAAACATAACAATACGAAGAGAGAGATTATATTTACCGATGCTAATTGCCCCTAAACCCTCAAAACTACCTGGTTTGTTGTAACAATGTGCAACTTAAACTCTCTGACAGGACATGTGACTCAATATGTAATAGTTAGAGTATGGAGGTGAGGTCAATACGAAAATTATAGACCCGGGCACGTGAACTTAAAGCCGACCGAGCGCAGCGAGGGAGGCTTTAAGGTCTATAATTTTTTGGTATTGACCGATACCGACATACTCTAACTGACTTATATACTGGCTCCTTTGTTTCGCTATAACAAATGCTACACAGCGAGCCGATTGACCAAACCTTGCGCAGTATGCCTAGACCAATTATATTCTGTTAAAGCGTGTTTTCTCGCGACATGACTTTTGGCCAAAATCCCACGGACTAACTGTGAACGATATTTTCTTTCCTCGTGCAGCCATGTCCAAAAATAACTTTCACAGTAGCTTCCCCTTAAAACGTCGTCGAGGTTATTTATGATCAAGATTTAATGCAAATAATTCAATACCATTTAAGTATGATTTTTGTATATCTATATATTGTGCGTAAACTGATTTGAAGGTGTAGATCACTTCTACTTGGATCTGTCATAGGCCAGTCCCCATGCTGAAATGACAGAGGACCATTTACTGAATGCCCGGCTGTTTATGGGGGAAACAGCTGGTCAAAACTAACTCGGCTAGGGGTTTGGTCTTTGAATAATAACTCTTAAACTCTCTGGAAGTGTTTAACCGTAGTATTGACCTCTCCATATGTTTTCAGTATTCTGTCACTCATTTGACGTAATAAGGCTCCTTATGGGTTTATGAGGGTGCATTTTTCATAACTATTCCAAAGCAAAATATTGAATTCCCTTTGTTGGGCCCCATGCACTTCGAGACTAGACTAGGCTAGAGTTTGTTTTGTCGGCCATTTTTCGGTGTCACTTTTTATCACTTCGATAAATAAATCTATTTTCTTCACGCTTACGAGATCAGTAAATACGATGCTTATGATAACATTAAATTGGAGATGTGTTGTTTAATGATATTAAGTAGTGTTGCTTAGTTTCAAATGTTTTTAAATCATAAGATTTGGACGAATTCTCTCGATCGTTGACCTATTTATCGTAAAACGATCCATATGAAATTATGTTGTTTCCAATACAGTGTTCTCGTTCACGTCCGCTTTCATAGATGATTGAAATGCGGTATCACGATCTACCGGATTGGACCGAAACTGTCCGAAAGGAACCGATATTGTCCGAAACGGACATAGATTGTGATAGCATGTATCCGACACAAACCGGCCTGTACAGTCACAGAAGCAGGCTAGAAGCTTGAAATTTCGGATTTATGAAGAAGAGTAATTGTACTATCCGTGTAGCGAAAACAAAGGCGCAGATCAGCTTCGCAGTTAGCGAAAACAAAGGCGCTGATCAGCTTCGCAGTTACTGCGAAGCTGATCTGCGCCTTTGTTTTCGCATAGGCAAGAATCCGGTTTTCTCACGATGCGGCTCAAATAAAACTTCCCGGAATCTAGAGGTCCACGACAGCCAAACCACGGCAGCCAAACTGGATGTCATACAGAGAAAGAAAATCCAAAAATGTGCAAATGGACATAGGTGCAAAACGCTAGATTGCACTGCCTATGATCAGATTTAAACCTATTTATGCAGCGTTTAATGCTGGTTGTTTTTCTCGGGCCGACCAGCTTTCTCCATCATGTAAGACAAAGCGGTCATACATTCCGCACCAGCTTTCTGTCGTATTTTAGAGCAAGAGGACCAATGGTCTGGGTTATATACAAATAAACGAAAATTATAGCATGCTACTAAAAAATTATAGCATGAAAGTTTGATTTTGCTTGAGCCAATCAGAGTAATACTACCACAGAATCAAGCAATAATGGAAGGACAAGATGAATCCAGTATGGTTCGATTTTTTCCCCACATAGTAGCATGTGAAGCATTTAATGTGCACAACAATATTGTGATTTACTTAGAACGCAGGAAAACCGTACCCGAAGAGTTATTGCACCCTGCTTACATGTATCCGTCATGTAACAAAATTTCTTATAATACGGATTTATGCTACATCACACGACACCACAAAAAATTTAGTTTAACCTCACTTTTAAGAATATACCATTTGAGTCACGTGATAGCAGATTTTGGCTTATATGCCACATAACCTTTGATTTAAATTATATTTATAGCACATCCAAGAAGCTGGGTTCACCTTGTCCTTCCATTATTGCTTGATCCTGTGGTAGTATTATTCTGATTGGCTCTAGCAAAATCAAACTTTCATCATGTATTTGAAATCTTTGTTTGGAGTCTCAGAGAATCTAATCAAGTTAGGCACAAGCACGCTATACAACTTTGGGTCACTCAGATAGCAAGAATATATGTTTGGAATTTTGAATAAAATCTTCTTTGCTGGTGGAATTTTACATCTTTTTAAGTTTTTAAGGTCAAGTCAACAATTTTTCCGACGTGGTTATGAAACCATTACGGTTTAACCATAGTATCTGTTTTATTTAGTATCAAAATGCACTAAACGTTACTAATTAAAAGGAATAATTTTAATGTCGGTGTAGATTAATATCTCAATCTCATATTATTTTAAACTTCCAAATTTCTATGAACCCGTCCGTATAGCATGTTACTAAGAACATGCTAAAATTTTCTTGTTTGTCACAGTTTTATTGGGTATTTTGAAGTGATTGGATGCAAAGTTTGAGAAATCAGACTGTCTAGAATTTTCAAAATTATAGATTTAAATTAATGTGCACAATTGTATAGTAAATGCAAACTTAATATGGGATGAACGCGTACATTAATTTCTTTTGTACATGCTGCGCTTTCACAAAGTTATAAAAATAAACACTGAATGAAATGGAATATACAAGTATAATAAATGAGCCGCCTCGTGAGAAAACCAACAATCTGCATATGCGAAAACAAAGCGCGGTAACCGCGAAGCTGATCAGCGCCTTTGTTTTCGCTACTCGGATAGTGCAGTTCCTCTTCTACTTAAATCCGAAATTTCAAGATTCTAGCTCTTTTCTGTGACTGTACAGGACGGTTTGTGTCGGACCTGGTCGGAAACCACATTGTTGTTTTTACCACGAGGCGGCCGAGTCAAGCGACTAGCAAGCGTTCAATCTTGGTATCACACCAGAAACGGGACAGTAACAGCGGTCTGAACATCTCCTACATCTGCCAAGAAACATACAGGAGTCCAAAGAAAACAAAACATTCAGTTTATATTCAACAAGGTTTGATACTTTTGATTTTAAAAGCCAGCTACAAGCTGGTACAACAATACATTTATTGATACAACAATACAACAAAAATAAATTTAAAAAAATCCTAACAATGTAAAGACAATTGAAAAACATTGAAATTTTCGCTCGCAAAAAGTCACAAAATTCTGATGTTTTCAAAACACTCAATGCTTCTCAATGCCGCAAACATCCTTTTTTACCTGCACAACATCACTGCAGCTATCAGTTGTAACATTTTAAAGCTTTTAACTCTGGCAGAGACCTTATAATGCTGAATTAAATTCTGACGTCAATGCGGGCAGCATTTCAGAAAAGTTGTGTTTATTTTTTCCACGCTTTCTCATTTGAAGGTTCTAATCTGTCCACGTTTGTATGCGTCAGAAACGAAATTTGCCCATGCAATATACAGACATTTTCAGAATTTCAATGGGAAAAAAATCGATAGTGTTTATATTTTTGTTCAAAACATTGATTGTGGGTACACAAGATCCGCCTTGATACCCACAATCTATGTTTTGGATCAGAGGTAAGAAAAATAGGCATATCCCTGTCAACTTTATCATACAAAAATCTTTCACTGTAGACAAGCAGATGATCAGTACATGATTAGTCAGCCCCTTTTCAGTTTACGCCCCTTTCAAAATTATTTGCTCATGAGACGGGCCATTTCGAATGTGGGCCGAATACGGGAGTGCACCTAGAATTGCCACCTTTCATGCCTTGACACAAAACTTGACTTTTCCAACATGGGCCTATTCTGGACACAGCAGGCAGATGATCAAATGACTAAGAGGTAATGAAATCTGTGATCTAAACCAGTCCGCAACTGGACGCACTTGTTAGTCATCTAAGTGTTCATTTTAACGATCATTCAGTCATTGAAAGAAATAATATGGTACTCAAACTCATGTCACTTTGTGCAGCAAATAAAGGGTATTTGGTAATTTATATATACATACATGTTTATTCAATAACATTTATTCAATAACATAGGATTTGTGAATTATTTACATTTTTGAAATTCAATATTATGTTAAGCGAACACCTAATAACTAACCCCCTAAAGCTTAAAACGACTACACTCTTAAAACCCCACACTTCCCTCCGAAAACGGAAAGGCATAGGGCATTTAAGGCCTGTTTTTGGCCTCAGATTTTGCTGAAAAATAAATTTTGAAATTCAGGTGAGAAAATTATTCCTAAAAGAAGTCACATGTCTCGTCTTTGAAAAACTAGAACAAGTACTTCATTTACCCTACAAGTGTTGTCATGGCAACGCGCAGAAGAACCATAGATAGAGCACATTTTGCACTTTTTGGTCTATTTTTGGCCATTTGTGAACACATTTTTTAATTTTTAAGTACCAGCCCACACTCCGAACAAAATGATACTTTGCATACAGTATCTCTGGATGATACTTCATTATTATTTCATACTAAGAAATTGTTCGTCGCGTGGGCCGGTAGTTGAAAATGATGTTAAATGGTAAAAAATAGACCCAAAGTTGGAAAAAGTGGTATTTATATGCTTTTCGGAGCGTTGCCATGGCAACATGTGTAAGTTGAATGTGAAAGTTGTGCTAGAATTTGTAAGCAGGGACCTTTACCTGCTATTTGCAATGTTTTTTGGTTTAAAATTCCAAAATTCAATTTTTTACCAATGCATGAGGCCGAAATCAGGCCTTAAATCCCCTAGGCCTTTTACATTAAGGTCGTACACATGAACTTTATAATGGGTATCTCCACCCTGTGTATGGACAATTCCATGGACAAAGGATTATAAGCGATCTTAAACAAATGATCCTGCTTAAACCAGACATTGTTGTCCAAGCATTGTATGAATGTAACTTTGTGAGGCGACCTGATACAGGCCGTATATCTATGATACCCCTCCTCTTTTGACTTTAGCTTTATATCAGGTTTCTTTTTAGTGCTTTCTATATATGCATCCATTATATGAGCTGCTGCACAAGAAAACCAACAATCTGCATATGCGAAAACAAAGGCGCAGATCAGCTTCGCAGTAACTGCGAAGCTGATCAGCGCTTTTGTTTTCGCTAAACGAATAGTACAATTCCTCTTCTACTTATAGACAAAATTTCAAACATCTAGCCTTCTTCTGTGATCGTACAGCCCAGTTTGTGTCGGACCTGGTCGGAAACCCAAATTGTTGGTTTTCTCACGAGGCGGCTCATTTTATGAAACTTTGACTGTTATAAACAAAGATAATAAACTCATTTTTTTAGGATTTGCTGGAATGACGTATGTATTACAAAGTTTTATAGTGCTGCTTGTTTCAAGTCAAGTCAGTGTTAAAATATGTGTAAACACGATAACTCGAAAACCCAATATAAAGAGACCATCACATTGAAAACCTCTTTTGTGCGTTTCGAAATCATATAGGGAACATTGTCATACTCGTTTCCAAAAAATCGCACAAAATTCCATAGACGTTTGCGGCATATTACACACTGATGGGCGGAATGGTGTACAATCAATCAGCACTGAAAGCTTCTCTCGCTTTGTTACTATTTACTTTCTTTTAATGAACTGATTGATTTGTTTGAAAAGTCAAGGATATTCAACAACTGGAAAAAACGATTCACTTCCATTTGGTGCAAGACATGAAATATACCTTAGAAAATACGATGTGACGTAAATGGTATATGCACTGTTAGTCAATTGTACATAAACAAAATGCTCCCAATGATGAAAATAGTTGGCCGTATATAAGTGTGAGACAGGTCGTAAGTTCGAAACCTCGCACCGCTGCGCTGTGTTTTTGAAAAAGATGCAACTCGATTGCTCTGCCCGGTCGTGTATGGTGTACGAAGAGGGTCAAAGTACACTGGTAAATTTACCAGTCCATTGCTGAAATTTAGCATGAGTGAATGATGTGTTCGTGGGAAACACATTTAAAAGACCCTGTGGAACGTAACTTGAGACAAGCAATGACTGAGATTGTAAAATACGATCTGTAAAATACCATGACTAAACCATTGTTCGACGGGACCCATACAGGTAGCGGTTGCTGCATGGACTTCCAACAAAAAATGATACCACAAAAGTGTATCTCAAACGGGACAATTGCCAAGAACACGCGTGTCTAAGAAAAACTCAGAGACTTTTATATTATCATGATATGAATAGAGCTGTCATATTTGATGGATTTGTCTAGAAAGCTTGTTCAGTCGATGTCATTTGGGGGTTGCACCGTCTGGTTTACAGGGTTCAACCAATAGGACTGTATCTGGCGTGGTACTTCTAGCAGTTTTAGTTTAATGATTATTTTCTTTATATGTTTTTTTTTTTTTTTTTTTTTTTTCTTTCATCAAACTTGACATACATTTTCCGTTCTTAAATGGACAATAATATGTACATTGTAATCAACATATATTATACATTGATATATTTAAGAGAAATCTTCTGTATAAAGCACTCAAGAAAATTTCCCTTTCAAATAATCAGCAAACTGAATTTTCTGGAGAATCATATCCATGTGACTCCTTAGTCAATAACAAAGGCTTGTGTAAACGTTTTATAAAATAACGCACTGTGTGACAAGTTACCAGAGGAGTAGGGTTGTCCTTTGACACCGTCGTTTGGCGGGTTTCAGGTTAAATATTGGCACACAGCAAATTTCCAGAAGACAATACATTGATTATTGTCGTGGTTTTCGTACAAGTTACTTGTGTTTTACACATTATGGTCCTCTATCGAGCCCAATGCCTTGTTTTGTGAGTGATGGATTAACCTATTGAGCATGTAATCTACTTTAATAGATCTTAACCAGATGGAACACTATTAAGACATTGATAAAGTGATCTCTGAAAATTATCCATCAAATAAAATGGCGTTCATTCTCTGGCTTCTATAGGATTGTACTCGAGGGTAATAGAGACACGCACGCAGCTATAAATGTATCAAGCCTTTCCAAACAAATTTCGACAATTGCAAATGTAACGGTGTGCTATCCATACATATGTTAAATTTACAACTCGGTACTTGGAGAAATTAGAAAGTGTTGACCATATAGCGCAGTAAGCCACCCTTGGTGGATGAGTATGCTTTTCCATCGGCAACTGTGCTGAACCACAGTTGCCTTACTCATGTAGCTCCAAGGCCAAGACATGGGAAGTAACTTCTCGGGGGGGGGGGGGTAATGTAACGGTGTGCTATGAACAGATAATAATAATAATAGATAATATTATGCAAATTATAATGGGCAGGTGATGCTCACCATTCGCGAACACCTGATCACACCTCCTGTTTTGGTGGATCTATGCCTGTATGACTACATAATTATCTCGTATTCGTCAATGTTATTACGGATTTTTGTGAGCTACGATATACGGTTTCGGTACCTTGACCCCTTTATTTTACAACCAGGCACTTGATGAAACTAGAAAGTGTTAAACATATAGCGTAGTAAACCATCCTTGGTGGATGAGCATGCTATTCCATCGACGGGGTTTAGCTGTTGCTTGCTCGGCTACACGTTATTAAGCGAACTAGGGAAAAAAAACTAGGAATGATAAGAGTAGTTGTTGGTTGGCGAAATATGACATTCTGACAAGGCAATTTCTTTCTTCAGTTATGCTTTGCTTTCCGCATCGTCCAGATCAAACAATAACTCTATCAAGTATTGAATTACAGAGTCAGCATTGAACAACTTATTTAGATTCTAGTATAATACACGCCATCAATAAATAAAATTCGACAAGTGTATAAAATGAAGAGGCATCTAAGAAACTTAACATCCGCCGAGACTGATATACAACTTCTATAAATTTCTGATTGAACTAAATCAGAATGTGTATGTAACCAAAATTCATGAGAAACGTTAATTCAATAACACGCGGTCACTCATTAAAATCGTCCTTATTCTGTCTTTTCTATTACTAATTAGGTCAGTAAAAATGATTTACAATTGGCGGTTGATTGAATCAGGAATGCGGCTGACCCATAAACCGACATAATATCCCAACCACGTAAAAAAGGACACTTTGCAATCTTAGCCGTGGTCATCATGTTCGTATCATTTTTATTCAGTTCTAAGTCTCTTTCGAGATTATTTCAGCTCGCGTGCGACGGACCAATGAGTAGGCTTGACGAGAACGAGAGAACCCCCGAGAAAAAACACCTGATACCCCGCAAGCAGAACTTGGCTCACATGTGCTGTAATAAAATATCAGCCCTCTTAACCACTTGGCCACGGGGGCCGCTTCTTTAATGCAAAAATAATGTAACTGCATTCACAATAAATTATATGAAGTATGTTATTATATTCTTATTAGCGACTAGGTATAAATTAATCTTTATTTTTTTTATTAGGCAAGTACTTTGTCTATCGGGGTAAACACCCTTGACCCAGGGCTAATATCTAAATTTATGCATTTGTGCAATATAGTAAGAAAGATGCATGTGTGTCCTAAGTGTGCCCTGGAATTCATTGTTACAATCTACATGTACAGTCAATAGACATAATTGTTCCTCACCTTCTGAAAACTCCATAGACTTCAATGTATTTTTGTGTTGGCAAGAAAAATTATGCTGCTTCTCCAGGTCACCAGATTTTAATGTGTTTTTTTTTTTTTGGTGTCATTTTAAAAGTAAATGAATAATGCAATAAACAAAGTATTTTCATTCAATTCCACGCATGCGCTTTAAATCTACATTTTTTTTCAAAGTTGTGAAATTATTTTTGACAATTTTCAGGCAACGTCTTCATTGACGTCAACGGGAAAGTGGCATTTTCGAAATTTCCTCAAACTTTCAACTGTTGTATACAACGAAAAATACAATGTCGAAACTACATAAAATGACCTTTTATTTATTTAACTTTCAAATTACACTAAAATCAAGAAACTATGTTCACCAGTAGAGGCAAGATAATTTTTTCTAGTAAACATGAAAATACATTGAAGTCTATGGAGTTTTCTGACTGTATATAAATGAGCCGTCTCGTGGGAAAACCAACAATCTGCATAGGCGAAAACAAAGACGCAGATCAGCTTCGCGGTAACCGCGAAGCTGATCAGCGCCTTT
This sequence comes from Rugalucina vietnamica, assembly GCA_964017185.1. NCBI lineage: Eukaryota > Metazoa > Mollusca > Bivalvia > Lucinida > Lucinidae > Rugalucina > Rugalucina vietnamica. The sequence goes on from OZ024872.1 coordinate 66,802,212, forward strand.
GTTTTCGCTACTCGGATAGTACAATTCCTCTTCTACTTAAATCCGAAATTTCAAGCTTCTAGCTCTTTTCTGTGCTTGTACAGCTCGGTTTGTGTCGGACCTGTTCGGAAACCACATTGTTGGTTTTCCCACGAGGCGGCTCAAATGGCAAGACGTTTGGATTCCCGCTTCATTATTTGAGGCGCGTCATGACAAGACCAACAGTTTGCATATGCAAAAACAAAGACACAGATCAGCTTCGCAAGAACTGCGAAGCTGATCAGCGCCTGAGTTTTCGCTACATGGATAGTACAATTCTCATACTTTTTAAATCCAAAATTCCAATCTTCTATCCTGCTTTTGTGCTTGTACTGCTCGGTTTGTGTCGGCCTTGATTGTTGGTTTGATTCTTTGATTCGCATTCTAAGCGAAATAACCAGTGATGGGCAATGGTCTATTTCTGAAAACTGGTTTGCGCCTGTGTGGGTATGAATATGTCCGAGTTTGCCTATGCAGTATGGCAAGGATAAATCGTGACCCCAGTCGACCGTGCATACGTGGATATCCGAAAATAGGTCCACACAAGACTCATAAGTAAAAACCAAAATAAATACTTATAAACCCAGGCATATAAAAAAAAAAGAAAATATGCAAATATCTTACGCTCACAAGCTACTGTCACGTGCAGTTCTGCTTTTCAATTGGTGAGTGGCCGCCTATTGGGAAATAGCTGCTCACTCGTCTTACGATATATTTTCTAAGTATAAGTACCTAATTGTCAATTTAGATTTTTCCCACCTCGGTTTTTGGAGTGTGAATTTCTTTCTGATTGCGCCTTTTCCTTATCATTGCCTACTTGTACCTTTTTGTGGAAATTGCTTAACTTAAATCGTCCCATGAGGCGCCTCAGTCTCTTTATTGAAGTCGTTGTCCCCATTATCAAAATAATGGGATTATCTTGTCAAGCGAAAGAAATGTTACTGATCAGCTTTGCAGTCACTGCACAGTCGATCTGCGTCTTATATTTTCGGATATGTAAATAACAGGGTTCTCCTGATGCGGCTCTATATTTTTATCTGTCTCATAATGTATCCCAATCAAAATGTCTGCCTGATAATTTATAAAAACGTTGATTATGAGGCCGATATAATTTTTGCATTTGTTTCATAACTTCTTCGCTGACATCAGGATGTTCTCTCCCCTTTCCTTCGTACATACAATCCATTTCCGGTTCCATACTTTTGTCCTTTTTATCACCGGTCCGAAGACAGTAAAATCCTTTTGTAGCATTGAAAATAAACACATCATTGTTGAAATATGAGTCAATGTTTAAGAACTCCTCAACTTTCTCCATTTCACGTATAGGATCCTTCACCAGTTTATCCCCATCAACAATGTGAACCTGAGATAAGTTGAAGTAGTTTAACCAATTTTCGAAGAAATTGTCATAGAACTGGACGTACTGTCTCCATCGCGTTTCGAAAGCTCCCAGAATCTGCGGTTCGTCATTGCTCTGATTTTTTGGATGCACACTCTTTTTGCCTTTGTCGACTTTTTCTTTATTCATGGCATAAGATGAAATGGATCTATAGACAGGATGACGAACAATTAGAATCAGTCGAATATTAGGATCCATTCGGAAGACTCTCTCTGGGGCTTCAGGGTGCGGGAAATAACTCGGAGATTTCTCCAGCACTACTTGGCCCGGTAGACTAAAAGGCATCCTGTCTTTATACCAGTTAATGCCATTTTTATACTGATCACTGAAGAAATCGTATTCATTTATTTTCTCATTTCGTACTACTTGCGGATGTGCACTTGAAAATTTCAAAAGAGAATATGTTCCAGCTTTTGCGATGCCAATGATCAAGCAATTAGGCAATCGTTTCTTGCAAGTCTGTTTGTTATTCACTGATTTTCCATACCCAACACAATTAGCGATACCATCTGAAGCCCTTCTTTCGCTGTTTAAGTTCCACCCTCTGTTATTCGTGCTCCAACTCTTGTCGTTCGAATTCTGTACCCAGGAATAAAGTCTGGACTCAGTCGCGTAATTTGGCCGTAAATGCATGTATATCAGATCGCACACAATAAAGCAAAGAAATAACATAAAAGTCACCTTCAAACACTTGTTGGTAAAACTGCTTCCTTTATCCATTGCAGAATATATATTTTTCACGAGTGAATATATTTAGTACTTATCTTGTAGTAGATTCGTCACAATTTGATTATTACTAAATAAGCCACCGCATGGGAAAACCAACTATCTGCATAGGCGAAAACAAAGGCGCAGACCAGTTTCGAGGTAACCGCGAAGCTGATCGGCGCCTTTGTTTTTGCTACACTGACAGAAGAATCCCTCTTCTACTAACATCCAAAATTTCAAGCTTCTAGACTGCTTCTGTGACTGTACAGGCTGGTTTGTGTCGGAATCCCAAATTGTTGGCTTTCTCGCGCACTTGCTCAAATTGAAAAAAAAAAAAATACAATGGCCGTGATAAAACCTTCTTAAGAATCTCTGCGTTCCTACTGTTTGTACTATAAAAACGAAGCAAGGCTTAACTGAGCCGCGACGCGAGAAAGTCGGTCTTGGAGGCTTCCGACTAGGTCCGACACAAACTAAGCTGTACAGTTACAGAAACAGGCTAAAAGCTTGAAAATTCGTATTTAGGAAGAAGAGGGATTGTACTATCTGAGTAGAGAAAACACAGGCGCTGATCAGCTTGCTTCACAGTTACTGCGACGCTGATCTGCGTCTTTGTTTTCGCATAGGCGAAACTCCGGTTATCTGGCGTCGCGATTTAAAATCATCTGTGTCAAAGTAACTTGGGTATATAGCTCGTTAGGATTCATGCGGTTACAAAGTTCATTAAATGTGTTCGCTCAATTAATTTACCACAAAAGAAACATAACAATACGAAGAGAGAGATTATATTTACCGATGCTAATTGCCCCTAAACCCTCAAAACTACCTGGTTTGTTGTAACAATGTGCAACTTAAACTCTCTGACAGGACATGTGACTCAATATCTTATTTTTAAATTTGCAAACTTGACTGCTTTCTTTTCAGGAGGTGTTTTTGACTTGTATCCCGGCTAGGGGTTTGGTCTTTGAATAAAAACTCTCAAACTCTCAAACTCTCTGGAAGTGTTTAACCGTAGTATTGACCTCTCCATATGTTTTCAGTATTCTGTCACTCATTTGACGTAATAAGGCTCCTTATGGGTTTATGAGGGTGCATTTTTCATAACTGTTCCAAAGCACAATATTAAATTCCCTTTGTTGGGCCCCATGCACTTCGAGACTAGACTAGGCTAGAGTTTGTTTTGTCGGCCATTTTTCAGTGTCACTTTTTATCACTTCGATAAATAAATCTATTTTCTTCACGCTTACGAGATCAGTAAATACGATGCTAATGATAACATTAAACTGGAGATGTGTTGTTTAATGATATTAAGTAGTGTTGCTTAGTTTCAAATGTTTTTAAATCATAAGATTCGGACGAATTCTCTCGATCGTTGACCTATTTATCGTAAAACGATCCATATGAAATTATGTTGTTTCCAATACAGTGTTCTCGTTCACGTCCGCTTTCATAGATGATTGAAATGCGGTATCACGATCTACCGGATTGGACCGAAACTGTCCGAAAGGAACCGATATTGTCCGAAACGGACATAGATTGTGATAACATGTATCCGACACAAACCGGCCTGTACAGTCACAGAAGCAGGCTAGAAGCTTGAAATTTCGGATTTATGAAGAAGAGTAATTGTACTATCCGTGTAGCGAAAACAAAGGCGCAGATCAGCTTCGCAGTTAGCGAAAACAAAGGCGCTGATCAGCTTCGCAGTTACTGCGAAGCTGATCTGCGCCTTTGTTTTCGCATAGGCAAGAATCCGGTTTTCTCACGATGCGGCTCAAATAAAACTGTTCCCGGAATCTAGAGGTCCACGACAGCCAAACCACGGCAGCCAAACTGGATGTCATACAGAGAAAGAAAATCCAAAAATGTACAAATGGACATAGGTGCAAAACGCTAGATTGCACTGCCTATGATCAGATTTAAACCTTTTTATGCAGCGTTTAATGCTGGTTGTTTTTCTCGGGCCGACCAGCTTTCTCCATCATGTAAGACAAAGCGGTCATACATTCCGCACCAGCTTTCTGTCGTATTTTAGAGCAAGAGGACCAATGGTCTGGGTTATATACAAATAAACGAAAATTATAGCATGCTACTAAAAATTATAGCATGAAAGTTTGATTTTGCTTGAGCCAATCAGAGTAATACTACCACAGAATCAAGCAATAATGGAAGGACAAGATGAATCCAGTATGGTTCGATTTTTTCCCCACATAGTAGCATGTGAAGCATTTAATGTGCACAACAATATTGTGATTTACTTGTGAAAACCGTACCCGAAGAGTTATTGCACCCTGCTTACATGTATCCGTCATGTAACAAAATTTCTTATAGTACGGATTTATGCTACATCACAAGACACCACAAAAATTTAGTTTAACCTCACTTTTAAGAATATACCATTTGAGTCACGTGATAGCAGATTTTGGCTTATGCCACATAACCTTTGATTTAAATTATATTTATAGCACATCCATGAAGCTGGGTTCACCTTGTCCTTCCATTATTGCTTGATCCTCTGGTAGTATTATTCTGATTGGCTCTAGCAAAATCAAACTTTCATCATGTATTTGAAATCTTTGTTTGGAGTCTCAGAGAATCTAATCAAGTTAGGCACAAGCACGCTATACAACTTTGGGTCACTCAGATAGCAAGAATATATGTTTGGAATTTTGAATAAAATCTTCTTTGCTGGTGGAATTTTACATAAGTGTGTTTGTTTCTTTTTAAGTTTTTAAGGTCAAGTCAACAATTTTTCCGACGTGGTTATGAAACCATTACGGTTTAACCATAGTATCTGTTTTATTTAGTATCAAAATGCACTAAACGTTACTAATTAAAAGGAATAATTTTAATGTCGGTGTAGATTAATATCTCAATCTCATATTATTTTAAACTTCCAAATTTCTATGAACCCCTCCGTATAGCATGTTACTAAGAACATGCTAAAATTTTCTTGTTTGTCACAGTTTTATTGGGTATTTTGAAGTGATTGGATGCAAAGTTTGAGTAATCAGACTGTCTAGAATTTTTAAAATTATAGATTTAAATTAATATGCACAATTGTATAGTAAATGCAAACTTAATATGGGATGAACGCGTACATTAATTACTTTTGTACATGCTGCGCTTTCACAAAGTTATAAAAATAAACACTGAATGCAATGGAATATACAAGTATAATAAATGAGCCGCCTCGTGAGAAAACCAACAATCTGCATATGCGAAAACAAAGCGCGGTAACCGCGAAGCTGCGCCTTTGTTTTCGCTACTCGGATAGTGCAGTTCCTCTTCTACTTAAATCCGAAATTTCAAGATTCTAGCTCTTTTCTGTGACTGTACATGTCGGTTTGTGTCGGACCTGGTCGGAAACCACATTGTTGTTTTACCACGAGGCGGCCGAGTCAAGCGACTAGCAAGCGTTCAATCTTGGTATCACACCAGAAACGGGACAGTAACAGCGGTCTGAACATCTCCTACATCTGCCAAGAAACATACAGGAGTCCAAAGAAAACAAAACATTCAGTTTATATTCAACAAGGTTTGATACTTTTGATTTTAAAAGCCAGCTACAAGCTGGTACAACAATACATTTATTGATACAACAATACAACAAAAATAAATTTAAAAAATCCTAACAATGTAAAGATAATTGAAAAACATTGAAATTTTCGCTCGCAAAAAGTCACAAAATTCTGATGTTTTCAAAACACTCAATGCTACTCAATGCCGCAAACATCCTTTTTTACCTGCACAACGTCACTGCAGCTATCAGTTGTAACATTTTAAAGCTTTTAACTCTGGCAGAGACCTTATAATGCTGAATTAAATTCTGACGTCAATGCGCGCAGCATTTCAGAAAAGTTGTGTTTATTTTTTCCACGCTTTCTCATTTGAAGGTTCTAATCTGTCCACGTTTGTATGCGTCAGAAACGAAATTTTGCCCATGCAATATACAGACATTTTCAGAATTTCATTGGAAACAATTTGATAGCGTTAATATTTTTGCTCAAAACATTGATTGTGGGTACACAAGATCCGCCTTGATACCCACAATCTTTGTTTTGGATCAGAGTTACAAAAAATAGGCATATCCTTGTCAACCCTAGTTTTTCTATAGAAAAGTGGGGTTCGAGAGGGTATACTTTTCATGGACATGTTTTCCTGATGGCGGCGACCGTCATCAGTTTGTCTTTCATATTAATCAACAGCGGAAAGAAAACATCAGAATAACATATCCGTGTAATATGTACCCCACTTTCATATAGCAAAACTGAGGTATGAAGGGGTATACCTAGTTTTCTTATTTTTGCTACAAAACATAGATTGTGGGTACTCGTGGATACCGCCTCGGCAAGAAAAATATCAAAAATTTTCCACCAAAAATTTTCGATTTTTACAACTTAAAAAATCTCTGTATATTGCATGGGTGTGTTTCGTAAAGCAATGATCGAAAACCAGCTCAGTCACAGACAATGTCCCGCTAAATCCAAAGATGAAGACAACCAAGCTAATTTCTACTTACCTAAGCACCGACTGTTTAGTTATGAGTAAGTACTGATACATAGAGATCGTACTCAGTACAAACTTAGTGAACCGCTATTCCACCCCACTACCCCACTCCGCCAAAACAAGGGGGCCACTTAGTAAGTGAGCTTTAACTTAAACATTTACCACTTCATCATACAAAAATCTTTCACTGTAGACAAGCAGATGATCAGTACATGATTAGTCAGTCCCTTTTCAGTTTACGCCCCTTTAATGTGACGGACCATTCAGTATGTGGGCCGAATACGGGAGTGCACCTAGAATGTCTACCTATCATGCCTTGACACAAAACTTGACTTTTCCAACATGGGCCTATTCTGGACACAGCGGGCAGATGATCAAATGACTAAGAGGTAATGAAATTTGTGATCTTAACCACTCGTCAACTGGACCCACTTGTTAGTCATCCAAGTATTCATTTAATCGATCATTCAGTCAATGAAAGAAATAATATGGTACTCAAACTCATGTTACTTTGTGCAGCAAATAAAGGGTATTTAGTAATTTATATATGCGTACATGTTTATTCAATAACATAGGATTTGTGAATTATTAACATTTTTAATATTCAATATATGTTAAGCGAACCCCTAATAACTAACACCCTATAAATATTAAAACGACTACACTCTTAAAACCCCACACTTCCCTCCCAAAACGGAAATTTTAAAACATTATGGTCGTACACGTGAACTTTATAATGGGTATGTCTAACCTGTGTATGGACAACTCTATGGACAAAGGACTATAAGCGATCTTTTAAACAAATGATCATGCTTAAACCAGACACTGTATGTATGTAACGTTGTGAGGCGACCTGATACAGGCCGTGTATCTATGATACATGCACTTCTTAACTTTATATCAGGTTTCTTTTAGTGCTTTCTAAATATGCATCCATTATATGAGCTGCTGCACAAGAAAACCAACAATCTGCATATGCGAAAACAAAGGCGCAGATCAGCTTCGCAGTAACTGCGAAGCTGAACAGCGCCTTTGTTTTCGCTACACGGACAGTACAATTCCTCTTCTAATTATAGACAAAATTTCGAACATCTAGCCTTTTTCTGTGATCGTACAGCCCAGTTTGTGTCGGACCTGGTCGGAAACCCAAATTGTTGTTTTTCTCACGCACAGGCTCAATTATTACATATCTTCTTCTTCATCACCTTTGATTTTCTTCTTTTTGACTTTTTTCTTCTTTTTAGGTTTCTTTTCCAAGTCTAACTCAGAATCCACGACAGTGCGTTTCTTCTTTTTCTTCTTTGGCTTGGGTGATTCCAATGCTTCAAGACTAGGCAGCTGAGAAACGGTCGGAGAGGGCATTGTTGAAAACGGCATTTCAGGCTCGAAAAGGCTTTCAATAGACGGTACCTCTGACAAGTCTGATGCACCAAGTGATACAAGTGATGGCGGCCGGGGAAATGATGGCAGTCCTAGACTCGCGTCCATTGTTGGCATGTCAAATGCACCACCATAGTCCATCATTGGTTCTATGACAGTAGGTGGACTTTTTTTCTTTTTAAACTTCTTGATGAGGGCAGGGATTACCACCATTACAGTTACAACAATCACTGCAGCCACTACTAGTACCATTATTGGGGGTGATTCTCCAGAATCAGCTCTCGGATCAACAATCAGTATAATAGGAGGAGGAGGGCGTGGTGGTTGTGGTCCAGCTGTAGAAAAATTAAAGAAAGAATTAGTGAAAATGATTTGAGCCTGTGCGTGAGAAAACCAACAATTTGGGTTCTGACCAGGTCCGACACAAACCAGACTGGACAGTCACAGAAGCAGGCCAGAAGCTTGAAATTTCGGATTTAAGAAGAAGACGAATTATACTATCCGTGTAGCGAAAACAAAGGCGCTGATCAGCTTCGCGGTTACCGAGAAGCTGATCTGCGGCTTTGTTTTCGCCTATGCAAATTGTTGGTTTTCTCATGCGGTGGCTTTAACATACATATGAAGGTATTTGTGTAGATACAGTCAATAGACATAATTGTTCGACACTTTCGGAAAACTCCATAGCTTTCAATGTATTTTCATGTTCACAAGAAACATTACCCTGCTTCTCCTGGTCAACATATTTTAATGTTTTTGATCTCATTTGAAAGGTAAATGAATAAAGCAATAAACAAAAGTGTTTTCATTCGATTCCATGCATGCGTTTTCAAGCTGCAAATTTTTAAAAAGTTTTAAAAAATTTTTGACCATTTTTGGGCAACGTCACCATTGACGTCAATGGGAAAATGGCTTTTTCAAAATTTCATTAATCTTTAATCTCTTGTAATTCAAACATGCAATGTCGAAATTTCATCAAATTACCATTATTTATTGCTTTATTCATTTAACTTTCAAATGGCACCAAAATCATCAAAAATACGAATACCAGAAGAGGCAGAATATTTTTTCTTGTAAACATGAAAATACATTAAAGTCTATGGAGTTTTCGGAAGTGACGAACAATTATGTCTATTGTACATATGAATTAAATGGCTGTTCTTGATATGATCAGATGTTTTATTATATGGCAAGTGATGAAATATAGAGAAATATGTATTAAATATAACCAATATTTGAAAAAGTTATATTTTCACATGTGAAAATATAAAAAAGTTGTATTTTCACTTGTGAAAATATAAGATTTGGGAATACGCAAATTACGATTCCACCGTTTCATTTCTAATTTATACATAAATAATTCCAACTTAACTAATTTCCTACATTCTGATTGGTTGTTTGGAAGACTTTATACTTCGATAAAAGCAATGCGTAAGAATACTCAATTTTCACCTTAAAAACGGCGCGACGTTACGTGATAACGTGACGTTTCTTCAAAGAAACGTTGACGTCATCAAATCTAAACGTCATGAAAACAATGGACGAACGCGTTTTGAAGAAGTCGAAATGAATATTTGGAATTTTTATTAACATGGACGCTTTTTCCTTTAACAGAACATTGTACGGTAAGAGTTTTAATCTTCTTGTTGAGTGTTGAAATTTGACGTTTGAATTTCTAATGTTGCGAGCCCCAGTTCAAAATCGACATGTCTTTCTATCGGTCCAGACGGCGATATTTTCTCCCAAAAGCACAATTTTGACTGGAGGGGAGATGTTTTAAAGCTCTCACTTTGACAGCCTGCCTATTGCAAGCCAGTTATAGCTTCTATTTATTGCGAGAAGTGAGTTTTATGCTTTGGAAATTTTCAAGATGGCTGCCTCATGAAAATCCGTTTTGCTCTATTTTCCTTCCGCTGGCTTTATGAAAATTTAAATCTATGTAGACAAATGCAGTGTATTGAGACAAAGTTGGAATTATAAGGAATGAATTATTATTTTTGTTGATTTTATCGATGTGTAAACTCAGGCGAATCACTCACAAACTTTTTCATAAAGCCCTTCGGGCTTTATTTAGTTTGTGAGTGATTCGCCTGAGTTTACACATCGATAAAATCAACAAAAATAAAATTCATTCCTATACTAAATTTTATAATCCATGCTATTGTTGACGCAATGAACGTTCACACACAATAGCGACGTAATGACGTGACGTAATGACGTCATTTAAGATTTTGACGTCATATGCTTTAGCGCGCAACGTTACAATGACTACATGCAATATAATAAAAAGAAAATTCAAGTTTTTGTCGCGAATATGACTTATTTCATCTCGTGAAGTGAAAAATTATATATTTCATTCGTGCCTTCGGCACTCATGAAATATAAAAAATTTTCACTTCACTCGATGAAATAAAACTCATATTCACTCCAAAAACTTGAATATCCTCTATATACTTTCCATATTCACACTGTAATTAAAAATACACTTACGAGGTGTGATCAGAAAGTTCCTGGCCGCAAGTGCTTGTGATTACAAGGGAATGAAAATCTGGTGATAACTTTTCAATATAACCCACCTTCAAGGCAATGCACTTAGTCCATCTCTGTTCGAGCTTGCTTATCCCTTCCAAATAGAAGTCCTTTTCCTGGTCCTCCAAATACTCGTCACTGCCGCTATGACGCCTTCATTGCTTCCAAACTGTGTTCCACGAAGGTTGGATTTCAATTTTGCGAACAGATAAAAGTCAGAAGGGGCCATAATATCAGGAGAATATGGGGGATGAGGAAGGACTTCGAATCCGAATTCAGTCACAGCAGTCATGACAACTTGCGACGTGTGAGCAGGCGCAATGTCCTGCAAAAGCAGAACACCTCGAGTCAGTTTTACTCTCCTCTCTCTTGCAATTTCATGTCGCAAGCGCCTCAATTCTGATGCATAATATGCACCATTTATCGTGCGACCTTGTTCAAGATAATCAATCATGATTACTCCCTGACTATTCCAAAAGACTGAGGCCATCACCTTCCCTGCCGAAGAAACTCTCTTAAACTACTTGGGAGGGGGTGAGCCAAGGTGCTTCCATTGCCTGCTTTGCATTTTCTACTCTAGCCCAGTGATGAACCCATGTCTCATCTTGGGTCACAACTCGGTCGATAAAATCTCCGGGATCATCCCCATAGCGAGACAGGGGATACCTAGAAATATCGAGCCGAGATCATTTTTGGTCATCAGTCAACATTCTCGGTACCCATCTTGCCGAGACCTTGGACATATCTTTGTCCGTTAGATTTTTTGTACTGCCCCAAAACTTATGCCCACTTCGCTGGCTATACTTCACAAGTCTCGCCTCCTGTCACACATAACCACGATCTCCACATTTTCATCAATGGTGGTATCTTTTGGGCGGCCAGACCTTTCATCATCCTCAATGCTCTCTCTCCCACGTTTAAATTCTGCAGCCCATTTTTCACAGTGCTATAAGAAGGAGACTCATTCCCAAGTGTTTTCATGAAGTCTTCGTGAACTTCATTGGGAGTCATAACCTTCTTACAAAGATATTTTATCACTGTTCTCAATTCAACTTTCTCCATTTTGCAAGTTTGACGCCATGTCCTCTCTCAATACTGTCGTACAAAAGCAATCAAGCGTGACCAAATGCTTTTTATTCTCAAGATGACTTTCAATTGAATAGAATGACAGACTGAACAAGGATTGCTTTGAAGTGTATCAGGCTTAGAACTTTCTGATCACACCTCGTATATGATAAATATATTATTCACTTTTAGCTCACCTGAGCCGAAGGCTCACAAGGTGAGCTTATAGGGTGGCCATGATCCGGCGTCCGTCCGTCCGTCGTCCACAATTTCAAAGATCTTCTTCTCTAAAACCGCTTGACCGATCAAGTTGAAATTTTATGTGGAACCTCATTGGGTAGTGGCATTTATATTTTGTTCGTGATATCTTGGTCACATGACCAAGATGGCCGCCACGCCCATATATGGTAAAAACCCTTCAAAAATCTTCTTCTCCAGAACCGGCAGGCCGATTTTCACGAAACTGGTATGTAGCATTTGGGACTCCAGCCCATCATAGTTTGATTAAATGATGACCGTAGGATGACCTTGACCCATTTTACGGCAGGGTCAATTTTGGAAACATAGGCTTTTACATGGGGAAAAGTGAAAACTATGGATTTTTTGAAAACTATTGCAGCCTGACACCTAAAAAGTGGTAGATGCAAACAACTAATGAAGTAGATGAAGATAGGTGATTAATTTAGGTCAAGGTCATCTCTTGACCTTGGCCAGTCTGTGCTCACTACACACTTTTCAAAGATCTTCCTCTCTGAAACTGCTTGACCAATCAAAGTGACATTTTATTTGGAGCATCCATGGAGAGGGGGAACGAAAGTTTGATTGCAAAATCCGGGTCACATGACCAAGATGGCCGCCATGCCCATATATGGTAAAACCACTCAAAAATTTTCTTCTCTAGAGCCGGCAGGCTAGTTATCACGAAACTTGGTATGTAGCATTTGGGACTCCAGCCCATTATAGTTTGATCAATAGATGACCCTAGGATGACCTTGACCTATTTCACGTCAAGGTCAATTTTGGAAACATAGGCTTTTACATCGGAAAAAGTGAAAACTATGGATTTTTTTTTGAAAACTATTGCAGCCTGAGATCTGAAAAGTGGTAGATGCAAACAACTAATGGAGAAGAAGAAGGTATGTGATTAGTTTAGGTCAAGGTCATTTCTTGATCTTGGCCGGTCTGTCACCCATACACACCTTTCAAAGATCTCTGAAACTGCTTGGCCAATCAGTGAAATTTTATGTGGAGTATCCATGGGTAGTGGAATGAAAGTTTGACCGCGAAATCCGGGTCACATGACCAAGATGGCCACCACGTCCATATATGGTAAAAACCACTAAACAATCTTCTTCTCCAGAACCGGCAGGCCGATTTTCACAAAACTTGGTAAGTAGCATTTGGGACTCCAGCCCATCATAGTTTGTTAAAATGATGACCATATGATGACCTTGACCTATTTTATGGCAAGGCAAAAACAATGGATATCTTGGAAACTATTGCAGCCTGAGACTTGAAAATTGCTATATGCAAACAACCAATGGAGTCAATGAAGGTATGTGATAAATTAAGGTCAATGTCATTTCTTGACCTTGACCCAAAGTCATTTTAATATCAAAATTAAGATTATGGGTTTCTCAGAAATCGATGGTTTTCAATAAAGGTGTGCGAGTATTCAAGGTCAAGGTCATTTCATGATGACTTAATGCTCCAATATGAGGTTTCAGGTGAGCGTTCTCAGGACCAATGGTCCTCTGGTATTGAATGACATTAAAATCAACATCATATTGGGTCATATATTATAATATATAATATATTATAATAAATCAAACAAATAATCAAGATACCCGCTTTGCAAACAGCAATGCCTTTATTAACTATGTTAGATAGTTTGTGGTTGATACGAAACCATGAACGTTTACATACCTGCCTCTAAACCAGAGGACCAATGGTCCTGTTAACGCTCACATGAGTCCTGAGATACATGTATATACAAATCAACTTGTTTGTCTAGAATGGTAATATACAACTATATAACCCCAGGGCAGGGTCAGAGCAACCTCTGGAGTCAATTTTCCTTTTAAATCAAAAAGATTTAGTCCATTTCGCCAGTTTAGTGCAAGTTTTGCCCTTCAAATGACATTGTAACAATTTTCCCCATTCAAATGCATGGCCTACCTAAGTTGACATAAAATAGTCCACGGTCATCCAAGGGTCATGATGTATATAAACTTTGTAGAGCTCCATTGCCTGATGCTTCATGCCAAGTTTCAGAATCGTAGGCCTAGGTTTTTAAACGATTTTTAAAGGTTTTTGCTATTTATAGCCATGGCTGCCATCTTGGTCATGTGACCTTGAACATTTAGACAACTTTCATTGCACCTTCCTAACAATCCGCCACATAAAGTTTGGCTTTGATTGGCCTAGCAGTTTCAAAGCAGATGATGTTCGAATATTATGGTAAAGTACATGTTTAGAATCCCGGGACAGGAGCAGACAAACCCCTGGAAACAATTTTTTTTCATATACATAAATATTCTGTCCATCTGCCCATTTCCTGCAAGTTTTGCCCTTTAAATCATATTTTAACAATTTTCCCCATACAAATGCATGGACGACCTATCTTGACCTTGCCTATCATCACCACCGGAAATAGATTACCACTGAATCGAAAGTAAGACACGCGAATGTGAGCGCTCCCACAAAATGGCAAATTTTATCGCCAAATATAGCGGGATTTACAAAACATTTGCGAGGCGATGATAGAGGATAGAATAAGCTTCCATCGTAAGTAAGAGTTTTTGTTTATTAGAAAATTTGAGGGCTTTAACAATGAAAAATCCTTACAGCTGGTACCGAAAAAACAAAAAGTATTGTGACATTTATTTTCATTTTTTCCAAAGAAAATGTGCATAAATCCCACATTTTTTAATCATGATGAAGAGAAATTATAGTTGAAAGATAAATTTATAAGCGTTTTACCTAAAATCGATGGATTAAACAAAATTTTGGCCAAAACAAAATGTTAATTGTGGACGGCGAATAGATCTTTATGTGGACGGCTTATATATTTTATCACCAAAATTTTGTGGACGGCGAATAGTTTTGAGCTTTCCTACCTCATATGTTCATAAACAATTATGTTTAAGTCGTATTTCGTTCGTGAAAGGTATATGCATTAGAAAACACTATACCATTTCATTCCAGAACAATAATGGCAACATACAAGTGCTACTACTGTCTTGAAAAGCCGTAAAACTTCGAAAACACGATCCAGCACATTATATTTACATTTCTGATGATAAGTCTTAGATCTATAGATCTGAAATGCTATTCATACTTCCATGAACAACATCGTGTCAAGCGACATCACGTGACCAAACTTGACATCATAAAAAACCATGGCTCTCATCATGGCCAGTGGACGTTGTAAACATCATGACGTCATCGACGCCGTTCCGCTGTTCAACACACAGTTTGTGTAAATTCTCTATTTGATTCGGGATCCATTTATTTTTCACGCCACCCACTGTGGTTCATAGCTCCATGAACATCAGAAAAATGAAATTCATTTCTTAAATTAATTGTCACCAAGATGATGAAGTACGAGTCAGACAATTACATGAACATAAATTGCGAACGATTAGTTTCAGAGTTCTTCTAGAATTTTCTCGAAAACAGAGAAAACTATAACAATCGATACACCAAAAAACACGAAAATACAGCTCAGTCTGCACATTCATTCTATCTGATCAATGTTTGTTTCATTTAGATATTTGACGAGATAAGCCAAATGGAGGTGGGTTGGGAGCACCCCCAACCTTAGATTGATTACAGCCGTAGATGTTGAAATATTTTCGCAAAGTACACCATGCCTTATTTGTTTTTATGGTATACCATACCATACTTAACACTCAGCTATCCAAAACAACTATAGTCAAACAAGCAAAATGGCCAAGAAGAAAAGAGAATTTGAATGGAGTTATTTATGATATCATATATGTAATTCAAAGATTATATAAATATATTTACATTTTTCTAAAACCTCCTTAGATGAACCAACAGATGTTCATCTGTGTTCATACTTCCATGAACAACATTGTGACACGCGACGTGACGTAATCCAAACTTGGTGTCAAACTAGAAAATGTGTTTATGAAACACTATGCCCCCAACTGGTAAGCCACTTTCAAGATGTAAAAATGTCCAAAAAAATGACTAAGTTCAAATTGTAAAAAAGTGACAAAAATTAATCTGAGGAGTATATCCCAACCACATGCATATCTTCAAAGCATGGTCACAATGTCTGCAAAGTTTCAAAAGTATCGGTATTAAATTGTAGGAGGAGTTGCGCACACAAGTTACCCTCTATCCATCCACTAAAATGCCCGAAAAAATGACTAAGTTCAAATTGTGAAAAAAAAATAACAAAAAATAATCCAAGGATTATATCCAAACCACATGCATATCTTCAGACCATGCCCATAATACATGTAAAGTTTTAAATAAATTGGCATGAAACTGTAGGAGTTGCGCACACAAGGTACCCACTGCCCATTCACTTTCATTGTCAAAATGCCCGAAAAATGGCTAAGTTCAAATTGCTAAAAAAGTGACAAAAATTAATCTGAGGATTATATCCAAACCACATGCATATCTTCAAAGCATGGTCACAACATCTGTAAAGTTTCAAGAGAATCAGAATAAAACTGTAGGAGGAGTTGCGCACGCAAGGTATCCACTATCTTTCACTTTATCAAGAATTAAAAATGGAAATAACTCTCACAGAATTGGCCCCTAGCCCCTTGAATTTACCTGAAAAAAAATACGGGTCCTCTTAATTTTCATATACAAACTACATACCAAATTTCAAGATCCTAGCTCGAACGGTTCCTGACCGAGTGCTCACGCATCACAGACTGACTGACTGACTGCACGCACGCACTCACTCACTCACTGCACTGCACGGACAGACCCAAACCAATATGCCCCCTCAACTTCTTCGAAGTTGGGGGCATAAAAACATGAATCTCGCCAATCTGATTGGACATTGTTAACGTCGACGCCGTTCCGCTGTTTGAACACACACCGTGTGTAGATTCTCTGTTTGCTGGTACTGAATGTGACCGCCTTGGGGATATTTCAACAAGCGGTATAGGGAAATGAATGTAAATATAAGCAGTGAGTTTAATTTTTCCGTTGTTCATGGAGCTATGAACCGCAGTGGGTCGCGTGCAAAGCTTACATGAACCCCTTCGGGGTTCATTCACTTTGCACGCGACCCACTGCGGTTCACAGCTCCATGAACACCAGAAAAATGAAATTCATTTCTTAAATAAAAACATTTCATCAGACTTTATAAGTCTTTCCCAACCTGTACACGAAACTGTACCACAGTAAATACCATTGGTTCTATTAAACCTGCATGAAATGATAAAAAAAATCGTGTCCGGCATCCTCAACAAAACCATTTCTATTCAGAACTTCTCTAAAATATTCAATCGTGTCATCGCTGTACCCATTATGGGATCGAGTTCCATGCCGGACAAATGTGAGAGAAGTCTAAACCTATCTCATATAAGCCGAAATAATCTTGATAGGGACGTAAAACTGAGTCAGACTGGCGTTTCACTCATCATCATATCAATGTGTATCAATCGTCGGTATATGAGTCTTAAGCGATAGATAGCAGGGTCAATAAATAATGGTTTAAACACATGACTCAGTCTGAGTGACTTGGCCGTCAGAGATTCTTAACCAGTCATTTTGACAACCGTGCGATCACACTGACACTCCAACCTCATTTGTTGATCCTGCCTGTGTCCCTGACCTATAATTTACAGTCCATCGACTTTATCAAAACTTTATGGCAAGTTTACAATAAACATACAGCAGTGATAGCTCTTAACATGAAATCGCGCATGCATTTAAATTGTCATTGACATACTCTCGAAGCAGGCACCTTGACCTTGTGCTCTTGACATACATTCTCACAGTTTAGTTACTTTGCTCGATGCAGGTCCATAACGAGAACATCAGGGTGCTAAAAGTTAGTTGGAGCAATGTTCATTTAGTTAACTTCACCACACAAACAACATGCAAACGAACAGTGCAATAAGTAAATTACATGAAATACTGCATACCTGCCGTGATTGTGCAATAATTCATTTATTGTTATTGTAAAAGAAATCACAATCACGAAATATGCGTTAATCTTGATAACATATACTCACTATTCGCCGTCCATAACTATAACTATTCGCCGTCCATAACTTTACCAGTAAACAACTATTCGCCGTATATCTCAAACATTTTTGTTTCAGTAGTTAATGGCAGCAAATAATCAAACGAAGACAAGAAACAAATGTGAGATAAGGCAAAATTGTATCAAAACAGGGAATGAACTTCATGTCAAAAAGAACTGCTTGTATTGATAGCCCAATAAAACATATGTTTTCGCGACACGATGATAATCTAGGCCAGTACCAGGCAGCGAAAAACAGATCTAAAGAAAATCATTTCGATACTTAGGATAAAACACAGCTACACTTCATTATAATAAATCTTTTTACAATTTATCTTACAAGCGCTGGTTGTCCTGAAGTAAATAATAAAGCAATGATAAAGGTAAACACTCACCACTCGCCATGACGTTCATTCCTACTTTCGATTCAGTGGTAAACTATTTCCGGTGGTGATGATAGACGGTATAAATAGGTCAAGGTCATCAAAAGGCCATGTTTTATATAAACTTTGTAGAGCTCCATTGCCTGATGCTTCATAACAAGTTTCAAAATCATATGCCGTCTTGTTCTGGAGAAGTTTTTAAGGGTTTTTGCTATTTATAGCCCCGGCGGCCATCTTGTTCATGTGACCTTGAACATTTATACAAACTTTCATTGCCCCTTCCAATCGATGCTC
Organism: Rugalucina vietnamica; assembly: GCA_964017185.1. Taxonomy (NCBI): domain Eukaryota; kingdom Metazoa; phylum Mollusca; class Bivalvia; order Lucinida; family Lucinidae; genus Rugalucina; species Rugalucina vietnamica. The sequence goes on from OZ024872.1 coordinate 66,820,738, forward strand.
CACATATAGTTTGGCTTTGATTGGCCAAGCGGTTTCAGAGGATATGTTTGAATATTATGGTCATATACATGAATGTAGCCCCGGGACAGGGGCAGACAACGCCCTGGGGACATTTTTTTTTTCATAAACATAAATATTCTGTCCATCTGCCCATTAACTGCAAGTTTTGCCCTTCAAATAATATTTTAACAATTTTCCCCATTCAAATGTATGGGCGACCTATGCTGACCTTGCTGTAAAATAGGTCAAGGTCATCCCAGGGTCATGATTTATACAAACTTTGTAGAGCTCTTTTGCTTGATGCTTCATACCAAGTTTCAAAATCATAGGCCTTCTGGTTCTGGCGAAGAAAAATTTTAAAGGTTTTTGCTATTTACAGCCATGGCGGCCATCTTGGTCAAGTGACCTGGACCATTCATACAAACTTTCGTTCCCCCTTCCTAAGGATGCTCAACATGAAGTTTGGCTTTGATTGGCCAAGTGGTTTCAGAGGAGAAGATGTGTGAACAACGACGACGAGGACAACGACGACGACGACAACGACAACGACGACGGACGACGGAGCATGGGTATACTATGTATAAGCTCACCTGTGAGCCTTCGGCTCAGGTGAGCTAAAAAGCTGTACCGCTGTTTACATGCCAATAATGAATTCAATTAACAGTTTAATACATCAACGAATTTTTAAAGCTAAAATTCCATTAGTGCAACAAGTGAACTGATTACCGTTTATTGACATTTTGAAAGACATCCCGCGTTGGGGTGGTTGCTGCGGACCTTCAAAGACCACTGTTACATACTTGCTGGTGGTAAGCTTGTATGTATCAGTGGCCCCACCACAGAAGTAGGTCACCAAGTTTTCTGGCTTTCTGACTTTTCCTGTAACAAAACAGAACAGTTTAATACATCAATCTTATGTGCATAACATCACCTCAGCAAAAATGATGCAAATAAAACTTTATCCAAAAAGTGTTAGAACACAACTTGATTTCTACCGCCAAGATATACTTTCATTAAATCTTCATTATTTATTTATTCATTTATTTATTTATTTATTTATTTATTTATTCAATATTTCAAGAGGGTGACATATTAAGCTCGGAGGCATATGACCCTCTGAATAGTGAAATAGGTGGTGGTGGTAATTCTTTTGCCGAAATAACACTGGCTATATCCTCTATGTGCTTTTCAATTCTTTTGCTGTCTCTAGGTGCTTTTCACAAAGTGATAGATCTTCGAGCAAGTTTACTTCAAAAGGTGTTTAACTACGAGTTTATTTACTTGAAAATTTGAATTTAATTTTGATTTTTTATAAGTCGTTCTGCTGATCTCAAGAATGCTCCGAATGCCTTCTGCAGCTTCTGCTTGCTTCCTCTAGATTACCCGTCAATACTTTCGGGTTAATTACCGACTGAACAATCCCGCTTCCGGCCAGAATTTCCTCAACACCCCTCTCCAAGTCATTTCGTTGATTATTGTATTTTTCACAATGAAATACATAGTGCTGGATAGTGTCTTTTTCTGAACATGACTCACACAGATCTGATTTGGTTTGGTCAGTTTTAGATGCTAGGTGATTAAGTTCCACTTGGCCCGTAATTATCTTATTTATGATTGACTCTACTTTCCTGTCTCCAATGGTAACTTGTGATTTGCCAACTTCTGAAATAATTTCTTGCAGCAAGTCTGTCTTTGTAGAATTTGTGTATGTCTTCTGCCATTTATCTTGCATCCCACGTTTCATTAGTTTAATAGAAGCTCCGATCTGTCAGCGACCCCCTCATAGAAATCCTCTTTTTTTCGTTTTTCCCTCCATTTGTTTTGCTCCCTCTTTGGCTAACTTGTCAGCTAACTAATTGCCCTTAAATCTTTATGACCCGGAATCCAATGTACAGTGAAACAGTGGCCGTTGTCTTGTAATTGCGATAATAGTTGTCTGATATTAAGAATCACATCCACATTGTGTCTGGGAATATCTGTACCAAATGCTGAAGTTATAGCTGGTTGAATGTCAATAAAGAAGTGTATGTTCTTCAGATTTTCTTGATCCACAAGGTGTTGTAAAGCCGTTAAAATGCCAATGACTTCTCCTATGTAGTTATTACCATTAGAACATACTGGCTTTGATATACAAATGGGTTCTTTGTCAAGTCCATCATGGTAGATAACCTAAAGCTCCAGTAGGTCCTGGGTTGCCTAAAGCTGATCCATCTGTGAAAACCGATACAGTTCCAGGGTCTAGATTATCTAGAATACGTTTGATGTTTTCCTCTTGTACAGTTTTTCCTTCCTCAAATTCTTCCCACTTACATGACATAATAGGCTGTCTGCAAAGACCCATAAGTTCTTTTGTATACTGGAATTCCTTTGCTATATTTTCAAGGTTGAACTTAGCTTTCATTTCAATAAAAGCAGACAGTAATAATTTAAAATTGAAAGTGTTTTTTTTTTTCCTTCGAGTTTTTGATCATTTATGCATATATCAAATTCTTGCTTAACTGGTTCTGTGTCATGTTTACTATGAATTCTCAGTAACTCTTCTGCCTGCCTCAGCTTCAGATAAAGGTGAAGTGGGTTGCAGTTAGATAAAATTTCTACTGCTTCTGTACTGGAGTTAGATAAGCATCCTGTTGCCTTTAGCAAAGCCGCTCTTTGAACTTGATGTAACTCCTTGCTGGCCTTATCTGTAACCGTTGACAATGCAGCGAGTCCATAGTCCATAGTATTTATATAGCCTCACGAAAGTGTTTTGTGAACATCCATTGTTAACGAAATGTTCAATACATTTGAGTGCTTTAAAGCCCTTGTTTTTCCTCTCCTGGATATGCAGGTTGAAGTCCAGATTTTCATCAACTATGATTCCAAGGACTTTTTACGAGGAACTTGTTTTATGACTTTGTTTTTGATTTTCAGTGTCAGTTTGGGTGTTGGTGTATTTGGGGGTGGGACAACAACTACTTCCGTCTTATCTGTTGAGATTCCCATATTCCATTTTGGACACTAATTGTTGATAATTTCATCTGCGTCATGAGTGGCCGTATCTGAAGCTTCATCTAGATCTTCACTGTGTGACACCGCAGTATTATCATCCGCAAATTATGTATGTGTCTTAGATTTGATGTTGTCCATGACATCACTTGTATAGAGGTTACACAGAAGCGGCGAAAGAACGGAAGCCTGTGGTATACCGACCTTTGGCGTTATCCACTCTGACCTTTCCTCATTAACTCTAAGACAGAATTTTCTATCATTGATGTAATGGTACAGGTAAAGTAACATTCTTCCACAAATACTAATCTTTGCTGCCTTGTATAACAATCCTGCTCTCCACACTTTTTTCAAAGCAAGATTCAAAATCCATAAAAACTGCTATATTGTACTCATTCTTACTTTTAGCTTCTTGAATGCTATTTACAACTTGTTTTCTGTAAGCATCTTGAGTAGGAGCAAAGCCATTTGATATATCCAACCTCCAAATCAGTCTACGAGCGATTGTTCTTTGAAATATTTTGCTAATAACACTTTCTAATGTTATAGGTCTGTAGAAACATATATACTGTATTGTAATAATACATATTAAATAAAGTACTGTATTGTAATAAGAGCTGTCGCAGGACAGCGTAGCTCGCCTGACTTGTGCTTTGCCACTAAATCTATTAAATCTATGACCAAAGACATTGACTTCAATGTCACTCAGGTTGGTCGTGATGCATGGTACAGCATAAAACTTCAGACCAATATCTACCAACATGCTAAGTTCAACTTGATCCATCTACATATTTGATATAGACTTATAACCTAAAATCTAAGTCTGTGACCTTGACCAAAGGTGAGTCAAGATGCTACAGCATGATAAAAGAATAATATCTAACAGCAAAGTATCAACTAGATCCATCCATCTGTTCCAGCAATATACAGTTCAAAACACTTTAAGCAAAAGCTTTAACATAAAATTTCAAAGTCTGTGACCTTGAACTCAAGGTCACCCAGGTGGGTCATGATGATACAGCATAAAACTTCAGACCAATATCTACCAACATGCAAAGTATCAACTTGATCCATCTACATATCCTAGAGATATAGACTTATAAAAACTTTGACCAAAAACTCTAACAGAAAATTTCTAAGTCCGTAACCTTGACCTCAAGGTCACTCAGGTGGTTTATGATGGTACAGAATAAAACGTCAGACCAATATCTACCAACATGCAAAGTATCAAACTGATCCATCAACAACTTCAAGAGATATAGACTTATAAAAACTTTAACCAAAAACTTTAACAAAAAATTTCTAAGTCCGTGACCTTGACCTCAAGGTCACCCAGGTGGGTCATGATGGTACAGCATAAAACTTCAGACCAATATCTACCAACATGCAAAGTATCAACTTGATCCACCCACAACTTCAAGAGATATAGACTCATAAAAACTTTAACCAAAAACTTTAACATTTTGAGCAACGCCGACGCCGACGCTAACGCCGACGCCGGGGTGACTGCAAAAGCTCTTCCTGTACTTTCGTACAGGCGAGCTAATAATACATATTAACTAACAATATAAGGATATGGCGAGTGTAAGCACATCGCCATATAGCCGAAAAAAAGTTATCATAAAATCAACTCATTGTATGCACTACAGCGTTTTTGCTTAGCAGTTTATCTCCTTGATTTCCCTACGGCAACTCGCCATATATTTTCGGGACTAAGAGCAATCTAAGACTCCTAAAATCACTGAATCTCAATGCCCGTTTTTAATGCTTTGACTCGTCGGGCGCTGCCATGTTTGTTTTGGTCAAATTCAGTTCGTTGTTGTCATTGGTCAATTAGTATTACCGCTCAGATTGATCGACCAATCAATCATGCGCCATGTTGTTGTAAACACGCGCCATGACGTAATTCGTTGCTTCCGGCAACATTGACTGTGTCATTTTATATTTACAACAAGGAAACAACCGTCTCCTGCGTTAGGAACAACATAGCAGTACGAAACTAGACAACTGCGCGAATGACAAAAACCAGCGACAATTCTCAATCCAAAGGGATTCAAGGATTCTTTTCCAGGTACATTTGTGGCATTGTATGTTTTTAATGTAACGGCCAAATAATTTTGAAGGGTGACGCACAGAAATAGTGATAATTTCAGCTGGGAACTGATCATGTCATGATTAGGGAAATTCTTGCGTTGGGGCTGTCTAACGATAAGGAACGTTTTGGCGTTAAGACAGCTCTATGTTTTGGTCTCCATATTAACATGCAAACAAACAGTAAACTATAAATATGTATAAACAAATATGACGTTTTTAAATCAAGTAGTAATGTTTAAAACATAAAAATGTATCACTGTTTGACATGAATTCTGTCTATAGTTTTCTGTAAAAATAGTTCTATGAGGGGTGCAATTTGCAGCATGATCACTGGTCCGAATAGCAGATGGTATGTTGGATGATTCAACAATGATCGATATGAACAATTATTGATTAAAGGCAAGAAGATAATTTGTATATGTACTGTACTGTGTAAGCTCGAGGAAAGCCATGTTGCAATTTTTTTTGTTTTTAAAATCAAAACAGCACAAGGGGTGATTATCATAACAATATGGTTTCAACATTCTTCTAGTAATAGATGATGGACAGAGCAGCCCTAATACGCATGCAAATCTAAGTATTCTGTTAGTCTAAACGTTTTTTATGATAACAAAGGATATTAAGGATATTATAGCGATATTATTAAGGATATTAAGGACAGGGCGACATGCTAATTGCTATTTGCTAAATGCTAATTGCTAAATGCATATTGCAAAATGATAAATTGTAACTAAGAATTTTGAAAAGGGTGATGAAGGATATTGGGAATATTCATAATTTTACACCATGTTGGATTAATTACCAATATAAACATGATATGTACAAGCAGAATCAATTTAATTTGCGATCAGCATTGAGCAATTAGCATTTAACAAGTAGCATTTAGCAAATAGCATTTTGCAAATAGCATTTAACAAATAGCATTTAGCATTTACAATGCAGACAAACTTATCAATGCGGTCTTTATTTATTCCCCTTTCATTCCCTGTTAGTTGTCGTTAACTAAACAAAAACGTGATTGACCACAAAATTTGCACTTAGAATCTGGCAATAAGCAATTCGCATTTACCAAAAGACAATAAGCATTTAGCAAATAGCATTTAGCAAATAGCAACTAGCTGGTCGCCCAGGCCTTAAATGTTCACTTGTGCATCCTTGTGCATTGATTATGCATGCCCTATATGTTGTTATTGTTGTTGATGATGTTGTTGTTTTAGGTAAAATTTATCCTTACCACTGTATATTGATATCCTCTCTGTTGCACAATCTGGATTTTTCTCAAGCGTATTTTCTTCCATTGTTATAGCAGTCTGGTTATTGTTGATATTTTCAAATGTCCAAACCTTGGTCGTTCCATTGCTGCAAGAAAAAGCCAATGAATCACATGTATAAAAATATGGTGAGCTCATTTTTATGCCAATGTGTTGGTGTATGGTGAATAAAAGTTTACAAAAAGTGCAGAGAAAAAAAGCAAGAAAAATAGGAAATATGGTCGCGACAGCGTAATTGGGAGCGGGAGGTCGTGGGTTCGATCTCGGGCCGCGTCAAACCAAAGACATTAAAAAATTGTACTAGTGGCTACCTTGCTTGGCACTCAGCATTCATAAGTAAGCACCGGCCTTTCTCCCGAAAACTTGGATGAAAAAAGGATAACTTCAGTGGTGGAAATGCACTGGATTTAATACCCCTATCACACTACGACAAATTGTCTCACGAATTGGCAATTTCTGACAATTTTTTCGATTCGTAGCTGAAACGTAATCGATTCGTGAAGATCTTAACTAATTCTTACAGTTCGTAGTAAGTTCTTGCGAATCGTGGGTCAGTCAGAAATTCGTGGCCAAAATTTTGAACTGTTCAAAACTTTGATCCCGAATTTTCGACCAAAATAATTCGCATTCAATTCGCAACAAAGTCGTAGTGCATTCCGTGACATCGTAACTGAATCTTATCTGATTCGGATGATATCGTAACTCTTTCGGAAATTCCGGAGCTTGGCACGCAACTACGAATTGACAACAAATCCGTTACGAATGTCGCGAATATACACCAAAGCAGATACGAAATAGGGAAGAACTATCTATAAATTCAGATCAATATGCGATTCAGCCAAGAGTTTCACGAATGACTTACGACTTAACTACGACTTTGCTAGAAGCTGGGGATTAATGGAATTTAATATGGAAGTTTATATCACGAATATTAGCCGATTGCATCGGAACGCGCCACGAATCTTACAACAGAAAATATAACTAAAAAGGTACACCAAAGGACAGGAGAAAGATTCATAGAAAAGCAATGTTATCAATTAGGGTGCGACAGAAGGCAGTTCCGTTGAACTTTACTTCTGAGAGAATCCAGCCTCAGAGGTGAAAAACGTTGTAAGGATAAAGCTACAGTCAGGGACTCGGAGATGGGTGGTTATGTTGTAATTTATGAACAAGAGTTTCCCAAGTATCATCGAAAGAGTGTTGGGGGCCATAGCCGATAGAACAACAGCATGAGAAAGTGGACATCGTCCTTCATTTAATTTGAAACTGATTCTCAAGCAGGTGTATTATAACTTTTATAACTATCTTGAGAAAAAATCTCACGAATTGTCAAGAACAGCTACGAATATTTATTATTCGCACATGTTATCGTCATACTCGCAACTGATTCGTAACTGATTCTCGAACTTTCGCGCAGCATATCCTCAATAGATAATTGCTAATCGTTAAGAATTCGTGTGACTGCAGCCGAATTCCGCCGAGTCTGCCGAATATTCGTAACGCTATCGTGTCTGTGTCCTAACAGATTCGTAAGCAATTTCAAATAAACAAAAAATGTTTTTCCACGAATCCTAAAATTTATTGATTCGTGGCAATTCGTGGAGTTTGGTTTCGTAGTGTGATAGGGGCATAACGGCGGACAGAGTAGTTCTATTGTTGGAGTCTGGTGATGGTAATAGCCTTACCCAGGGTTAAAACGTGGTTCGCTGCTAAGTCAACGGCGGAACACTACGCACCCACAAACGGCTTATTTACGAATCATATATGTATTTGATGCTATGACTGATTGCTGTAACTAGCTCAGTTATACCTTGTTGCGAAACCTCACACCACTACGTTCCGTTACGGACCTTGATGGTTCTATTTGATCAAAACAATTTCAAATTGAATAAAAAAAAGATAACACATGGTTGACACGTCGTAAGTACCTACAAACTTAACGTCATGGCGCGCGCTTTGGCGTGTGTCACTTAAGCTGCTTTCTGATTGGCTGAGCCCCAAGCGCCCCAAAACTGAGAGCAAATGCGTAAGCTGAATGAGTAGATCTGCAGGTGAGCAGGATTTCGTTTTTCAAAATGAGTTTCGTGTTTGAAATGGTGATGTGTTAAGTGAAACATTTTTTGCCCACTAAGTACACGAATGGAATTGAAGCTGTGTGACACATTCGGAATGCTACGGTGCAAACATAGAGCTGAAGAAGGTCAGGATATAATTTATACCACCATCATTAGAATTATTCTAAAAGTTCTGCTTCATAATTGTTTGCTATGATGGAAGTCTGGCGACATGACATAGGAGCCACCTCATGGAAAAACCAACAATGTGGTTTCCGAACAGGTCTGACACAAACCGTCCTGTACAGCTACAGAAGCAGGCTAGAAGCTTGAAATTTCGAAGTTAAGTAGAGGAGGAATATTGTACTATCCAAGGAGCGAAAACAAAGGCGCTGATCAGCTTCGCGGTTACCGCGAAGCTGATCTGCGTCTTTGTTTTCGCCTATGCAGATTGTTGGTTTTCCCATGAGGCGGTTCATAGGTGGATTAATCCCCAAAATTTACATAAAAATTTACTATTTATAATAACTAAGGTAACTCGATTTTTGGTTAAACATCTTTTTTGTCGGTAAAAATCTTTCCTTACTAAATGGTTTTGGGTCCAATGTATTTCTTTTTACTTTACATCCTATCAGTTTAAGAACAATTTATACAAATTACCTGGCAGTATCGTTGTTATACGTAAATGTCAAGTTGTTGAATTGATCGCCATCTAATGCCTCGATTGTTTCGTTTGTGGCAGTACTATTGTCATCTGAACAGCCTACAAAATCAAAATGTGTACAAGTACCAATCATTCAACACGTTTGTCTATCACTGCCTTGTATGTGCATGCAGTTTTTCGAAATACCAAACACCCAACGTGACTGCTTTTAATGGAACGTGGCAAAAACAAACCAGCGGAAAAGCGCCAGAGTATATCCATATTCCAAACTGTATTTTTATAATTTGAACTGCCTTACTTTGTTGTCTTAAAGATGAAGATTAATTGTCAACTAGTTCAGGACATAATCCTCATAAAAAGTGTGGGCAAAAACATATTTCCATGGAAATCTTAACTACTGTAGACTCTAATATAGCTGAAATATTAAAAAAAATAAACTGCTTCCTAGGGACACAACCTTTATTTTTTATTCATAAAAAGCATATAAAATGTTCTTACAACCAATGTCTGTCTCTGGATCATAGAGCTTGTAATTGACAGTGGCACAGTCTATGTCTGGAGGTTGGTTGCAATATATCTTCACATGAGCAAAATTTCCTTCCGTTACCAGGGTTATGGGTGTCATGTTGAAGGGATTCCTGCATAACAGGGCCAACATGCAGCTGTTTGTTGAACAATTTCCTGAAGAAACAATAACGAAGGTTTTCTATGGCGAAGATTTGTAACCGAAATCAGTTATTGCCCTTTATCACATTTTTTCTCATAAATGTCTCTTTGCTTCTAACCTGTGATGAACGAGTATACTTTAAAATATGGGGTTTGCAGCGGTATCGTATGTCTGGTGTTGTGTCTTAATACTTTAATATCCTGTTGGAAGTTGATGTACTGACAAACCGAAAAAAAAGTTTGACATTTCTGGATAATCCATGGTCAGGAAAACATATCCGTGAAATGTTTACCCCCTTAAACCCCACTTTTATATAGAAAACCTGGGGTTCTCAGGGGTATACCTATTTTTCTTATTTTTGATCCAAATCATACATGTTGGGTACTCTTTAGAACCGCCTCGGCAAGGCGGTTCTAACGTGTACCCACAATGTATGTTTTGAGCAAAAATATTGAAAAAATATAAAATTTTGCAGTTTTTTTTTTTTTTTTTTTTTTTTTTTTTTTTTTTTTTTTTTTTTTTTTGTCTTCTTCTGAAAAAAATCTCAGTATATTGCATGGGCAAGTTTTCCTAATGTGATTGATGTGTACCTTAAAATGTTTTGCATATTTGCGACGTAACCGTAGTGTGCTAGCTAGACAGCTTTGGTATAACAACAATGCGTTTCCTGAGCATACCAGAAAAATGCGCTGTATTGAATGGTTATCTAAGTAGAGGCATACATGAAAATTGGTGCATTTTCGTAAGACTGAGAGTACGTTGATTCGTATACGAGCTTATGCGTGAGAAAACAATCAATTTGGGTTCGGACCAGGTCCGACACACAACGGTCTGTACAGTCACAGAAGATGATTAGAGGCTGGAAATTTTGGATTTAGAAAATATAGGAATTGTACTATCCATGTAGCAAAATCAAAGGCGCTGATCAGCTTCGCAGTTACTGCGAAGCTGATCTGAGCCTTTGTTTTCGCCTATGTAGATAGTTGGTTTTCCCATGCAGCGGCTCTGACTTACTTTCATATATTTCTACTCTAGAAGGATTTGTACTGCATTCGCCTGTATGTAAGATATCGGAAACGTTTACTGTCAGATCCATTTGAATGACCTGAATCCATATTCTCTCTCCTTCATCTACCTCCCAGTCAAATTCTTTCACTGATCTAAAATGATGAAAATCACAGAACATTTGACAAATATTGGAAAAAAATCACAATACTCTAATGCCAAAAGAAATCATGGGACAAAAAATGACAGACATTCAGATCTAGACTAGTGGTGGGTGGGGGTTGGGGGGGGGGGCATTCCAGCTCGTATCCTCAAACACTAATGCAAGAAAAGGTTTAATTTAGCCATTCTTTTTTTTTTTCGAAGTTGCAGGCACAAAATTATGAAAAATGTGCATCACTGTCACAATTCTTACTGCCAGATGTCAATAATCAGCCTTTTGGTCATGATCTTCGCTGTTATCTTTATCGCCAGCTGTGATTATACCCCTAGATTCTAAATTTAAAATATCTTTTCTGGTTTAAGGAAAGTGCGGACATGTTCACTGGGTGACGATGTGGCAGACGGCTAGAACATGTGGGAATTACTCACTCTGGGATAGCTAGTTGTTGTACCCATTGGCTAACTGCCACTCTCATTCCAGGTTGTGGGCGATCTGAAAAAAATGTAGTTATACGAACGGGCTAAAACACAATCAGGGTGGACATTTTACAAAATACACGTTATATGCCAGTATTTTGTCCTGGTGCACTCCTAGAAAGATGTTATTGTCATAACTTAATAGGAAACTTCGCAAGCTTTCCAGTGATATATATAATATGTGTGGGTTATTAGTAGCGGAATGGTTTACTGGCTAAAATTTGGCTATTTTCAGTGTTATAAAGTTTCACTTTAAAATTTCTATTATTTTACAAGACACCAGCTATTATATAGAGGATATTTGCTTTTTTGAGATTGATTTTATTTTTTAAAATAAAAATTTTCATCTTTAGCCAATAAGTTTATTTCAGAAATTCGAAGGGAATACCCAAACTCTAATATGAGGTGATTAATACATTGGTACATGTCTTTGCATAAATTCCCTAGAGCTTTTCTTAATAAAAGTAGCCCTTTGTTATAAATTTTGGCTTTTTATATCCCCAAATCAGGGGCTTCCAAACTTAATGAACTGCAAAATATAAAATCACAAATGCCATATTATGGCTTCTGCGCTATTAAGCCTAAGACACTTTTTGAATTTTGATGGAAAAGCCCTTATTGAATATAACGTTATTGTGGAATCTGCCAGATGTCATCATGTAAATGTCGTGTCTGTAGCCCCCTATTTTCATGCCCCCATTAAAGTATGTTAACAATGCTCAATATAAACATGACCTTCACTTTCATTTGCGGGTCCAGCCAATAAACGTTTCATAAGAAACGTTTTGTGGCTAGCTGAATAGTTTCATCAGATATCGCGGTAACTATGTTGTCCGTAGCCCTGTCGTGTCCGTAGCCCCCATTTTGGTCATTTGCTTAAAATGATCATTTTAAGCTTATCTCATTTTGTTTGGGTTTTAAACAAACAGGAACATCATTAAAAGTCATAAATGTACCAGTAGATATGAATATTGCATGTTAATACTTGTGAGAAAACTGTAACAGACAGGGCTACGTACACGACACATTTTAATATTTGTCCATATGTTAAAAATTTTGACAGGTTTTTTAGATAAAATCTGTTAACTAACACCAAAAAGTGCCCTATAAGTAAAAATTCTCAATACAAGATAAATTGCATTAGCCATAATGCATGTTATATTTTCAAATATATAGAGGATATTCAAGTTTTTGGAGTGAATATGAGTTTTATTTCATTGAGTGAAGTGAAAAAAAAATTTATATTTCATGAGTGCCGAAGGCACGAATGAAATATATAATTTTTCACTTCACGAGATGAAATAAAAATCATATTCACGACAAAAACTTGAATTTTCTTTTTATTATATTGCATGTAGTCATTGTAACGTTGCGCGCTAAAGCATATGACGTCAAAATCTTAAATGACGTCATTACGTCACGTCATTACGTCACTATTGTGTGTGAATGTTCATTGCGTCAACAATAGCATAGATTATAAAATTTTGTTATGTATAAATTAGAAATGAAACGGTGGAATCGTAATTTGCGTATTCCCAAATCTTATATTTTCACATGTGAAAATATAACTTTTTTATATTTTCACATGTGAAAATATAACTTTTTCAAATATAGGGATCAACCATGGTTTTCAGTGTTCAAACATTCGATGGATCACGTGGAAGGTGTTTGAACACAAGGCCGCAGGCCGCGTGTTCAAACACCTTCCGAGTGATCCAGCGAATGTTTGAACACTGAAACAAACCATGGTTGATCGCTATTCTTGCATTTTCACTCCAATCCACTTAAAATCTCTTGAAAATAACATTAACAACGTAAAAACGCACCGAAAACCGCGGAGCTTCTTCAACGTCGGCCATTTTGTTTCTATGAAATACATGACGTCACGTCACTTTGACCAATGACGTCGGCCAAAACCCATGTTCAAACGGCACGTGAATTTCATGATTTGAACATGGGTTTTGCGGTTTGAACACGGCTTTCGACCAATCAAAAACGGCTTCAAACAGTTATGCGCATAGATATCTATGCAAGAATATTGGTTATATCTAATACATATTTCTCTATATTTCATCACTTGCCATATAATAAAATGTAGGCCTGTATGCCCTAAAGGCATAGGTATGGTGAAATTTTTGAAAGCCTGAAAACAAAATGAACATTTCTGCGTTTTCGCACCTACAAGGTGTCTCGGATAACAAAAATGCCATATAAATATGCCCCACTTAAAATTTATTTTTTGACAAAAGTGAAACCTAAATGTCCACCCTGATTGTGTTTTAGGCGTACATGAATGAACATAGTTCTGACATGAATCAACCTAGACAGGGATTTTTCAGCAATGTTGGGAAGGGCCATAGGGCCCTTTGATTTGGGAAATTTGTCGAAATGGTTAGAATGGGAAATCTTTCTTTATCACAGGGGTTTAGGTCCGTCACAGTGCGAGATGATTCTTTATGATACCAGCTACTGATTCTTTATGATAGCGTTACAGATTCTTTATGATTCTCTTAGCTCATCTATTGGTAGGTGATGAGAAAGCGGCGTTTCTAAGGTTTTTGATGCCTGAAATGACCTTTTTGGCACACATACATAGTATATATGAGCTGGAAATTGTTCTCCATCAATTTTAGCAATGTTGGTATACAGGTTGAAAGTTAATGGGTGATTAAATCCTTAAAATGGTTAATTAAGCAAGGAAAATCGAAAATGAATATTAAAATACATAACACATCAAAACATTTTATCATCAGTTTAGAAATTTAACTAATTATCTATGAACTTACACTTTTCAATGCATGTAAATCTTCATAGGAATTGTTTTGCAGACTTTTGTGTTTTAAAGCATCAAAAGTATCATAAAGAATCTGTGACAAAATTTTGTCACGGATTCCGTATGATACAAAATGATGGGTAACGGATTCTTTATGATATGTTACAGATTCTTTATGACACTCTTTTATCGAGATAAACTACCAATTATGAGGCTCTCCCAGGGTTTTCGGGGATTCAGGGAGAAGGGCTATCTATTTTCAGATATTTGGAGAGAAGGGTCATTTATTTTAAGGGATTTGGGGAGAAAGCATCTTGTTGGAGTTTTAGGGAGTAGGGGGCTGAGGAAAACATTTATGAGCTGGGAGAAAGGTCATTTTTCTTTCAGGGAGCAGGGAGCAAAGCAGGGGGGGGGGGGGGGCAATTATTAATGTCTCTGATCAACAAAGCAGGTTTGTACTATGCGATTTGGTAAACAAGTCATTATTTTATCAGGCAAACTGAGATTTGAGCATTTATTTTCAAATATTATGATATTAACTTCAACGCGACAAAATGTACCATCGGACATTCTGACATTACTAGTAAAAAGCAGAAAAAGCGGGGAAAATGATGTAATATACGTTTCAGAAATAACACTATATTTGTAATCTTTGAACACTGGGCTACCAAATGAATGAGTTTCAAAACATATCTATTGTCAATATTTTGAGTTATCTGCCCCTGTTTTAGCCCATAATACACATAATTTCCATATATGTATCGTTAAATGGTAACCATAGCAACAGCATCATCATAAAAATAGACAAAATAATGACGACAGATTGCCGGTTAGGATAGTGTGCTTCTATCTTAGCAATAGGTTCTGACCAGTGCTTAAACAGTTTTAAGCAAATGCATTGAGTTTTGTAAGCTCTGCTAACATGCAGAAATGCATTACGCAACTTTGACGTCATTTTTCAGGACAATGACGTCTGTAGGGTTCATACAGTAAATTGGTCATAACTCATAAAATAAATGAAATAATCGGGTCAAATAAAGAGTAACAGACTCTAGAAACATCAGACATTCAGCGCAACCTTGTTTTTCTAATACTCAAATAATTGTCCGAAGGTACATTTTGTCACGTTGTGGCCCATATGGTTTGGTTAACTTATGACTAGACGTCCCAGTAAACAAGTTTTGAGTCATGTTGGGGCAAAGGGCCACCACTTCTTGTGTTTTAAACAATACTATAGATTTATGAACACAACTTGCATGGTAGAGTTATGTCTAGAACCCAGGGCCTCCCGCATCGGAGTCCTGTAGTCTACCCCTACGGCACTGCACTTCCTTTTTTAAATGAAATGAACTCAAATTGTATTGAGGCTTAATGTCCCAGTCAACAATGTTTCAGTCATGTAGGTACAGAGCCAATTCTTCTTGAGTTTAACCAGTACTGTAAGGAGTTAATGTGTTTTGCCCAAGGACACAACACGGTGACGCCTGTGGGGATCGAACCCAGGACCTCTCTATTTGGAGTCCGACACTCTACCACTATGCCACCGCGCTTGTCTCACAATTACCCAGTGCGGGACTTGAACCACACCAAACACAGCGCTGAGATGATTGAGTGATTATGAAACTAATATAATTTAGATATCTTATATACTAAATGAGAGATCTGCTATACCTAAATAAGATATCTTCTTCACAAGATAAATCAAGATATCTTCCTAACAAGAAAAATCAGGATATCTACTTTGGTTAACAAGACAACTTTATTGCTAAACTAGGTATCTTAATTAGCAAATAAGATATCTAAATTGGTAAAACAAATATCTTATATACAGTGGTAAATAAGATATCTTTTACGGTAAATAAGATATCTTAATTAGAAAAACGATATCTTAATTTATAATTCAGATATATGAATTAATGCAATATATCTTAATTAAGGCTATAAATTAGATATCTGTACTGACATAGTAGATATCTTATTTAAGTAAAAGAAATAGGTTGTGATTGGGCAAAATAAATAAGAAATATTATAAACTAAAGGTGTCTTATTTGTTTAGCTCAATAAGATAGCTAATAAAGGATATAAGATAACTTTTTTTTGTAAATAAGATATCTTATTTGTCTAAAACCATATCTACTGAAGCATATTAGATATCTTATGTAATAAAGATATATTATATACTCAAGAAGATATCTTATTTGACAAATATAAAATGCTTACATGTTAACATAGATATCTATACAACTATTTTAGATATCTCAAATGCTGATTAAGATGACTCTCAAATGCTGATTAAGATGTCATATTAAGAAAAACAATCTAATATCGTATATCATAATTGCTATATCAGATATCTTTATGACAAATTATGAATTAAGATATGTTATATACTTTTTACAAATAAGATATCTAATATAATTTGTAAGATATCTTATTTGTCAATTTAGATATCTATTTTTACAAATAACATATCTTATTAAGCCTGAATGATATCTAAATATACTATATAAGACATCTAAATTAACATTGCAGATATCTAAAAAGGTACAAGTAGGCAAAGATCAGGAAAAGGCGCAATCAGAAAAAGATTCCCACTCCAAAAACCGTGGTGGGGAAAAAAAAAAAAAAAAAAAAAAAAAAAAAAAAAAAAAAAAAAAAAAACTAACAATCAGGTACTTATACCATGAAACATATCGTAAGCCGAATGAGCAGCTATTTTGCCAATAGGTTGCCACTCAAATAACTTAACTAAAAAAATGAAAATATACATAAGGCGCCAACAGCACAAAAAAATTTAAACACCAAGACATAAAACAAAAAGAACCACCACAGAAGTATCGACTTGGAACGATCAGTAACACAAAGTTACTGGCGGGCTTAAACCTGTTTTACAGGTACCTAACCTCACCCTCAGCTTCTGCAGTGGTTCACAACATTTAGTTAGTTCTTCGGTCCTCGTGGTGAATCTCTAACTAATCAATGAATCATCAAGAACAAACAAATAAATCATGATAAACATCCTGATGAATCAAAAACCAGGAAGTTGCCCGACGATGGAGATCCCTGGGCGCCGAATAACCTACTAACTCCGGAGCAAAAGAAAAACACCAGTTGGACCCCGGTGGGCCAAGTTAATATTAACATTTTGGATACCTAATATAATTATATGGATATCATAGTTGTTATATAATATATCCTCTTTATAATAGATAACTAATAAATTGAAATAAATATCATGTTTATTAAACAAGATATCTAATATTGCATAACAGATATCTGCTTTCTTGAATAAACAGTAAATTGGTTTGCCATAGAAATGAGATCCTGAAACAGCAGTGAAAGGAATGTGGATCTGTTTCAAATAATCAATACTCGTTAGTGGCCTTGAATATTTGTATTTCCTGAATTCCAGTCTGGCAGTAAATGTTACCTCTCTGAAGTGGCACCGAAAAGGAAAAATGTATGCAATGATGATGATTAGAGGAAATGGTGCAATAAGAAATTCGCACTCCGAAAACCAATGTGAAAAAAAAATACATTGACAATAAGGTACTTGGTATACTTATGGAACATTTTGTAATCTGAGTGAGTAGCTTTTTCCCACTAGTCAGTCACTTAGTTACCCAAACATGAAAACATACATACGGTGACATAGCGAAGCGGTAAGGTGGTTAGAAATGGGATCAATGCCCATCCTTGTGAGACCCAAAACAGAAAAAAATGTAAAATTTTACACACATGAATACTACTTATAAGATTGTCGGTCTTTCTGATTGAAAAAATTTAATTGATTTTACCAAAAAGTTAAAAAATAAATAAATAAATAATAGTGTTTTGTGATATACACAAATATGCAACATGGTTCTACATTAATCACAATTTTTAATTGGCTTGTGATAAATCTGATCGAATTCTACACTGCACATCACATTTCTTGCAGTGTGGAGTTGATAAAAACACAGTTCATTGGTGGACCATGGGTACAAATCTGCATTTCAAGTTGTAGAACATCATAAACTTGCTTTAAATCATAAAGAATCTGTACCATTTATCATAAAGAATCAGTAACATATATCATAAAGAATCCGTTACCCACATTTTGATATCATACAGAATCTGTAACATATCATCAAGAATCCGTAGCATGCAAACAAATGAAAAAGGGTTATTACGCAAGGTAATGTAGAATTTGATGGTCCTCATATCACTTTTATTAACTGTTTCAATGTTTCCAAACATGTTTGCTTGGGAATTCACATAATTATACCGAATTGTCATGTTTTTCATATTTGCTCAATTTATCTATTTGGTTTTATTTTGAAACCCTAACATGTAGAATATATACATAGATTATCATGAACCATGCTACTAATTTGTCTCCTGACAAAATTTAGATCTACAACTATCTAAAATTACCATTTTTGCTGTTTGCAATTGGGAGTATCAATCCTTGTCAAGAATCCGTAGCATTTGTCAAGAATCCGTTACCTGATATCATCAAGAATCAGTAGCAGATATCATAAAGAATCACTCACACTGTGACGGACCTAAAACAGTGTGTTTATGATTTCTTGTTTAGTTTGTTTGTTTGAATTGTGTTTTGTGTCCCAGTCAACAGCTATGGTCATGTCGTTGACGCCATTTAATGGCACTTTTACCCCAAATTAGATTGTCAAGACATCCAAATAAGTGTTTCAAATATAACTGCACAACTAAGTTAATAAAACGTATGTTGGATGGTACTTGAAACCACTTTTTCTGGGCAGTTTCATGATTTCTCGAGTTATTCAGCTGCATGAATATCTATAACTCCCTTTTAAGGTTGAATTACAGCATAATTACTGTATATATGTTTGGAAGACTACAAGCATTGTTTATGTGCTTAATGCTAAATAATGTTATGTTATGTTACGTTATGTTTTCATTAGAAAGGCAGAGCTCCTAACCAATGACTGAACTGAAAATATTTTAATAAATGTAGTGACCAATTATATGATTGGGATTTCTTTGTTGAAATTGTGAAAGTGTTCTGGGCTTTTTCCACTGGGATAAATAAACGGCCATTGAGATGTATGCTAAAAGTTTATCGAAAAATGGATTGAAAATTCAACATTGAGTGTAAAGTCCCTTAAAATGCAAGCTGACTCGCCAACTTAATGACAATGATTGGAAAGGAGGAGTTCTTTTTTTACAGTATCGAGTTTCTAGTTAACAAAAGCGAGTTTCTAGTGAAACTCATTGGAAAGCCCATTCGTCCTGTATGCACATGAAGTTTTTTCAATGACTTACTTTTTACAGCAGATCTAGCAAAATACAGTACGTCCCACTTAGTGAGAGAGTCTGGCAGTGCCATAGCTTGGTAGTATATCCACACCATACCACTTTCAAATATGTCACATGGCATGGACATGAGCTCTACGAGATTATCCCGGTCCTTTGGTTCTAGTCCTTGCTGGGAGTAGATACGATTTGGGACTACGTAAGGCGTTCTCATTTCTCCATCCACAACTTAAACAGAATACGACTCGGGTACTTAATATTCATCAATGAAAATATAAATGAAGAAAAGGTAATTTTATCAATCGGTCAATAACATATCGATAGCCCTAAAGACTGTATTTCTTTTTGTGCCAGTTATACATTCGGACGAATCTAATGCCAAATACACTGAAAAATGTCCGTGTAATGAAACCCCCTTATATCCCACTTGTATATGTAAAACGGGGGTATATACCTATTTTTTTCTAAATTTTTTATCAATAAGAGCTGTCGCAGGACAGCGCGCTTGACTGCTTCTGACCTTTGCTAAACATAAGGCCAAACCCAACCTGTAACCCAAAGCATTATGCTCATACATCTCTTTGCCTTGATGCAATAACGCAAAATCAAAGATTTAAATGTCTCACTCATATTGTGAAAGAAGTGTGTTCATATACCAACTGAGTGCCAAGATACAAGGCAAAATCACTGAACCGTGAAATTAAGTCACACTGACCTATAAGTATGTTTGGGTTAAAGGTCTGGTCATACTCATTCATAATCAGAAAGAAGTATGAAAAAATACCAACTGAGTGTCGAGATATAAGGCAAAGTCACTGAACCATGGAATTAGGTCACAGTGACCCAGGAATAATTTACAGTCAAAGGTCTTGTCATACGCAAACATATCGTGAAAGAAGTATGTTCATATACCAATTGAGTGCCGAGATATAAGAGAAAATCACTGAACCGTGAAATTAGGTCATAATGGCCTAGGACTACTTTAGGGTCAAAGGTCATACGCAAACATAGTGTGAAGGAAGATTGTTCATATACCAACTGAGTGCCGAGATATAAGGCAAAATCACTGAACCGTGAAATAAGGTCATAGTGACCTATAAGTATGTTTGGGTTAAAGGTCAGGTCATACTCATTCATTATCTGAAAGAAGTAAGAAAAAATACCAGCTGAGTGTCGAGATATAAGGCAATATCACTGAACCATGAAATTAGGTCACAGTGACCTAGGAATACTGCAGGGTCAAAGGTCTTGTCATACGCAAATATATTGTTAAAACAGCATGTTCATATACCAATTGAGTGCCGAGATATAAGGCAAAATCACTGAACCATGAAATCAGGTCATAATGACCTAGGACTACTTTAGGGTCAAAGGTCTTGTCATACGCAAACATAGTGTGAAAGAAGTTTGTTCAAAAACCAATTGAAAGCCGAGATACAAGGCAAAATCACTAAACCGTGAAATTAGGTCACAAAGACCTATAAGTATATTGGGGTCAAAGGTCTGGTCATACTCACTCATAATCTGAAAAGTATGAAAATATACTAAATGAGTGCCAAGATCTAGGGCAAAATCACTGAACCGTGAAATTAGGTCAGAGTGACCTATAAGTATATTGGGGTCAAAGGCCTGGTCATACTCACTCGTAATCTGAAAGAAGTAAGAACATATATCAATTGAGTGTCAAGATATAAGGCAAAATCCTTGAACCATGGAAAGTAGGTCAACCGACCCTTACCGTCATGACACACAAGTCAGTGTCGCAAAGTCAAAAGATGAATGACCAACCATCATCCTAAGTTGTTTCTATTAAGAAATAAAAAGAAAAAAAATCAGGGAGTTCTAGATTTTGACCTCTAGCCCCACCCCCCTGACTCTGACCCAGAGGTCCGATGTCATGGAACCTAAAGTGTATGAAGTATGAAAGCTTTATGATAAGTTGTTGTCAAGATATGGACTCCTTGTAAAAGTTACACAGCAGTACATCTATTTTTACAGTGTTCTAGTTTTTAACCTCTAGCCCCACCCCCAGGCATGGACCCAGAGATCCGATGCCATGGAATGAAACTCAACCCTACAGGGTACCTATGTTCCGAGTATGAAAGCCCCCTGATAAAAGGTTTAAGATATAGACTTCTAGAATACTATATCACAGAAAAGCCATTATTATTAATGGTGTTCTAGATTTTAACCTCTAGCCCCACCCCTGGTATGCACCCAGAAATCCGATGCCAGGGAATGAAAGCCGACCCTACAGGGTGTCAATGGCCCAAGTATCAATGCTTTCTGATGAGTGGTTGTCAAGGTATGGACTTCTAGAAAACTTTAACGCAAGAATGGCCATTTTTAAAGGTTTTCTAGATAACCTCCAGCCCCACCCCCTGGCCTGGACCCAGGGGCCCGATGCCATGGAATGAAAGCTAACCCTACAGGGTATCTATGGTCCAAGTATGAATGCTTTCTGATGAGTGGTTGTCAAGATATGGACTACGCAAGTGTGACGCACACGGGAACGGGTACGTTGATGACCGGGGTGACTGCAATAGCTCTATGCACTTCGTGCAGTCGAGCTAAAAACTGATTGTGGGTGCTCTGAAAATTTCTCTGTATATTGCATGGGCGAGTTTTCTTAATGAATTGCATCTTGAAAATGAAAGCATTCTAAAAAGAAAAGGCCAAAATCTGACAAACGGGGTTTTATGGCCAAAAATTCAAAATTTAGCTTAGTATTAAAAGCACCGAATATAATATCAGCGTCTTTAACCATGACATGACTGAATTATGACAATCTCTAAAAACTGTTTACACATTACTCCTTTTTTCTTTATTTAATAATTAATGGTCTTGTTTAAGTTTAAGCACAGCCTCGCCCCCTCCCAATCCTCGCTTTCAGCAAGAATAAGCGGGTCGACACCCAACGGGTACCAGTCGCCGAGGCCCGGACGCCGAGTCCCAAGACCGAGGGGTAATCGGATGCAACTAAACGCCCGGCGGCCCGCACAAAACTCGGCACCCGGAGCCCCCGCACCGCCCCGCCCACTGAGGACAGGGGACAGAACGTGACCTGTCGCTCAAACAATATGCCTCCTTTACACTTACACACTCGTATCTTGGAGAAACGAAAATCAAGAGAAGTATATCAGTATAAGAGCATGCCAAATATTTCAAATTTAGACGGTTTTTAATTAAGAAATGAATTTCATTTTTCTGGTGTTCATGGAGCTATGAACCGCAGTGGGTCGTGTGCAAAGTGAATGAACCCCGAAGGGGTTCATGTAAGCTTTGCTAGCGACCCACTGCGGTTCATAGCTCCATGAACAACAGAAAAATTAAACTCATTGCTTATATTTACATTCATTTCTCTCTATCGTTTGTTGAAAAATCGAAAAGGCGGTCACATTTACCAGCAAACAGAGAATCTACACACAGTGTGTGTTCAAACAGCGGAACGGCGTCGACGTTTACAACGTCCAATCAGATTGGCGAGATTCATGTTTTTTGACGTCAAGTTTGGATTACGTCACGTCGCGTGACACAATGTTGTTCATGGAAGTATGAACACAGATGAACATCTAATGGTTCATCTAAGGAGGTTTTAGAAAAATGTAAATATTTAAGAAATGAATTTCATTTTTCTGGTGTTCATGGAGCTATGAACCGCAGTGGGGCGCGTGCAAAGTGAATGAACCCCGAAGGGGTTCATGTAAGCTTTGCTAGCGACCCACTGCGGTTCATAGCTCCATGAACAACAGAAAAATCAAACTCATTGCTTATATTTACATTCATTTCTCTCTATCGCTTGTTGAAAAATCACCAAGGCGGTCACATGTACCAGCAAACAGAGAATCTACACACATTGTGTGTTCAAACAGCGGAACGGCGTCGACGTTTACAATGTCCAATCAGATTGGCGAGATTCATGTTTTTTGACGTCAAGTTTGGATTACGTCACGTCGCGTGACACAATGTTGTTCATGGAAGTATGAACACAGATGAACATCTAATGGTTCATCTAAGGAGGTTTTAGAAAAATGTAAATATTAAGATTTAAAAACCGTCTAAATCTGAAATATTTGGCATGCTCTTATACTGATATACTTCTCTTGATTTCTGATGCAAAGTCTTAAATGAATCTATAGAATTGCAATGTGATTAATAGTTCCATGAACAACATCGTGTCACGCGACGTCACATGATCAAACTTGACGTCATGAAAAACCATGGCTCTCACCAATGTGATTGGACGTTGTAAACCTCATGCGTCGTCGACGCCGTTCCGCTGTTTCAACACACACTGTGTGTAAATTCTGTATTTGCTTATAAATGTGATCGCCTTGATAATTTTTCAACAAGCGATAGAGAGAAATAAATGTAAATATAAGCAATGAGTTTGATTTTTCTGACGTTCATGGAGCTATGAACCACAGTGGGTCGCTAGCAAAGCTTACATGAACCCCTTCGGGGTTCATTCACTTTGCACGCGACCCACTGTGGTTCATAGCTCCATGAACATCAGAAAAATGAAATTCATTTCTTAAATAACATAAAATGTACTTGAATGCTCGAAGACCCCTTTTGTCAGATCCGCGCTCAAATATACCCATGCCGTGTTCAGCTATCATTATTACTTTTATAGGGGGTTAATGAGGGTTAACTGAATTGTTTGTTTTTATGTCTTACTTCTTTTTATCTCGTAGAAAAACAGAATGTCTCCATTGGTCATGTCTAAGTGAACTGGGCAAATGACAATCAACTGTTTCTTGGGGTTTTTCACACGTAGAAACCAGGATATATACACGGTCCTGAAAGCGTTAACCAATGTACTTATATTCAGATATAACATTTAGTGTTATTTTAGAAGTACATGCCTTCATCATGAAGAGTAGTAAAATACAAATACAGGCGCATGGAAGTGATGTAAAAGTGGTCCTAGACCTAGGCTATACATTTTAACCCCTACTGAATTTCATAGCAGTCATACTTTTCAGCATGATAGACATGCTGCAACCAGATAAGACATGCAGTTGGCCGTCTACTGTGGCGTTCTTTCCAGTTTTACCAATTGAGCCTCGACGCGAGAAAACCGGTCTTCGGGGTTTCCGACCAGGTCCGACACAAACCGGCCTGTACAAGCTCAGAAAAGAGCTAGAAGCTTGAAATTTTGGATTTAAGTGGAAGAGGAATTGTTCTATCCGAGTAGCGAAAACAAAGGCGCTGATCAGCTTCGCGGTTACCGCGAAGCTGATCTGCGCCTTTGTTTTCGCCTAGGCAAAAATCCGGTTTTCTCATGGCGCGGCTCAATTTTTCTTTTATATTCAAGCAGGTTTTACGAAATTTCTGAAATTCCAAAACAATAGAAGTCATCAGGAAAACATGTCCATGTAATGAATACCCCCTTGCCCACTTTTATGTAACAAAAATGGGGTATGCTGGGGTATACCTATTTTCCGTTTTTTTTTTCTTTGCTCCAAAACATAGGTTGTGGGTACTGGTTAGAACCGCCGCGCCGAGAATAAGAAAAATATCAATGATTTTCTACAAAAAAAAAATCAATTTTTACAACATCTGTACATTACATGGGCGTGTTTTCGTAATGTAGTGAATGAAGCTCTCGTTTAATCGTGCTTATAAAGATAGTTCTTTTGAAAAAGGTTACGGGCATTATGTGCCAATAGAACTTTTCCTATTCTCATACTGATAAAACTGTGGCTCAATCAGTAAATTATAATAACGAATACGGTACTTACTGGCCATAAAATTCTTCCAAGCTATGAGGTATAATGTGCCCAGATTCACCTAGATTGAGGCGTAAGTCGCAAGTTTGGAATTCTTCTTGCATGAAGGGCTCCTTGTATGTTTCGAGTGTTCCCACGTCACAGTGTGTAATTTCAGTCAATGCCGAGTACCCTGGTGGGAAAAGAAACATATGAGCCGCCTCGTGGGAAAACCAACAATGTGGTTTCCGAACAGGTCCGACACAAACCGGACTGCACAGTCACAGAAGCAGGCTAGAAGCTTGAAATTTTGGAGTTAAGTAGAGGAGGAATTGTACTATCCGTGTAGCGAAAACAAAGGCGCTGATTAGCTTTGCGGTTACCGCGAAGCTGATCTGCGCCTTTGTTTTCGCCTATGCAGATTGCTGGTTTTCCCATGGGGCGGCTAATTATTTATGACTGTCAAACTACAGTCGCGTGCCAAATGCGCGGTCTAATACATTCGCTAGTGGTAAAACGTAATCCATATAAAATGAAAGTAAAGCTACAATTGTGAGTTTTCGACACTTTTTGGAAGTGTTTTTTTTTTTTTTTTTTTTTTAATAAAAAAAAAGCATTAAAAAAAAGAAAAAAGCTAGTACATAAAAATTAATAATAAAAACTATAGTGACTCATAAGTGCAACGTAACGTGGTGCATGTAACTTTAGCAAGGTATCTAGTTGTTATTGCTTTAACTTTAAACTGATACAAAAAGCTTTAAAAATGTTGACCATATGGGCTCGTTTCACAAAGCGTTTTAAGACATATTTTATCCTAAGTTTGAACTTATGACTAATTTCGGTTAAGATATGTCTCATCCTTACAGATCTCTTAACTTAAGCCTAACAATAGGACACAACTTATTATTTATCTTATTTAATAGTAAACTAAAAATGGCGGACGTGTTTATGTGAGAGCAAAGAACAACAAAATATTACCTAGACCGGATTCGAACTCGGATCGCTCGGACAGAAGACAACATATCTTACCACTGAGCCGCCAAGTCATATTATTTTATTTATTGGTTCAGTATTGATAAACGTCAATAGAATACATTTTATTTTTAAGTTGTTTTTTTTTATTCAGTTTTACGTCCCTTCAAGGTTATTTCAGCTCATATGAGACGGGCCAATCAGTAGGTGGGGCGAAAACGGGAGAATTCCGAGAAAAAACACCTGGCACACCCGTTATCTTTAGTAAGTCTGTTTGAGTTTATGCTTAACGCCCCAAACAACAGCTATATTTATGCAGAGACGTTGCCTCCATTTCATGGGACGTTGATACAAAATAAGGATGTCATGGCATCCAAAACGTGCTTCAAATATACTCAGCCAAACTTATAACGCAACATCGTTTTATTTGTTATGTTATACAAATAAACTTTATTTCCACTGGATTAGATTGCCAGGTGATTGACACATCTAACAACATCTGGTTGTAACATTCTGTATTATGCGTTTGAAGAAATTAATAATTTTTCACGATCTAAAAGGAAGCAATTTGTATGAAAATAACTTCCAGAATCTCTCAGGAGGCGCATGCCACCACAATAACCGCTTTGGCTAATCTCATTCGAGCTCAATGGTCCATACTATGAAAACCAAACACTTCTCCGTAGATTTTTAACCAAATCCCATCAAAATACGGCGGGATAATGACAATACATATAGATGTCACTGACATAATTTTAGTAAATTTCGGACCACATTTCCATTTTTGGCAGTTAAAAAACTGTCGGTTCCAAAAGTGTCACGCTTTGGGGAAAATCAAGGGTGCACTTGAAAATAAAATAAAATATTATTACACAAATGTAACGAGTAAGAAATTTTTTATACCAAATAAATGCTCATATTGCTGATTGAAATGTATGCAGAAATACTTATAAAACTTTGAATAGAACACTCTTATAAATGTTTACTTTGGGCTGAAAAAATGTCACACGTGCGATTTTTGCGTTGTTTTTGAGTGGATTATCTTCCTTATAATATTGTAAGATAAAGAAACTTTAATGCAAGAAAACAAGGCATACGCTACTATTACTAAAATGCTCATTTTCTAAGCTTTAAAATCATATTATTTTCATTGCCGTACGACAAATAATGTTATTTTTATAAATTATTTAATAAGGCTGAATTTTTGTCACACTTGACGTAAACGCATGTTAAAGTACGTCAAAGAACGCCGTACCGTACTTTTAATGGAACTCACATTTCAGCTTCTTAAAATAGAACTGCCCAGTGGAGAAAGAACTAGAGGACCATTGGTCCTGTAGCTCACCTGAGAGATTATCACATTGTAAGCTCATGAGATTTAAATTAATTGAGAATCGACCAATGAAAGTCTATGCATGGACACTATTGACCCCCGGGGCATGGCCAAATTTGACCCAGGGGCATGACTGGCACAATTTATAATGGGGACTACCAAACATTGCTACATACAAAATATAGAAGCTCTGGGCCTTTTGGTTTCAGAGAAGAAGATTTTTTTTTAGTTTTTCCTATTGTAAGTCTATGGAGACTATCTACCCCAGGGGCGTGGCCAAATTTGACCCCAGGGACATGGCTGGCACAATTTATGTAGATGACCATTAGCCATTGCCACATACAAAATATCAAAGCTGTGTGCCCTGTGGTTTCAGAGAAGAAGATTTTTTTTCCCATAGCAAGTCTATTGAGACTATCAACCTCCGGGGCCTGGCCAAATTTGACCCCAGGGGAATGAATGGCACAATTTATGTAAAGGACCATTAGCCATTGCTACATACCAAATATCAAAGCTGTGGGCCTAGTGGTTTCAGAGAAGAAGATTTTTTTTTCCCATAGTAAGTCTATGGAGAATATCAACACCCGGGGCGTGGCAAAATTTTACCCCAGGGGCATGAATGGCACAATTTATGTAGAGGACCATTAGCCATTGCTACATACCAAATATCAAAGCTGTGGGCCTAATGGTTTCAGAGAAGAAGATTTTTTTAGTTTTTCCTATTGTAGGTCTATGGAGACTATCGACCCCCGGGGCGACTGGCCAAATTTGACCCCGGGGACATGATTGGCACAATTTATGTAGAGGACCATTAGCCATTGCCACATACAAAATATCAAAGCTGTGGGCCCTGTGGTTTCAGAGAAGAAGATTTTTTATTTTTTTTCCCATAGTAAGTCTATGGAGACTATCAACCCCCGGGGCCTGGCCAAATTTGACCCCAGGTGCATGAATGGCACAATTTATGTAGAGGACCATTAGCCATTGCTACATACCAAATATCAAAGCTGTTGGCCTAGTGGTTTCAGAGAAGATTGTTTTAGTTTTTTTCCTATTGTAGGTCTATGGAGACTATCGACCCCCGGGGAGTGGCCAAATTTGACCCCAGGGGCATGATTGGCACAATTTATGTAGAGGACCATTAGCCATTGCCACCTACAAAATATCAAAGCTGTGGGCCCTGTGGTTTCAGAGAAGAAGATTTTTTTAATTTTTTTCCCATAGTAAGTCTATGGAGACTATCAACCCCCGGGGCCTGGCCAAATTTGACCCCAGGGGCATGAACGGCACAATTTATGTAGAAGACCATTAGCCATTGCTACATACCAAATATCAAAGCTGTGGGCCTAGTGGTTTCAGAGAAGAAGATTTTTTTAGTTTTTCCAATTGTAAGTCAATGGAGACTATTGACCCCCCGGGGCGTGGCCAAATTTGACCCCAGGGGCATGGCTGGCACAATTTATGTAGAGGACCATTAGCCATTGCCACTTACAAAATATCAAAGCTGTGGGCCCTGTGGTTTCAGAGAAGAAGATTTTTGAATTTTTTTCCCATAGTAAGTCTATGGAGACTATCGACCCCCGGGGCGTGGCCAAATTTGACCCCAGGGGCATGAATGGCACAATTTATGTAGAGGACCATTAGCCATTGCTACATACCAAATATCAAAGCTGTGGGCCTAGTGGTTTCAGAGAAGATTTTTTTAGTTTTTCCCATTGTAAGCCTATGGGACCTATCTGTTGCCATGGAAACCACAATTTTGATACAATCTGCTCCAAAACCTAATGCCATCAATCCCCCAACCCAATTATGGTTCACTATGAGGCGCCGTTTTACTATAAAATCAGTATTTTTGATATCACAAAATAGAATTTTTGATATCAAAAAATCGAATTTCTGATATCAAAAAATCGAATTTCTGATATCAAAAAATCAAAGCGATTTCTTGATATCAAAAATTCGATTTTCTGATATCAAAAATTCGATTTTCTGATATCAAAAAATCGAATTTCTGATATCAAAAAATCAAAGCGATTTCTTGATATCAAAAATTCGATTTTCTGATATCAAAAATTCGATTTTCTGATATCAAAAAATCAAAGCGATTATTTGATATCAAAAATTCGATTTTTTGATATCAAAAAATCTGGAAAATTTTCCATCTAAGAAATGATGGCTCCCTAACAAGAAACAATTAGAGTAGTTTCCCATGTAAAATAAACAGTTTATGGGTTAGTTCGGGTGGAAGCTATTGTCACGCTAGTCAAGTAGATAGCTTTTTCGCTTTGCAACCGAGAGGTTGGCTGTTCGATTCCCGATCGGCCGTAAAGGCATTTTATGTCGGTGATAAATGTTCATCCTCACTAATGAAAGGCAACTCGCTCAACTATCTGTCCCATAGTTTGACTGTTTGACTTTTCGCGAAACGCTCTGTACCAGTCGCACCTCCTGGCATCCACCTGGTTCCTTTACCGGATGGACCTAATTATAGGAATGGTCTTACTGCTGTGTAATTGTGTTGTATTTCATATGCATAAAAATACAAGTATCAGATGTGTTTCATTTAAACATAATAAAATTAACCTCCTGCAGTTGCGCATTGGGTTACGGATGACAGAAGAAGGTGGAGGGGGAATAATTGTTAGAATGTTAACGCTGATTCAACGTTTCTTCGATCAACATGACCAGACCTCATATCAGGGGTTGTCAACGTGACGGTAGTCTTCAGGGACCCAAGCATAGGCAATTGATGTCAGCTAGACCCCCATCGTACGCAGCAGCACACACTTGTATGGTACTTATATCAGGCTAATAATAACAATAATTATCTTTATCTATATAATATTAAACATATGATATGAGTCTGTGCGTGAGAAAAACAACAATTTCAGATCCGACCAAGTCCTGTACAGCCAAAGAAGCATGCTAGAAACTTGGAATGTCAGATCTAGAAAGTATTGAAACTGATGATGTACTATCCGTGTAGCGAAAACAAAGGCGCTGATCAGATACGCGGTTACTGCGAAGCTGACCCTGCACCTTTGTTTTCTGTTAGTTTCCTCATGCGGCGGCTCTTATTCTGTTCTGCCTTCACGAAAGAAAAGAAAAGTACCCCACGATAATAATTATAGGCACATTCCGGCCCATTTCAATAAAGAAACGCATGGGAAACCGTGTATATTCTGCTGCGCATGTTTCAAGTCTGACCATGCCGCGCAATTTATCGGTAATATTACTGAACATACACAGCGGATTTCAAGTAGATTTTCGCGAAAACTATAGTGACCATAGTTAAACACCTGAACTCAGCCCATGCAAGCCTATAAATAATTTGAGGGATCTATCATTCTTTCTCAGCAAAGGAAGGCCTAAAGGATTTTTTGATATCACAAAATCGAATTTTTGATATCAAAAAATTACTCTCCATTTTTTGATATCAGAAATTCGATTTTTTGATATCAGAAATTCGATTTTCTGATATCAAAAAATACGCCTGATTTTTTGATATCAGAAATTCGATTTTGTGATATCACAAATTCGAATTTTTGATATCAAATAATCGAATTTGTGATATCAAAAAATCAGGCTTATTTTTTGATATCAGAAAATCGAATTTCTGATATCAAAAAATCGAATTTCTGATATCAAAAATTCGATTTTCTGATATCAAAAAATAAGCCTGACTTTTTGATATCACAAATTCGATTTTTTGATATCAGAAATTCGATTTTCTGATATCAAAAAATCGATTTTTTGATATCAAAAATATTTTCTGATATCAAATAATATTTTCTGATATCAAAAAATCGAATTTCTGATATCAAAAAATAAGTTTTGATATCAAAAATTCGAATTTCTGATATCAAAAAATCGGGATTTTATAGTAAAACGGCACCCCATAGTTCACATTAAATTTGATCAAGATCGGCCTACTAGCTTCAGAAATATTCTTCTTTGAAATTGTGGACGGACGACGGACGACGACGGACGACGGATGCCTGCCTATCCTATAAGCTCACCTGTGAGCCTTCGGCTCTGGTGAGCTAAAAATAGTTTAGAAGAATCACTTGAAAAAAAAATAAGAAGAAGAAATATTAAATTTTGACTCTCGAAAGTACACACATGCAAGCGAGTAATCAATAACCTGACACCTACCCACGGCTCAGCGCGAAATAAATCAAACTGTCAGAACGTTAACGTTAACGTCGTGTAACACAAATTTGTACGAACATCGCGCGTCACGTCACACAAGATATATGACCTAGGCTATAGCGATGCTCTGAAGAATGTTTTCTCTAGGACTATCCCATTGTGGAATTCAATGGTTTCATCAAAGACTGCTGAAGAATTCAAGGCTCTTATTCAGTTCAGGGGTATACGTTTTAGTTTGCCTCTGTTTAGCATCTTGTTACCTTGTAAACAGCTTTCATGGCCCATCCCGAATGTTTTCCCTACTTTGCTAAATTTATTCAAAACTAGAAAGAGTTTTCAGAGGAAAACATATGTCCCCCCTCTCTGCTCCAACCCACTTTTAATTTTGTAAATATATACCAACAGACATTTTAAATTAAAACCAATATATACCGACAGACATTTTAAAATATCACATGTTTCAGCTTTCCATATTTATAAAGTTTGAAGTTTCACGAAATTTACCCATCTACAATCCCAAACCAATCCTTGCCGGTATTAACTAATATGCAAAGTTTGAAGAAAATCGGTAAAAAAAAACTACTCAAGTTAGAGAGCGGAAACGAAAAAAATGCAATTTTTAACCTCAATCAAGGGCCATAACTCTAAGGTCATTTGACAAAATTTACCCATCTACAATCCCAAACCACTCCTTGCCGGTATCAACTCATATGCAAAGTTTGAAGAAAATCGGTCAAAAAGTACTCAAGTTAGAGAGCGGAAACGAAAAAAATGCAATTTTTAACATCAATCAAGGGCCATAACTCTTAAGTCGTTTGACGAAATTTACCCATCTACAATCCCAAACCACTCCTTGTCGGTATCAACTCATATGCAAAGTTTGAAGAAAATCGGTCAAAAACTACTCAAGTTAGAGAGCGGAAACGAAACAAATGCAATTTTTAACCTCAATCAAGGGCCATAACTCTAAGGTCATTTGACGAAATTTACCCATCTACAATCCCAAACCACTCCTTGCCGGTATCAACTCATATGCAAAGTTTGAAGAAAATCGGTCAAAAATTACTCAAGTTAGAGAGCGGAAACGAACAAAATGCAATTTTTAACCTCAATCAAGGGCCATAACTCTAAGGTCATTTGACGAAATTTACCCATCTACAATCCCAAACCACTCCTTGCCGGTATCAACTCATATGCAAAGTTTGAAGAAAATCGGTCAAAAATTACTCAAGTTAGAGAGCGGAAACGAAGAAAATGCAATTTTTAACCTCAATCAAGGGCCATAACTCTAAGGTCATTTGACGAAATTTACCCATCTACAATCCCAAACCACTCCTTGTCGGTATCAACTCATATGCAAAGTTTGAAGAAAATCGGTCAAAAACTACTCAAGTTAGAGAGCGGAAACGAATGAAGACACCTGAAATTTCAAACAGTTAATTGACCTTTGTGACCTTCAAAATTAGGTCAAGGTCACCGAAATCTAATCACTCCATTCTGCTGCCCCAATGAAGTTTCTGTGCCAGTTTGGTTTAAATCCATCCAGTGGTTCAGGAGATATAGTGCAGACAAAAAGCTACGCCGACGCCGACGCTGACGACGCCGACGCCGACGGGATCCACACCAAAAACAATATGTCCCCCACCCCTTCGGAGGGGGGACATAATTTAGCCATCCACCACCATAATCAATGCTGATTTAGCTAATATGAAAGGTGCCTTTTCACTAAGCGAGGCTTTTGTAGAATGTATAAATTTGTCAATAACAATGAAATTATCAGGAACATACTCTTCATCTCTTGAACGACTAAATATTTGTGCGTCAGTCCAGCCTGTTGTGTTTTGTTCAAAACAGGTAGAATCTAAACAAGTGCGCAGTAATTAGCAGACATTTTGCAAGACACAAAAATATTGGTTAGTGATGTTAAGCTGCTCTTACTTATATACAACAAAATTACAAATTGTAAAACGTGTTAAAGGAAAAACATCTTGACTTATTCAGCAATGTCAGATCAAACTTATGTCACATACAAAGAAACTGTTAAAGAAACTGTCCGTCTCGCCAGTCTACAATTTATCTGGAGTCTTTAGGCGCGCCGAATTAGCCGACAGCAGTGTACTTGGTCTTGGATGGTTATAATGGTTGGATGGTCAAATATTGAAGCAAATTTTGGGTCAAAGTCCCATCAAAATCGAGGCAACGATCCAACATGACCATAGCTGTTGACTGGGACATTAAACATCAATTCAAACAAACATAGGGCCCAGACCTGGCAGGACGTCGACTGCATGAGAATCTGTCGAAATTACGGGTCATACGATATTATGTTCAATATGGAGTTTCGTATACATACCAACTTGGATAGCAGCAAGCAGGGTGACAATGAATAGTTCAGGGTGTGAAAACATTGACCCGTACATAACCGACACATTGATTCATTTACAGAATACCGTCTGTTTTATTTTCTAATATGTTTAAACATTAATTTTATTCGTTCAAACCTATTGTTTTGACATTCTGACGCCATATTGATTACGTCATAATTCGATGACGTCACCAGGTGCGTTCGATTTGAAATCAAAAATCAACTCGAGGAAAGGTAGTTTCGTTTAGAATAGAATAAAAGAAAAGAGACAATAATTTGTAACTGTCGTTCTGATTGTGCCATTGTCTGGCCATGGTTACCTTTACCTTTTGTATCTGAGTGACCTCCATTGTCGTTGTCCAGTGTCCATGAAGATATATATCCTATAGTGATGCTCTGAATAATTCGTTTTTCCCTAGGACCATCCCTTTATGGAATAGTTTTCCCTCTTCAGTGGTCTCATCAAAGACTGCTGAAGAATTCAAGGTTCTTATAAAGATCAGGGGTTCAGAGGTACACAATATGCATCTGTTTAGCTTCTTGTAAATAGTTGTATGTCTTTAATCATGTTAATGGCCCATCCCGTCTTGCTAAATTCATAGCACCCACCCAACACCTGAGATGATCGACTCAGTACATGAATATGAAGATATAGATACATGCGCGCATCCAGAAATTTTCATGAGAGGGGGTCCAACGAAAATGATATTTTTGGTTACAGACGAGGGGGGAGTCCAACCCCCACAAAAATCCCGAAAATACCTTTTTTAAGGTAAAATTTCCAAATTCCAGGATGGGTCCGGACCCCCGGTCTCCCCCCCCCCCCCTCTGGATCCGCGCATGAGATAGATAGATAAATGTCTGGCTATTAAAGAGATAGGTCTACACACGAAGACACCATTCTTTAAAAGTCTTTACAGGATTTTTTCAGGCGCTCCATGGTCGAATTACGAAGGTGAGCAAACATAATATTTCCGTGGACTTTAATGTATTATGCCTATTTTCATGTAGGCCTATACAGGAAAACATCATCCTGCCGTTCCTGGTAACCATAATTTATCTTAACGCTTAAATTGCATTTCAAAGTGAAATGATTAAGGAATAAACTATGTACTTTGATGAAGTTTTCAATTGCATTTGGATTGAAAAAGTCACTTTCCCCTCTGATACTATATTAATGGTGACATTGTTCAAAAATTCAACAAATACTCTGACACTTTTTTTTTAACTTTTGATATGGGGGGGGGGGGTAAATACGTATATATGACGTAGTAGGGATGTGCCGCCCGAATAGCCCCCTTTTTCAGCCTCGCCAGATACATGTATATGAATAGGTTACCCTTTTCAAGTCAAAATATATGAATGGCCCCATTTTTCCATATTTAGTCTATGAATTACCAAAATTTTCGGACATCCATGTTTAAGAGCACTTTTTTGCTGACATACACAGCTCAGAAAGTCGAAATATTTGTATATAATTGTGTATAGGTCAAAATTTTGTACAATCAAATATATAAATGGGTCACTTTTTTCGAAGGCATGATATATGAATGGGTACCTTTTTTCGAATACCAGGTATATGAATGGGGTATGTTTTAAAGTATCGGGCGGCACGTCCGTACCAAAATTACCTCCGAGTTCCCCCCACCCCCCATCCCCCCCGGAGAACTTTTGCAGCTATAAAAGATCATAAATCGCGTACAAGAATAGAATTGAATGAAAATAGTTCAAAATACCTCTTCTATTGCTTTATTCAGACAGCCAAGAACATATATATAAGAGAGGAATTTTTTTTCTCATAAACATGAAAATACATGGAAGTCTATGGAGTTTTCCAAATGTGATGAATACTTTTTCCACCTATCGGCTTCGTAACAAAGGGTCCCGCGATCGATCTTCATGTCGGAACATTGCTATCACGATGAGACAGCGTGAATAGCACAACCTGTGCACTTTGAACGTGTGCCGACTAGAATAAAACCATATTCTTTTCTTTTGACAGACAGTCGTACGAACACAGCCACTCATAGGTGCCAGCTCAGATAAGCTCGCATTGTTCACACGCCTTCGACTTATCAGGGTTTATGTATTAATATACAGCAGCCATATAATTGCACTGCAAATAATTAAATGAAAATTCGTTTCCGAAGATAAACAGGCTAATAACGGGCGAAAACGCAACTTGGAAAATTATACCAAGATATTATACTGATAAATATAGTATAAATTTATTACTCTTCAAAATGAACTTAGGTCACACGCGCAACTTACGACAGGTAGCTTTGCCACATTTTTACCTAAATATGGTTGAAACATGGGTTAGTAATGGCGGTGGGTCACGTGACACACCAAAAACATTTGCAGATATAAGAAACCAGGTAATCTGGGGCAATAAATTCATCCAGCACAACAACCGATGCTTATTCTACAAACACTGGATGAATGACAACATTATTTACATAAATGATCTGCTAAACCGAAACGGTGATATTGATGTTAAGTATCTTAAGCAAACTGACAAATCAGCAAAACTGGATAAGTGAACTGCAAACCCTAAAAAAAGCAATTCCAAATAATTGGAAAATATCACTTTAAATCCGCAAATTTGATTTCAACGAAAGTTAAGACGCAAGCACAATTTACATTGCATAGTGTAGAAATGAAACGTTCAATTACATTATCGACATCTACTTTAATTAATAATAAATTAATATATAATTACTTATTGCAAAAAAATAAAACAAGACCGATTATGGAAAAGTCATGGGAAAAGGACCTAAATTTGATCACTTATGCCGAACTATGGCCTTCAGTCTACCGATCCATTCATGACATAAACCGAAATGAAGTGAGGCAATTTAGATATAAGCTCGTAAACGCCATATTACCCTGTAAAGAAAAACTGTTTAAATGGCGTATAACAAGAAATGATTTATGTGAAGCATGCAAAATTACAGAAAATTATTAATTGTCTGATCGTAAATGAATTGTGGGCAAAAGTCAATGATGCTTTTACGAAATGTCACATTAGCAGACCAATGAATAAATTACAATATATTGTTACAGGGTACAAACCAGGGTTAAACAAATATAAAGAGATAAATCTGATCCTCTCTTTCATTGGATATGCTATCTTCAAGGCGTATTGCATTAGCGAAAACAGGAGTAAAAATATTGATATTTTATTTTATGTTAAGTTAGAGCTTAAAAAGATAGACGAAGAATATAAATATAAAAAGGATGAAAATACTTTCTTTACAAAGTTTTATAGATATTTTGTTGAAGAATAAGCATTTAAGTCTCTTGATTAAAACAATATTTTCATTCAATTGTACATGTAACTATGAGTGTGAGAGAGCTATTTTTTCTTTTTATCTTATAGTGCATGCTTTGTAAACAGGTGAAGGGGAACCCCGACCCCTTCCTCGTAAATTGCGGGGGAATAAAATCAAACAAAACCTGAAAAAAAAAAAATAAATAAATAAAAAAAATAATAATAAAAAAAAAATCGTTTCCGAAGCAAGAGAAGCGCAATCTTTTCGCAATGTTGCAATGAAAGAAGAGGAACTGTTCTCCCATGTTCTCATTATTTTGGTGGCTTAAATTCCTTTTGCGAAATATGGCTTATACTAGAAAAAAAAGTACTAACAATAGTTGCATCTTAACTTAACCAGAGGACCAATGGTCCCGGTGTAAACGCTCACCTGAGTCTGCTGCATACACCAATAATATTATGGTATTCAGCCCCAGTGCAGGGGCAGATGAAGCCCTTGGGTCGTTTTCTTTTTTCAGAATAATCAATATTCTGTCCATTTGCCAATTTCTTGCTGGTTTTTCCCTTCAAATGACATTTTAACAGTTTTTCCCATTCAAATGTATGGGCAACCCATGTTGACCTTGCCATAAACTTGGTCAAGGTCATCACAGGGTTGTAGTACTATAGCCATGGATGCTTCACGCCAAGTTTCATTGAAATCTATTGGTTTCAGAGAAGAAGATACTGGAAGGGGTTTACCATATATGGGCATGGCGGCCACCTTGGTCATGTGACCTACATTATTAATATACACATTGGTTCCCCCATCCTATAGATGCTTCACATAAAATTTGGCTTCAATTGGCCAAGTGGTTTTAGAGAGGAAGATGTTTGAATATTATGGTAATATACATGTATATTGCCCCGGGGTGTGGGCATATGAGCCCTTAGGTCCATTTTTTTCAGAATCATTAATATTTAGTCCTACTACCCATTTCCTGCAAGATTTTCACCTAAAATGACTTTTTAAAAGTTTTCCCCATTCCAATGCATTGGCGACCTATGTTGACCAGATGAGCCCCTCCATTTTTTTCAGAATCATTAATATTCAGTCCTACTGCCCATTTCCTGCAAGACTTTCACTTTAAATGACATTTTAAAAGTTTTCCCTATTCACATGCATTGGCGACCTATGTTGACCTTGCCGTAAAAAAGGTCAAGGTCATCACAGGGTCATGATTTATATATACATTGTAGTACTTGAGCCATCGATGCTTCATGCCAAGTTTCTTTGAAATCGATCCACCGGTTCTGGAGAAGAAGATTTTTGAAGGGTTTTTACCATATATGGGCATTGCGGCCATCTTGGTCATGTGACCTGGATTATTTATATACACATTGATTATCCCTTCCTATTGATGCTTCACATAAAATTTGGCTTTGATTGGCCAAACGGATGTTTGAATATTATGGTAATTTACATGTATATTGCCCCGGGGTGGGGGCATATGAGCCCCTGGGGTCCATTTTTTTTCAGAATCATTAATATTCAGTCCTACTGCCCATTTCCTGCAAGACTTTCACTTTAAATGACTTTAAATGACATTTTAAAAGTTTTCCCCATTCAAATGCATTGGCGACCTATGTTGACCTTGCCGTAAAATAGGTCAAGGTCATCACAGAGTCATGATTTATATACACATTGTAGTGCTTGAGCCATCAATGCTTCATGCCAAGTTTCGTTGAAATCAGTCTACCGGTTCTGGAGAAGAAGATTTTTGAAGGGTTTTTACCATATATGGGCATGGCGGCCATCTTGGTCATGTGACCTGGATTTCTTATATATACATTGGTTCCCCCTTCCTATAGATGCTTCATATAAAATTTGGCTTTGGTTGGCCAAGCGGTTTCAGAGAAGAAGATCTTTGAAATTGTGGACGGACGGACGACGGACGGACGGACGCCGGATCATGGCCATCCTATAAGCTCACCGTGTGAGCCTAACTGCTCAGGCGAGCTAAAAATCCCAGTGAGCATTATTGTCAACTTACTGGGTACAGCCACTACCAGAGGATCAATGGTCCTGTAAACGCTCACCTGATCTGGATAGCTTTACTTGTAGGGGAGCTAATGACCCTGCCCTCGGACGTGGCCTGTAAAGACCCCAGGAGCACAGGTGGCAGGATTTATAAAGAGGATTACAGAACATCGCTACAGACAAAATATAAAAGCTATGGGACTCATGGTTTTTGAGAAGAATTTAAAAAGTTTTCCACATTGTAAGTCTATTGGAGCTAATAACCCCGGGGTAGGGCCATCTTTGACCCCAGGGACATGAATCGTAGGATTTGTGTAAGATCCACATAACATTGCTGCTTACGAAATATACAAGCTTTGGTTCTTGTAGTTTCAGAGAAGAAGATTTTTTTTTTCATTTATTTTCCATCATAAGACTATATCAGATAATCACACCCCAGGGCGGAGCCTCTATTGACTTTATACGATTCAAGCCCCAGGGGTAATGTTGGCAGGATTTAGAAAGAGAGCCACTATATATTGCTACACACAAAATATGAAAGCTCCGTGCCTTGCGGTTTCGGAGAAGATTTTTTTTTTATGTTTTTCTCATTGTAAGTCTATGGGAGCTAATGACCCTCGGGGTGGGGCCATTTTTGACTCCAGGGGCATGATTTGCAGGATTTACGAAAAGCTCCACATAACAATGCCGCGTACCAAATATACAAGCTTTGGCTCTTGTGGTTTCAGAGAAGAAGATTTGAAATCATGTATTTACCATTATGACTATGCCACATAATTACGTCCCCGGTGCAGGGCCTGTATGGACCCCAGGGACAGATGACATGATTTATACACACAAAATATGAAAGCTCTGGGCCTTGTGGTTTCGGAGAAGAAGATTTTCTATGTTTTCCCTATTGTAAGTCTATGGGAGCTAATGACCCCGGGGTGGGGCCAGTTTTGACCCCAGGGACATGATTCATGTAAAGCTCCTCATAATAATGCTGTATAACAAATAGCGAAGCTTTGGCTCTTGTGGTTTCATGTATTCCCGATTATAAGACTATGGCAGATAATGACGCCCCCAAGGCGAGGCCTGTTTGGACCCCAGGGACATAGATTTACAAAAAGGACCACTATACATTGCTACACACAAAATATGAAAGCTCTGGGCCTTGTGGGTCCGGAGCAGAAGACTTTATGTTTTTCCCATTGTAAGTCTACGGGAGCTATCTGTTGCCATGGAAACGACAATTTTGCCACAATCTGCTTCAAAACCTAAAGCAGCCAATCCCCCTACCCATGTATGGTTCACATAAAATTTGATAAAGATTGGCCCACTAGCTTCTTTGAAATGTGAACGCCGACGGACGCCAGCCTATCCTATAAGCTCACCTGTAAGCCTTCGGCTCAGGTGTGCTAAAACGGTTATATCAGAGCCCAAGCGCATAAGTTCAAATACAAAAAGAAATGAAAAAGTGCCTTGAGCGACACGCATACCCCCGGCTGGACCCCCCCCCCCCAGCCCATCTCCTCCAATCCGGACATGCCCGACACATTAAACCTCAATTCCCGAATCAAAGAGAGCACCCTCAACAAGTACATTTTATAAATTTACATTTGCAAAAAGCACTGCCTACGACCAAAGGGGGT
The DNA here is from genome assembly GCA_964017185.1 of Rugalucina vietnamica. NCBI lineage: Eukaryota > Metazoa > Mollusca > Bivalvia > Lucinida > Lucinidae > Rugalucina > Rugalucina vietnamica. The sequence goes on from OZ024872.1 coordinate 66,861,637, forward strand.
GTAGAAGAATGAAAGATCTGTATACAGAGCTGACTTGTATACTCAATCCCAAAGGGGTGTAGAAGATCTGTAAACAGAGCTGACTTGTATACTCAATCTAGGACTTGATCGCGGACAATAAGGGTCAGGTTCTCAGTCCCAGCTGGAAAACAGGATGTCATTCTTCAAAAATAAACACCAGAGGACCAATGGTCCTGTAAACGCTCACCTGATCTGGACAGTTTTACTTGCATAAGAACAATGAGTCGATGGGGGAGTTTGATGGTTTTCCAATAGTAGTAAGTCTATGGTGACTATCGGCCCCCGGGGCGTGGCCAAATTTGACCACAGGGGCATGAATGGCACAATCAAGTTTATGTAGAGGACCATTAGCTATTGTCACATACCAAATATCAAAGCTATGGGCCTTGTGGTTTCAGGGTAGATTTTTTTATTATTTTTTTTCATCAAGACGTATATGTTGCCATGGCAACCAGAGTTAAAGTCTGATCTGCCAAAAAAAGAACATGCAACCTTTCCTACTGCCCAGTGATGATGTGTGTATAATTTGATCAAGATCCGTCTACTGGTTTTGGAGATATTGATGTTTGAATGTTTTCCTGAAGTAAGTCTATGGAGACTATCGACACTCGGGGCGTGGCCAAATTTGTCCCAGGGACAAGATTGGCAGAATTTATATAGAGGACCATAAGCTATTGCCACATACCAAATATCAAAGCTGTGGGCCTTGTGGTTTTCAGAGATGAAGATTTTTTATTTATTTATTTTTTTTTTCATTAAAACGTATATGTTGCCATGGCAACCTGAGTTCCAGTCCGATCTGCACAAAAACATTATGCAACCTTTCATTCTGCCAAGTGGTGATGTGTGTGTAATTTGATCAAGATCCGCCGACTGGCTTTGGAGGTATTGATGTTTGAATATTTTCCTAAAGTAAGCCTATGGAGACTATCGACCTTCGGGGCTTGGCCAAATTAGACCCCAGGGGCATCATTGGCACAATTTAAGAAGAAGACCATTAGCCATTGCCACATACCAAATAGCAAAGCAGTGGGCCCTGTGGTTTCAGAGAAGAAGATTGTTTCCCCGTTAAAACTTATTTGTTGCCATGGCAACCAGAGTTCCAGTCCGATCTGCACAAAAACAATATGCAATCTTTCCTACTGCCCAGTGATACTGTGTGTGTTATTTGATCAAGATCCGCCGCCTGGCTTTGTAGATATTGACGTTTGAATGTTTTCCTATAGTAAGTCTATGGAAACTATTGACCCCCCGGGGCGTGGCCAAAGTTGGCACCAGAGGCATGAATGGCATAATTTATGTTAAGGACCATAAGCCATTGTCACATACCAAATATCAAAGCTCTGGGCCTGCTGATCTAAGAGAAGATTTATTTTTCAGTTTTTCCCATTGTAAGTCTATGGGACCTATCTGTTGCCATGGAAACCACAATTTTGATACACTCTGCACCAAAACCTAATGCAATAAATCCCCCAACCCAATGACGGTACACATTAACTTTGATCAAATCTGGACCACTTCTTTCAGAAATATTCTTCTTTGACATTGTGGACGGACTAGATCTTGATCAAATTGCACCAGCAGGGGTCATAAACAATGATACCTTTATAGCTCCTTCAGAAGCTCTTCCTTATAAGGCCTGTATGTATTAGATACAAAATAATTCATTCAGCATGCAACATCAATAACAATGTTTAACGCCAGCTAGAACTTGTATACGTCCATTGCAGCTTAGCAAATATTTGAGCACAATAAAATAACCAGAGGACCGATGGTCCTGTAAACGCTCACCTGAGATCTGCTTCATATACCAATAAACATATTTGAATATTATGGTATTTAACCACAGTGCAAGGGCCGATGAAGCCCTTGGGCCATTTTCTTTTTTCAGAATAATCAATATTCTGTCTATCTGCCAATTTCCTGCTGGTTTTCCCCTTCAAATAACATTTTAAAAGCAGATGAGCCCATGGGGTCCATTTTTTTTTCAGAATCATTAATATTCAGTCCTACTGCCCATTTCCTGCAAGACTTTCACTTTAAATGACATTTTAAAAGTTTTCCCCATTCAAATGTTTTGACAACCTATGTTGACCTTGCCATAAAATAGGTCAAGGTCACCACAGGGTCATGATTTATATATACATTGTAGTACTTGAGTCATCCATACTTCATGCAAAGTTTCGTTGAAATCGGTTCACTGGTTCTGGAGAAGAAGATATTTTAAGGGTTTTTACCATATATGGGCATGGTGGCCATCTTGGTCATGTGACCTGGATTATTTATATACACATTGGTTCTCATTTCCTATAGATGCTTCATATAAAATTTGGCTTTGATTGGCCATGTGGTTTCAGAGAAAAAAATCTTTGAAAAGTGTGTATGGACGACAGACCGGCCAAGGTCAAGAGATGACCTTGACCTAAATTAATCATATACTTTCATCTAATCCATCAGTTGTTTGCATCTACCACTTTTCAGATCTCAGGCTGCAATAGTTTTCAAAAAATAGCTAATTTCCACTTTTCCCATTATAAGTCTATGGAAACTTAAAGTTACCATAGCAACCAGAGTTCTTATCCGACTGGAATAAAAAACACAAATTATGTAGAGGCTACTGTCAGGAACATGTATACAAAGTACAGGCTTCACCCCTGTGACAGTTTCTGAGGAGAAGAATTTTGAATGTTTTTCTAAATTTCGCCCTGTATGGGGCCCCAACAACCAATCAAAATAAAGGATTAGGACAAAAGTAACAATAAATGTGGAGCTCTACTCAATAAACATTTCTACAAAAACAAAATTCAAATATCTGCAACTGGACCGCAAAAATAGTCAATTTCAACTTTTCCAATTATAAGTCTATGGAAACTTTAAGTTGCATAGCAACCAGAGTTCTTATCCGCCTGGAATAAAAAACACAAATTATGTAGAGGCCACTGTCAGGAACATGTATACAAAGTACAGACTTAATCCCCTTGACAGTTTCTGAGAAGAAGATTTTTGAATGTTTTTCAAAATTTTGCCCTATATGGGGCCCCTGCAACCAATCAAAATAAAGGATTAGGACAAAAGTCACATGAAATGTAGAGGACTACTCAATAAACATTTCTGCAAAAACAAAATTCAAATATCTCCAACAAGACAGCAAAAACTGGCAATTTTCACATTTTTCCATAGTAAGTCTATGGGAAGCATAAGTTGCCATAGCAACCAGAGTTCTTATCCGCCTGGAATAAAAAACACAAATTATGTAGAGGCCACTGTCAGGAACATGTATACAAAGTACAAGCTTAATCCCCTTGACAGTTTCTGAGAAGAATATTTTTGAATGTTTTTCGAAATTTTGCCCTATATGGGGCCCCTGCAACCAATCAAAATAAAGGATTAGGACAAAAGTCACATGAAACGTAGAGGACTACTCAATAAACATTTCTGCAAAAACAAAATTCAAATATCTCCAACAAAACAGCAAAAACTGGCAATTTTCACTTTTTTCCATTGTTAGTCTATGGGAAGCATAAGTTGCCATAGCAACCAGAGTTCTTATCCGATCAAAACAAAAAACACAATTATTCTTTCCCCCTACCTGTAGATGGTGTATGTGTAATATGAGAACAATCGACCCAGCGGTTTCAGAGAAGAAGATCTTTGAAATTGTGGACGACGGACGGACGGACGGACGACGGACGGACGCCGGAGCATGGGTATACTATAAGCTCACCTATGAGCCTTCGGCTCAGGTGAGCTAAAAAAGACTAATAACGAAGTCTGGAATGAAATTCAGAAAGGATAAGCATCGTACATCAAAAGTCATACAAATCATTACTTAAATAAACTTGTTTTAAATGTTAACTTGAGGAAATTATTAAATATATTCACTGGAGTGCAATTATGAAATGAGCAGTCGCATAAGATAACAAATACTAGGCATAGACGAAAACAAAGGTGCAGATCTGTTTCGCAGTTGCTTCGCAGTAATTGTGAAGCAAATCAACGCCTTTGTTTTCGCTTCAGATAGTAGCCTTCTCTTGTGACTGTACAGGCCGGTTTGTATCAGACCTGGATAAACCCCAAATTGTTTGTTTTCTCATGCGAAGGCTCAAATAAGATACAAAAGCAGAACTAAATCTGATTCATGAATTCGCCTTACATATTTCTTAATACATGTATACATTTTCTTAGAAAAACAATTGAGGGATATTGAAATTAAATAGATTTTATTGCAATGTAGATAATTCTCTCAACCAAACTAATTAATAAATCTGATAGAAGCAGTCAATAAGCACTGAACACAATGCGAGTTACGTAAATTCACTGATCACTAACGTTAGTTACAATTCAGTTAATGCGTCTTAAACCATAACGTATTTTGGCTTTTAATAAAGCCGCCATTACAGATTTGCACCCGTGAGAGTGACCCGGATGCTCGCTGATGACGTCACGCCATCTTTTCCGATAATCGGAATATGTAGCAAACTACTATACCAAATAAAAATCGCATGCACACATACTAGATTTTTTCAACCCTTTTAAGTCTAATGGTCACAAAAAATAAAGGGTTTATGTGCGTGTTTTCATATTTTAGTTAGGTTTAGGTAAATGAGTGGCCGCATATTGGGAAATAGTTGCTCACTCCGCTTACAATATATTTTCTTAGTACAAGAATCTAATTCTCAATTTATTTTTTCCCACTTCAGTTTTTGGGGTGGGAATTTTTTTCTAATTGCGCCTTTTCCTGATCATTGTCTACTTGTACCTTTTTATACCAGAGTTCTTGTGGTTGTGCCGTATGGCGGCCCTAAAAAGACTCCCCGTAAATCCATTTAATGCTCTTATTTTTCCAATAATCAGAGATTGCTTGCAATCAGTTTGTTTTTTTTTTCTATCTCTAATTTTTGTGCTGTTTGCACATTACGCGCGTTTTCATATTTTTAGTTTTTTCCCCACTTCGGTTATTGGAGTGGGAACTTCTTTCTGATCGCGCATTTCCCTGGTCATGGGACATATTTTTTGCGACTATGTATGGCGGGTTTTGTCACTTGGAACAGTGCTGTAGCTTAACCAAAACAAGTGTAATTGAAATTTAACATCGACAGAGGAATTATGTCACTGTCGACTGCATGTATTTTGACATAACCAAATTAAACTGATTGTAAGAAATTGATGGAATTCAAATTCAATTGTTGTTTTTCTAAGCATTATTTAGTATTGTGTGCTTGCTTTATCATGGCTCTCACCAGTTTGCAACATTTAAAACTATATAACTTACTGAACATGACCAATGGGTAGACCAAGATCTATGCCTCATAATATGCAAAGCCAAACTTTATAATGGGGGAAACTCGAATTATATATACTTTTACTTTTCACAAGATTTTAATACATTGACAGCTGACAGGGATTCAAGCCATTCGCTACTTTCTTTTCTAGATAACAAATTTAAATAACATGAAATCGTTGACTCGTTGACAAAACCTCGTAACTGCAAAAAAACAAATTTTTCAGGAGAAGCAAAAAACTAAAACTTGTATATAAATGATATATAAATGTGCATGTTTACAAATTGTCGTATATACAAAACTTGATAAATGAAAGCTAGAAGCAGATTCTTATGATGAATTAAAGAATGCATTTATGAGAAATCATACATATGCAACTTTTGCATATCTAAAAAATAAAGATTTTCTTGTATTTAAATGTTTTGAAATTGCATATACGAGGTTTTGTCACCTTTTTTCAAGTCCGTTTACCATTTGTAGTTACGAGGTTTTGTAAGGTCATCGAAAAACTAACTTCCCATTGGACATAACCTCCAAGGCTTTGTCACAAGCTGAATTTGAATGTTTTGAGTCGCGCCATGTGAAAAAACGATTTTTTGAAAAAAGTGCAGTTACGAGGTTTTGTCAACGAGCCAACGAAATGCAAAATATTGTATACAGTGTGACATGTGTGCATTTCATATCTTTCTTTATCTTTATTACATAAAACAACGACATATGTGATAAGAAAAATAAATAGGTAAGTAAGTAAATCAGTAAACAATTTGAGCACTAGGTGAATACTGAAAAAACACTTTATAGCAGGGTGATTTAAAAACCAGAGGACCAATGGTCCTGTAAACGCTCACCTGAGATCTGCTACATATGCAAATAAACATGTTTGAATATTATGGTATTTAGCCCCAGTGCAGGGGCAGATGAAGCCCTTGGGCCATTTGTTTTCAGAATAAGCAATATTCTGTCCATTTGCCAATTTCTATTTTATTTATTCCCTTCAAATGACATGTTAACAGTTTTCCCCATTCTAATACATTGGCAACCTATGTTGACCTTGTCGTCAAATAGATCAAGGTCTCCAAAGGGTCATGATTTATATACACATTGTAGTACTTTAGCCATAAATGCTTCATGCCAAGTTTCTTTGAAATCGATCCACCTGTTCCGGAGAAGAAGATTTTTGAAGGGTTTTTACCATATATGGGCATGGCGGCCATCTTGGTCATGTGACCTGGATTATTTACATATACATTGGTTACCCCATCCTATAGATGCTTCACATAAAATTTGGCTTTGATTGGCCAAGTGGTTTCAGAGGAGAAGATGTTTGAATATTTTGGAAATATACATGCATACTGCCCCAGGGTGGGGGCATATGAGATCCTGGGGACAAATCTTTTTCAGAATCATTAATATTCAGTCCTACTGTGCATTTCCTGCAAGACTTTCACTTTAAATGACATTTCAAAAGTTTTCCCCATTCAAATGCATTGGCGACCTATGTTGACCTTGCCGTAAAAAAGGTCAAGGTCATCCTAAGGTCATTATTTATATATACATTGTGGACCTTGAGTCACTAGTGCTACATGCCAAGTTTCAAGATCCTAGGCCTTTGGGTTCTGGAGAAGAAGATTTTAATAAGGTTTTTACCATATATGGGCATGGCGGCCATCTTGGTCATGTGACCTGGACTATTTATATACACATTGATTCCCCCTTCCTATAGATGCTTCATATAAAATTTGGCTTTGATTGGCCAAGCAGTTTCAGAGGAGAAGATGTTTGAATATTTTGGAAATATACATGTATATTGCCCCGGGGTGGGGGCACATTAGCCCCTGGGGTCCAATTTTTTTCAGAATCATAAATAGTCAGTCCTTCTGCCCATTTCCTGCAAGACATTCACTTTAAATGACATTTTAAAAGTTTTCCCCATTCAAATGCATTGGCGACCTATGTTGACCTTGCTGTAAAATAGGTCAAGGTCATCCTAAGGTCATTATTTATATACACATTGTGGACCTTAAGTCACTTATGCTACATGCCAAGTTTCAAGATCCTAGGCCTTTGGGTTCTGGAGAAGAAGATTTTTAAAGGATTTTACCATATATGAGCATGGCGGCCATCTTGGTCATGTGACCTGGATTATTTATATACACATTGGTTCCCCCTTCCTATAGATGCTTCACATAAAATTTGGCTTTGATTGGCCAAGCGGTTTCAGAGGAGAAGATCTTTGAAAATGGTGGACGACGACGACGACGACGGACGACGGACGACGGACGACGGACGGACGCCGGATCATGGCCATCCTATAAGCTCACCTGTGAGCCTACGGCTCAGGTGAGCTAAAAATGCCTCCTTTTTTTAGAACTGATCTACAGCAAATTTAAAAAGACTTTCAAATGATTGTTTAATGCCAGAATATGTGTTTTGTTAATGTTAAGATGTTTGCAAGATTTGAGGCCATTATCTGCTTTCGTTTGAATTTTATAGCATTTTTAGTGTCAAAAAGTGTCCCAAGTGTAACGTAAAAAGTGTGACATTTTTTTTGCAAGTTTGTTTTTCAAAGTTGCATGTCTTTTAATTTCTTATTTTAAAGTTTGTTGTTAGTTTTTTTAACACAAGATATATACCACTGAACAATAAAAATATAATGATTTTAGCTGTATCTGTTGCCTATTGGAATTTGTGACACTCTAAGTAACATTGGGGCTGCAAAACGCTGTCCCAAGTGTAACACCACTTAATCATTTTATAAAAGAATAACTGCATTCTTTAAGACAGTATGCCTTACTTTTTTGAATAGCTACTATAGATGGTCATCTAAAAGATTAACTCTTTTTGAATTACCACTTAGCATGTAGAATTTCTGGGCAATTAAACCCTAATTTTTTGGGCGTTACACTTGGGACAGAAAAAAATCCCCCTTTTTCGTAGATTTTTTGTCATTTCTCAGGCAATACTGTACAGAATTGAATGAAGTAAAGTTTTTCTGATACATAAATCTCTTGTCTATGTCTTCAAAATAACCTCATCCTTTCATGAAATGATTTACAGATTTTATAAGTAGAATTGTTAACATGGTCATAATGTCACATAATGTCACACTTTGGATGCATTTTTTTAAATCACCCAGCAGCGTACGTAAACACGCGACCATAGCATATAAAAGACATAATTAAATTGAATATTAACTATTAAGGCGACTCAAAAGTTTCTGATTTAATAATAATTTCTCCTACATTTACAGTTTCTGCATGCTTCATCACGTGCCTCTTTAAGTTTCCCGCGTGTCTATATCCCGCTCCACACAATCCACAAACATGTGGGTATTCCCCGGTGTGGATTGTCATGTGCTCTCGTAGAATTGTAGCACGTGTAAATTCACGCCCGCATACTCCGCAAATGTGCGCCTTCTCCCCGGTGTGTATGAGCATATGTCGTGTAAGACTGGTTTGTCGTGTAAAGTGTTGGTGACATATTTCACAGTAGTGCGGTTTATGACCTGTATGAGTGGCCATATGTCGGTCAAGGCCGCTGGACTGGGAGCATTGTTTACCACAGAGCGAACAAACGAAAGGGCGTTCCCCGGTATGCACGAGCTTGTGACGTTTTAAGTTGGCCTCCTCGCGGAATATCTTCCCGCACGTGACGCATTCGTGACGTTTCCCGTCACCTGTGTGCCACTCGTGGTGCTTCTTCAGTGCACTTGTGTTACAGAGGGACATTCCACAGAGTTCACATTCGTATCTTTTATCCGACCCATTGTGTCGTTCTAAGTGACGTTTCAAGGAATGTTTTGAAGAAAGCTGCAATCCACATATATCACATTGACAGGCCTGTTTTTCATTCGGTTTTCTTGCCATATCTACATCTTTTTGTTATCTGCAAGAATACAACAAAACCCGTAAATTTACAAAAAAAAACTTGATTGATTGACGATGACACAGGGTCACACAGCAGAAAGCCTTTAAACCGAACGGATTTTTAATGACATGACCATCCATGCAATCAAAACGCACGCAAGATATATTTTAGACACGATAATTTTGCAAACCAGTAGGGTACCGCAGACTAGCCCCCGGCAGACTGGCCCCCGTCAAATCGATTTTGGCCTTCCAGTAGCTTCCTTTCCGGCTGTCTCAAGACAGGCCCGCAATTATGTATTGTAATGTTGCCAGAGTGCCACATATTACTACTTGCCTACTTATTCTGTCTGTCTCTATGTTGTATTTCTTATCTTAGCTTTGGTTGATTTTAGCCCGACGTCTACTTTGTTGGGAAAGAGCTAGTCATCTTGCACTTCATGTGTGATATTAACATAACAAATATGTCTTCTATATCCTGTCTGGTGTCTGGGTTGGAATTTTAAATCTAAATCTATATTAAATTCCAGCAGCTCATTATGTACAAGTTTGAGAATGATCAAATCAATATGCGGGGGCGAAGTGGCCTAGTGGAAAAGCATCGACTCCAAATCAAGCGGCCCTAAGTTTAATCCCCACTTGCGACCGCGGCACTCTGTTTGTCCTACCCAGGAAGTGGTGTTTCCACCTCGACATGACTGATAAAATTGTTGACCGAGACATTAAACCTCAATACAAACAAACAAATCAATATCTAATGAGAAAATGCCCTTGTTTTTGATTCATCATAATGTTTATTTCAATTTATTTGTCTGCCCATCACGAGGATTTGAATTGTCTAGTTATTCCTCTGACCAAAGTCGATATACACTTCGGTCATGTCAGAATGTCCTATCTCCTGGATAATATTTATGTTAGATTTGGGACCAAGTTATACAGACAAATTGTTGGAATTCCGATGGGTACAAATTGCGCACCTCTCGTAGCTGATTTATTTTTATACTGCTACGAAAGAGATTTCGTGGATTCTCTTAACCATGATAATCAAGCTGATGTTATCGAGGCGTTTAATTCAACTTCTCGGTATACTTCGATGACCTTTTGAACATTGACAACCCTTATTTTGAAGGTATGGTCAATCAAATTTATCCACCTAACTACATTTGAACAAAGCCAATATCTCAGATACCGAAGCCCCCTTTTTAGATTTATATCTTTCTGTTGCAAACGGATTTGTTTCTTCTAAAATTTATGATATACGCGATGACTTTGATTTTGATATAGTAAATTTTCCGTTTTTGGATGATGACGTTCCTCGTCGTGCTTCTTATGGTGTATACATTTCTCAACTTATTAGGTTTGCTAGAGTCTGCAATCTTGTTACAGACTTCAACGCTCTAAATAAATGTTTAATGGACAAACTTCTCCAACAGGGCCATCGGTATCATAAACTTCGAAAAACATTTTCTAAATTTTATCGTAGACACTATGAATTGATTTCCAAGTATAATGTTGTATTAAAGACGCTTTTAGGTGAGGGCCTTTCGGAACCAGAATTTTATGGTGACTTGGTTTACAAATTTAAGAAACTGATAGGAAGGAGGGATTTTTCTTTTCAGTTCAGAAAAATCATTACACGTTACGGAGGTATAGGTTATAACTTGAATGTTATGCGACAGTCTGCATGCTTAGTTTTTAACCCAATCATGGTTGATAACTATGCTGCCTTCTTTAATTGCACGCCGGTGGGTCGGTTGTCAGACTCTATGATGGCCCCGACTTAAAGCTATTCATTTTAGTTGGTTGGGGCCGGAGCTTCTTGTCTGTTGCATGGCCCACCGGGGTCCAACTGGTGTTTTTCTTTTGCTCCGAAGTTAGTAAGTTATTCGGCGCCCAGGGATCTGCATCGTAGGGCAGCTTACTCAGTCTGTGAGTCCTGGTTTTTGATTCATCAGGATGTTTATCAGGATTTATTTGTTTGTTCTTGATGATTTATTGACTAGTTGCACCACGAGGACCAAAGAACTAAATAAATGTTATGAACCACTGCAGAAGCTGAGGGTGAGGTTATGGCCAAGTAAAACCGGTTTAAGCCCGCCAGTAACTTTGTGTTACTGATCGTTCCATGGCGATACTTTTGTGGTGGTTCTTTTTGTTTTATTTCTTGGTGTTTAAAAGAAATGTGTGCTGTTGGCGCCTTATGTATGTTTTCATATTTTAGTTAAGGTAACTGAGTGGCCACCTATTGGGAAATTCAAAATAGCTGCCCATTCGGTTTTCATGGTGTAAGTACCTGACTGTTAACTTAGTTTTTTCCCTCCTCGGTTTTTGGAGTGGGAATCTTTTTCTGATTGCGCCTTTTCCTGATCTTTGCCTACTTGTACTTTTTTAGAGATTCGCCATAAAAAACGAATAACAATAACAAACTGAAACTGTTGTGAACCACTTCAGATGGTGAGGTTAGATACCTGTAAAATCAATATTCTAACATATAATTATTTTATATTACTGACCGTTCCAAGGCAATAATTTTATGTTTTGGTCATGTTGGTGTTGAATTTTTGTGCTATTTGCATTTTCTGTACGTTTTCATACACGTGTATTTATGCTACAGGCCACATGTGCGATGTTTAATCAGTATTAGGTGGATCCAAGCCATGTGATGAGCTCCTGGTGACCAAGTGGGAGATTTGGATTATATTTCAGGGCGATTGTGGTCTACATCAGGGAGATTTTCTGACAGCAACTAAAACGTGCAACTTCGGATGAAAACATGCACCAATAACATATATAGTAAATAACTACCCCGTGACCAAAAATAAACCGATTTATCACGTGAGGATTAGTAAGCAGATGAAAGGGCGAGCTTTCAGCGAGCCCTTTCATCTGCTTACGGTCCGAGCGTGATAATTACAGATTATCACATGGGCATTTTGGTTATCGCCCGCAGTTTCAACCCGAGACTCCATTATCAAGCCCGAGAGCTTTAGCTCGAGGGCTGATAATGGTCGAGGGTTGATACGAAGGGCGATGACCAAAATGCCCATGTTATAATCTGTTTATCACATCTTCTTTATCTTCTACTCCAAAGATTTGTGTTTAGAAATGCGAAAAACGTTTATTTCTGCGTTGAAAAAGAAAATGGCACCATAAATTTGACGTAACAATGACGTAACGTCATTAAACCTGACGTCACACATACCGTGGCGCGACGTCGCATGCGAGCATTGTAACCTCTCTCCGTTCAAAATGCATGGTTTCCGGTTATCAGCCCGCCCATGCTGATAACCAGAGGGCGGGAAACACATTATCACATATGCAAACTTGGGGTTATCGCTGGAAATATATGTCTAAGTATGTGATAAATCGGTTTATTTTTTGTCACGGGGTAGTTATTCACTTTATAATGCAACGAAAACCGACAAATTTCGCGAAAAAACTCACCCGATGTGAGGAGATTTGCTTTCCGCCATTGTGTTTATTTAGTCAACAGCTCAGCAATCACTCCGCAGAATGTCCTCAAAATTCGCCACCATAGCAGTACATTTTGTTGATAAATTATTTTTTTATATCCATTGTAACGTTGCATAACAATGGCGGAGATTGACGTCACAAACATGACTAAAGACGTCGCTGGCGCGCTCCTTTTTGTTGCGTTAAAGCCAGATGTACGTAATTGAAGGCGCTCAAAGGAACGTGCGTATCTAAGGGTAGAAACGTCATTTTTACGCCGCACTCGTAACGTCAGTTTTCGCTCAGTTTACGTTCGGAATACGAAACTATTTCCATACAATTGTGCAGAGGACTTCAGAAATGTAAAAAAAAATGATATTATTTATTATTTTTGCTCAAAATATAGATTGTGGATATGCTATCCCGAGGAAAACATCACTTGCACGACATAGTCTAACAGTTAGCAATACTGAATACTTAATAGCGTCGGAGATTTTGGCGCAAAATCGACGTCGCGCGTAAAACGTACTGGATTCAGCAACGACTACCTTTCTTCGCACGCTTATAGCTGGAAAACGAATCCGGTAACTAGGGACTTTCTCGTTTTCTACATATAGTTCAGGAATTTCTCTAATACATATCAGTTTTTTAAAAATTCCTACCGTGGATTTTTTTAAATATATCAAAAAAAATTAACAAAAAAAGGGTCTAAAATCGCATTTTACGTTGACGTCAATGTATTTTTGCTCTCAAATTTGACAATTTTGAAGGCCGATATCTCGAAAACAAGCTCGGAACGGTATCGATTTCTTTTCATTTTCGTTTGTAGGACATCAAAATACACCTACATGCAAAAAATAAAAAATTTCTACCGTGAAGTCAATTACGTACATCTGGCTTTAAACAAAATTGCAACGCGGTCTTTATTTGGTCAGTCGAGATGGCCTTTATTCGGTCAGTAGCTAAATAAAGCTTCTGTTTATGAACCCACCTTTATTATGCCAATACGTAGGGTTGTTGCATTATAAATATTTATACGTGACGTTCGTTACTTAGCAATTCAAAATGTCTTCTTGATAATTTGTTGAAAATACAGTGAAACCGCGGTAGAAGCGTAATAAATATATACATGTACAGTGTAATTTGGCAATATCGGACTTTTTGATCTCTCTCTCTCTCTCTCTCTCTCTCTCTCTCTCTCTCTCTCTCTCTCTCTCTCTATATATATATATATATATATATATATATATATATATATATATATATATATATATATCCCCCATCCCACAAAAAAAGGAACAACATGTATAATTGAGTTGTAATTTATTAAGGTCATAGATACCATTCCAGTCATGAATTTGGTCATAGATACCATAAAATGTTGTATTAAGTTGGTCATAGATACCTTTTATAGTCCTTGTCTGAGTTGTATATTATTAAGGTCATAGATACCATTCCAGTCATAAATTTTGTCAATTGTTGTATTAAGTTGGTCATAGATACTTTATATAGTCCTAATCTGAGTAGCCAGTCATAAATTTGGTCATAGATACCATAAAATGTTGTATTAAGTTGGTCATAGATACCTTTTATAGTCCTTGTCTGAGTTGTATATTATTAAGGTCATAGATACCATTCCAGTCATAAATTTTGTCAATTGTTGTATTAAGTTGGTCATAGATACTTTATATAGTCCTAGTCTGAGTTGCCAGTCATAAATTTGGTCATAGATACTATAAAATGTTGTATTAAGTTGGTCATAGATACTTTATATAGTCCTAGTCTGAGTTGTATATCATTAAGGTCATAGATACCATTCCAGTATTAAGGTCATAGATACCATCCCAGTCGTTAATCTGGTCATAGATAAAACATAAAATGTTGTATTAAGTTGGTCATGGATACCTTTTATCATCTTTGTCATAGTTGTATATTATTAAGGTCATAGATACCATTTTAGTATTGTGGTCATAGATACCATTCCAGTCATTAATTTTGTCATAGATACCATAAAATGTTGTATTAAGTTAATCAGAGATACTTGTAATGCATATTTAAATCGTTTGCTGCTTGTATGTTAGTATTATGTATGTTTGTATGTACATGTAGTTGGTAACAATCCTGTTTCTGGATTTTAAAACCAATAAAGATATTTGATTTGATTTGATTTGATTAATTTCATGAGCATGGCAGTATGATAGTCAATCACTAATTCCCAGCATACATGATAACTATCAATACTTGAAAAACAGGCAACCAGCAAAGTAATCAAAGACCGGTATCTCAATCTCTTTACTTGATCTGAAATACATGTACTACTGAAGTTGCAATGTTCAATGCATTAGCCCCCCCATCCTCACCTCTTTTATTACATGCAAAAAGTCAGTCATTGTCCTTTCTTCCAGTCTTTTGTGGTTCCATATAAACTTTGACAAATGCATACATGAGTATCTATCTCATTTCACATATTAAAGTTGAAAAAATAAATAAGTTATATCCAGGAAAAGGACAAAACAATCTAAAAATAGATCTTCCATGAGATTTATGAATACTCAGAATTATCCCATTGGACTGGCTCATCTGGTCTGACGTGATGCTGGCTTTGATATATCGGTCCAGAGAGCAGGTTGGAATCCTTCAAGGCTAGATTAATGTCTGGTACTGTACCAGATATGTACTACATATATGCTACAGGCCACATATCCAAGGTTTACTGTTTTTCTTCTGTACTGTACGGTGCTGACTGATCCAGACAGTGGGCTACCCCTAGAAACATTCCTCCTTGAGATGGAAACATCCTCTAGAGGACTCTGCTATGCTCTCCACATGAAACGCACTGCCTGACAGCCAGTCAAACTGAACTGTAACTAACTTGTATATACAAGAGTACATAAGTTGTAGTTACATGATTTCCGTGGTGTGTGGAAAGCATTTAAAAGTAAGAACAATATAAGAGTCTGAAATTTGGGGCAATTCGAAATTCGGGGTAATTTATATTTTTGATAGTTTCTCTCTCTCTGTGAAGTGTTCTGAAAAGATTTTAACCTCAGATGAAACCTTGATGTTTGCATTTTAAAATAGTATAAAAATTGTATCTGAACAACAATGTTGTGCAAGTTCACAAGCATTTAAATTCACACACTCATTTTTTCAACCGGGAAAAAAAGTAAATTCTTAATAATATATAGTCCCTGAGATTAAATTCAGCCCAAATACAAACCAGACACTGGCAGACAGGATAGATAAGTTTAATTACCATGACTACTTTGGGGATATTGGTAATTTACTAAAAATCAGACTGTTCTGGCACCACTGGATAATTTTGTTTTGAGTTTTGTTTACTACTACACCCAATTTAGAAGGGCATGCGCGGATCCAGAGGGGGGGACCGGGGGTCCGGACCCCCCCTGGAATTTGAAAATTTTACCTAAAAAATGGTAATTTCAGGATTTTTGGGGGGTTGGACCTCCCCCCCCCCCCACCCCTCGTCTGTGATCAAAAATTTCCATTTTCGTTGGACCCCCTCTCATGAAAATTTCTGGATCCGCGCATGAAGGGACTTTTCGTCTGGCTGAAAATCCTACCTTAGTGATTCTAATCAAGGATAGTTATGTTGACAAATGAAAGTGACCAATTTCTCAACTCTGTTTTAGTTCAGCATGTGTCACTGCATGTGTGCAAGAACTGTAATAAACCCGAGATTTTAGAGAGAGCTATAAATTACAACTAAACATTAACTACACCGAATTTCGAAGATACCATCATAAATAAGCTTTAAGCTTCCATTCTAATCCTAATTTGTATTGCATGTAAATGTATGATTTATATATGTACGCGATTTATCTGAATAAATACTTTTAAACTAACAAGATCAAGATCATGAAGACTCGGATCCAAAAGTTATTATTGGATCCGAGATAAAGATCATGGTTCTCAAGGGCGTATCCAGAGAATTTCAAGTTATACGCATCAAGGGCAAAAAAAGCTATATTTGTATCTAAAAATGACAAAAACACCATAATTTTTGCTACTTTTTAACTTTTTACATTACGCACAGACATACTGTGCGTATAGGGCGGTATGGCGGAACCTTCGAAATTCGGGGCAATTCGAAATTCGGGGTAATTTATAGTTTTAATAGTTTCTCTCTCTCTGTGAAGTGTTCTGAAAAGATTTTAACCTCAGTTGAAACCTTGATGTTTGCACTTTAAAATGGTATAAAATTTGTATCTGAACAACATTGTTGTGCAAGTTCACAAGCATTTAAATTTACGCACTCGTTTTTTCAACAAGGAAAAAAAGCAAATTCTTAATAAAATATAGTCCCTGAGGTTAAATTCATCCCAAATACAAACCAGACAGGATAGATAAGTTTAATTACCATGACTACTTAGGAGATATCCAGCTCTACAAATTGGTAAAAACCAGACTGTTCTGGCACCACTGGATAATTTTGTTTTGAGTTTTGTTTACTACTACACCGAATTTAGAAGGGACTTTTCATCTAGCTAAAAATCCTACCTCAGTGATTCTAATCAAGGATAGTTATGTTGACACATGAAAGTGACCAATTTCTCAATTCTGTTTTAGTTCAGCATGTGTCACTGCATGTGTGCAAGAACTGTAATAAACCCGAGATTTTAGAGAGAGCTGTAAATTACAACTAAACATTAACTACACCGAATTTCGAAGGTACCATCATACGCCTATGGTTCTTCCTGTCCAACAGTTAAAGTTCTCTGCCAAAAAAAAAAAAAACAGTATCAGAGGTTAAATCATGAAAATATTTATTACTGATTAAGCAAAACTCACTCGAAACTCATCCAAAACAGTTTAATAGTTATAGCCAGTTCAGGGGCGTATCCAGGCGGACGCCTGGAAGCCCGGGCTTCAACGTGATTTTTTCAAGTATGGTATTTCCCCGGGTCTTTCTGAGAAAAAATTATGAAAAACAAGTAATTTTAACTGAAAAAAGGTGTTGGGCTTCAACATTACGCATTTCCTGGCTACGCCCCTGCAGTTGACAATTCTCAATGTTATCGGGAGCGACAACTCTATTCGTAATAATTACAGCTGCAACTGCAAGTACCACAGTTGTTATAAATACAACTGCATTAATACATACATTTCGCAGCTTTTGTTCAATATATATCTCGCTTCAATATAAAACGCTTATACCTCGGATCCAAAAGCTTATACGAAAAAAATCATCTAGGATTTTCCTTATCAGTTTACAAAAAAACATATGCGTTCAACGTATAAATTACATTCACGGCCACCATAGCAAAATACAATGCCGGGTAGGCCTAATTTTTTGTGGATACATAGGCGAGGCCCCAGCTTCTACCCCCAAACCCAAAAAATTACTGAGATTTGCTGACCACCAAAAAAAAATACCAGTCCTATCAGGCATACCCAAAAAAATACTTGAACTTTTAGCTTACCCCAAAAAATTACATGTATTCATCTTTTTTATGCCTATTGATGGAATTTTATCACATCCATATGATCTAAGCTGTTGGTGGGACGTTAAATCCCAAATCAACCAACCAACAGAACACGTCACAATACAGTTAGTATATGTAGTAACTAGGAAGTAAATACCAAGTTGGATATAATTTAAAGATTTTATTTATTCTCAAAGTGTAAGTCTTATGATGGTTTTGATTCCATTTGATTTGCAATCCAAACAACATCATCATGATCAAGCTTCCAAAATTTCACCGAGACCAGTCAAGAGGCATGGTCGCAAACAAAATTGAATCTTAAGGCCTTGTAAGACATAAGTGTAAGCCACTCTTATCTTTATAGAAATAAAGAGATTTTCCAAGAAATGTTCAAAACCCAAAAAAATACTTAGAATTATAGATGACCCCAAAAAAATAATTCAGAAAAGGCATGACCCCAAAAAAATATCCATAAAAAGCTCACTACCCTAAAAAATAACTAGTTTTTCTGAAAACCCAAAAAAATACGGAAATTCAAAATTTTGACCCCCAAAAAGTCAGCCTCACCTATGTATACAGAAAATTTCAGAGTACCCCCCCTGGGGCTGGTATACTGTCCAGGTCTCACATGCATACAAGAGGGCTGGCAGTACCAAAGCCTTGTAGACTTTCAGCTTGGTGTCAAGCTTGATTCCATTACACTCCTAGACATTTTCACGGAGTCTTTCGAATGTCACACTGGCTTTTGCAATTCTGGCAGTGACCTCATCATCAATGTGCATTGCTCTTGAGAGAGTTCTTCCCAAGTAGGTGAATTTATCAACAACTTTCAGTTTTGTCCATTCACAGTGATGGTCGCGCGACATTCGTGCGAGTGTCGCACGACATTCGTACGAATGTCGCTTAGTTTTATTTTCTCGCCAGATAGTCGCGAGGTTTTCGCAAGACTGTCGCGCGACCATCGTGCGACACTTGCGCGACATTCGTACGAGTGTCGCGAAAATTTCACATTGTAAATTCGCCAAAATTTCGCGGCGACAAGTTCGCGACACTCGCACGAACGTCGCGCGACCGTCGCACGACAGTCGCGCGACAGTCTTGCGAAATATTTTGGAGAAAAAAATCGCATAAAATTTTTAAACATGTTTAAAAACTTCGCGACCAGTTCGCGACTAGTTCGCGACACAAGAAAATTCTCACGACACTCGCATGAATGTTGTGCGAAAGTCCGCGACAAAATTCGCATAACAGTCGCGAGAAATTCGCATGCCAGTGAGATACTTATCGACACATGCCTATAAAGTATCCACTATTCATTTCCCTTTATGCGACACGGACACAGAATTTTGAAAGAGAAGTTTTTTCTAATTTATTTTTCGAATTTCCCATTGTTTTTGTTTGTAAAACTTCCCGACTTTAGGTCAAGAAGTTTGGGACCTGCAATTTCTCATTATTGGTCGCTGTTTTTCCCCAAATTAAGAGTCTAAGCATCGATTTTCTTAGTCGTGCGATTCGCGCCAAAGCGATTCGTACTTTACTTGAAAATTTCTTTTATTGAAACTTTTTGGCCTGAGAGCTGACAAGCTTTTGGACCAGAATTTGTTCAAGCTTCATTGACAGTGACATTGAACGGCTCTAGCAGGGCTGCAACGATCTGTCATAAAATTTAAAGAATCTGAATAGTTTTTCTGGTTTGACCTTCCCCCACCCACTTTTTTCATATAGTGATTGAAGGTCTTTTTGTTTAATCATTTGAATTGGAACTCATGGCTTCAGGTTTTGTCGGTCCAACTGTGGGGCGGTTGACTTGTCGGGGTGGAAAAGAGCTGGTATGTTGTTTCCATACACCGAAGTCTTGTCCGCTGCTCCCCAGGTTGGCTTTGTTGTTGGTTTTCGGGCTCTGTGTTTGGAAGTGGACAGCATCAGGAGATATTTTAGATGCGAACCAGGACTGTAGTATAGGATTTGGTAAATCAGTTGGTGGAATTGCTCAGAGCTTGGCTCTCACAAGGAAAATTGGTAACCGAAGAGGCTCCGAAGGATTACGCAGTTTCAATCCTTCAAAGGGAACAAACTTGTTGATTCTTATTATTTTGGCTGGAGATATAGAAATGAACCCAGGCCCCAGGTTCCAGTGCCGCACGTGCAAGAAGTATTGTAAGGCGGCCGAGAAAGCAGTTAAATTTGAAGATTGCGAGAAACGCTTCCATGCGTCTTGCGTAAATCTTGGTCCCGTTGAGTTACAAAAGATTGAGTCGGGTAATGATTCTTGGTATTGTTCAAACTGCAAAGCTGAGTGCAGCCTATGCAGTGGTGCTGTTTTGAATTCCCATAAGGCTGTCCAGTGTGACAAATGTGAAATGTGGGTGCACAATAACTGTTCTTTTATGTCAGACTCAGAGTATGAAATGATGCAAAACTCAAACTGTACATGGATTTGCCCAAAATGTGACTTTTTCAATTTCTCAGACTCTTTTTTCAATGAACAGTTTAACTTGGAAAGTGAAAATAGGTTTGACCTACTTGCAAGAGGTCATGAAACCAAGTCCACTGAAACCTTGAATAGCAAAAACAGTTTTATTAGTGGTCTGAAATTTTCCAGTATCAACATAAACAGTATAAGAGGAAAAAAACTTGAGTTGTTGGCCTTCATTGATTTTCATCAATCTCAGATTTTGGCGATTCAGGAAACAAAAATTGACAATTCCATATTAACGTCTGAATTATTTCCGGAATCTTTTCCATACAGCGTGTACAGAAAGGATAGAACCTTAAATGGTGGTGGTGTTATGCTTCTTGTACACAAGAACATCCCACACATGCCCCTCACAGAATTGGACAATGACTCAGAGTCAGTTTGGGTCAAACTTTTTGTAAATAAGAAAACTCACTTTGTGGCTAGCTGGTATCGACCACCTGTCGATGGTCATTTACCAGTATCGGACAATGGAAATGACTTATTGCATTCCCTGGAAAAGTTTGACAATTTATTTAGAGAACAGCTTGACAAAATCAAAAATATTAATAAAGGCAACAAACCCCCCTTAATTCATGTTTTAGGTGATTTAAACTTTAGAGATATTGTATGGCCGGACAGACTCAGCAAATCTGGGTCATCATTGAGTCAGACGGAGGGTCAGATTTTGATAGATATGGGTGGTTTTCAAAAAAATGAAGTATTTTTCAATATTAAAGCTGGACTGATAAGCTTTATACATATAAGGTCTCATTTATACCTTAAATGTGTGTTATCAAGGTGTCAAACTCCATGCAAAATTTCATAAAAAAAGATGGATCTATACCAGATTTATACAACAATATATACCTAAAAATGTCACAAGTGCAACGTTTTAGCGTGACATTTTGAGTAGTAAGTCATTTTCAAATGGTCAGAAAACAATTATCTGATTACCTAACAAAACAAAATCTCAAAAAGTTACAAACAATTAGGTACTTGAGAGTTGCCAATGAAACATGCATGTATTTCGCCTTTGTTGCCTCTTCAGCATTTATAAATAATAAACATACCCCTAAAAATAAACTACAGTAAAAATAGCTTAGCTTAAACTGATGAAAGCCAGTGTTCAGTCATTGTAAGCCCTACATCTATTATATGCTCTTACTGATCAAGTCTGATGTATCTGGACTGATTATCAGAGGTTCTTCATTAAAAACCCTTTCTTATATTTTGAAAAGTAGCTGATCTAATCAGTTAACCATTTTGTCACAAGTGCAACGTTTTGCATTTCTTGACTGACCATATAAGCATATCATGTATGACTTGTTATTTTGCTTTATATTTTAGTCAAGCAGGTCAGAAAGAAACCAACAAAAACAACCCTTTGCTTACAGTATGCATATTGGTTTCTAATAATTAACAAAAGTGATGTCACAAGTGCAACGCATATTTTCTAGTCTAAAAAACTGAACGCTAATTCCTAACGATACATATTACTTTCACTCTTATAAATTTATATGGCAACCACAGGAAGCATTGTACACTTGTAAGATACTGTTCATCATTAAATACATTGATCATTTGAGTGGTTATGGAAACATTTATAAGTGAATAAAGCAATTTTAGGGTCAAATTTATCAAATAAATGTGTGAAAAAAAAATTCTTTGGAGAATTTTCTCAAATTAATGGCATAGAGTCTAGTCCCAATATAGGGTCTATCAAACTAAGAACAAATTTGAAACACAAAGTGTATGTTACAAATGTAGCACTACTTATAAGGTATATCACCAGTTTTGAAAATAAACAACAAAAAGCACATAAACATGGAAATCACAAAAATGGCCGTTGTCAAAAAGATTTGAATGTTGTTTTCTCTTATTTTGATATCCATAGAAAAACCAGGAACAAAAATTAAAAAGACAAATGCACATTTCAATTTTGACCTAAAATGGGTCAATGTCACACTTTTACTTCATTTTTTTGAAAATCACCCATATCATGAATGACCATGGTTTGGAACAATTAGTCAATTTCCCCACCAGAGAAAGAAATACTTTGGACTTAATTTTGACCTCTCTTCCTGGTCAGTTTGTAGACATTCATTCCCCGGATAAGCTCAGTGATCATGACATTGTTTCTGGCACATTGAAAATTGCTATCCCCCCTATAAAGAAACCTAGGAGAAAAGTGTATCGTTATCAGAAAGGTGATTATGAATCTATGAGAGCAGAAACACTTAAATTTGCAAAGGAAAGATACTTCAACGGTTACTCAGATACTCGGTCGGTCCAGGAAAATTTCAATCTCATTACATCGTTGTTGTCACTTGGAACATGGTCCCTGTTCATATCGGCAATTTCCGTATTAAAAAACGAAGATTGCAGTCGGCGGAGATAATCATCCAATCAAATCAACTGTTTTAAACCGACCCGTTTAATGGCCAACGTGCTAGTACTTCATAAAATAAGTTAAAAATAAAGGGAATCCGCGAGGTAATTTCATAACTGTGTTTAAACTAACCTAAGATTTAGCATTTGGGAGAAGTTTTTTGTCTTTTTGTCTCAATTCTTGCATTGTACAAACAAATATATTATCGAAAACCGTAATCCACGTTGAATCGTAGGTACCCCACCCACATTCATCTATATTGTAATCGGATTATATTGAGCATCGTGAGACCAGAGGGGATATTTGGGCTTCAGGTTTTCCTAGGTACCCCACCCATATTCATCCATATTGTAATCGACACTGGCTATCCGCACGACGGTCGTGCCGATAACACCGCTTATCGGCACGACCGTCGTGCGGATAAGCGGCGTTATCCGCACGACAGGGAAATCGATATCCAAATGTTAAAAATGTCTAGAAATGGATACATTTTAAGTTGATAAATATATTACACTGGCTTCAAAACTGAAACAGAATATTACACATGCAAGAATTTTTTAATTTTTAATTAACAAAATTGTAATTTTGCTGAAATTGGCTTACCTGTGAATTTACCTGTAAAAATCAGTCATGCGTATGCGTAAATGAGAAAGAAATTATGTCAATTATCGTAACCTAAATATTAAAAAAATTGTGGTAAGGTAATCCAAAAGAATAAACAGCATTTGATTTGAACAATGAAGTGTGGAAACATTTCAGTTACACAATTAAATAATTGCAATGATTATATTTTTTTTCCGTCTGCTGTGATTCAGTTTGCATCAGCTGGATAAATCAAATCAAACTAGTTTTCTTAGTCATAATTAACAAAAATGTTAATTTCGAATGTATTTCTATATAGCTAAAACCATAATTTATTTGTTTAATGACAAAATAATAGTTTAATGCATTCGTAAGCTTGTAAGAAAATCTTATACTCCCGTCGTGCCGATAGCCAATACCTGTAGCATTGGCTATCCGCACGACGGTCGGGCCGATAACGCCGCTTATCGGCACGACCGTCGTGCGGATAACGCCGCTTATCGGCACGACCGTCGTGCGGATAGCCTCAGCCATTGTAATCAGATTATATTGAGTAACGACCGCAACAACACTAACCCGAGTCTTCTCTGGCTGCAAATATGCTGGCCCTTCGTATTTCTGGTGTACTACCGCTTCAACGATCAGTATAAAACAAGAAACCTAACATACAATTAAACCATGGTTAAATTATTTAACATTTGTTATCATTCTTTCAAAACGCAGCAAGAACCCTCGTCATCATATTGGTTTTTCATAGCGTTTCTCTTTGTCAACAAACATGACAAAACACGATGGAGGAGGCCATCTTGAATTCTGACGTCATATACTCGGTGTAACTACTACCCGAAGTAAAAAAAAAATTTCTACGGTGGCACACCGGTAACTAAATCGGTCCGTAGAAACACCCCAAACATCTATTTCATGTAAACACGGTGGTAGCTCAAAACTTTTCAGCTCACATTTATCATTTGTCTGGGAGAAATAAGGGTATTTTCGGGATGGGGGTTGGTCGGTATGCAGCGTATGTACTTGTTTACTTCATGTCCTTCAGGTATCGTTTTCCTTGTAATTATGTTACCGATAATCAAAATATCTAGGAAAACCTGACCAGGGAAACTGGCGGAGGTCTTCCCTGACTGATTTGCATTCGTAAACAATCACCAGGTGGCGCAGTCAGGGATTTTTCCCGGGTGTCTCAGGGGCCGAAATAAGGCCCCATTCCCAATGAGATTTGGGTGACTTTTTTCCCAATTCGGAGAAAAAAATTCCCAATCACAGCTGAAAATAATTTACTATAGTTCAGTTTATTGTGAAACTCATGTTCTGCTGTTTGAAATGCTGTTTAAATTTGATTTTATGCTGTTATTAATATTCTAAATGCATAAGCTTGATTAACTATGTCAACTTGCAAAATATTATCAACTTTGAATATTCTGAAAATTTCCCAAATTCGGGATTTACGTCGCTAACTTTCCCAATCAGAAAGGCCCTAGGGCCCCTTCCCAAAATTGCCAAAAAAATCCCTGGCAGTTTTTTCTTTATCTCGTGGAAACCCGTGTACACCAAGAATACGGAGCCACCGATAATACCGAGTCCAAGTATACATAAAGCAGGGCTCTCACTACCATTTTTGGGAATGGGGCCAGGGCCCCTGGCATTGGGAAAATTAGGGGCATTTCGGTTAAAATTGGGAGAATAGTATATAGGCAAACAAGACTCAGAACATTGCTATACATGGTTATCTGGTTGTTGTAACCATTTTGTTTATTAATAATGTTCATGGCTGAGTCTTTGTGATAAAAGTGTTTGAAATGTATAACAAATTTCCTGCCTCTTTCACAGACTTTGTCTTCACCGTTTTTTTACAACGGCCTTACAAGAAAGAATGCCGAACGGTACTGTGCAAAATCTATGTGGGTTCGAATAAAATAATAATTAACAAAGAAAACTCCTGGTCTGCATTATTTATCAGAATTAAATTTAAATGAGTTCATTTCATACAGCACAAAAAATAATAAATTTGTAGTGTACCACGGCGATATTTGCTGTCAAATTTGGCAAATCAGTATCAATATCGCTTCAAAAGCAATGCGATTAACTCTCGCGTAGAAGGGAAATTACTCTAGCAGTCAGAATAAAAACCGGAACAGTCTACCGGTCCCGACCGAAAGATCGTTTCGGCGAAAATCAGCCATCTCCCAACAAGATTTTTAACAAGATGATATTTCGATCGGAAGTATTTTTTGTTCTAAACAGAATGTAAACAGAATACATGGAGTTCTTGCACAGTAATCAAGTATTTAAATACAATTTGCTTTGAAGATAAATGCAATTTTCTGGGACCAAGTAGTCTTGGTACAATGGGGAATTTTTAACTTTCAATTGGGAAAAAAACATACTTTTTAGCATTGGGAATGGGGCCGAATTTCGGCCCCAAATTTTGGCAAATGAGAGCCCTGTAAAGGGTTTGACCCTTGATGTGTTTGCAGCTAGAGAAGACTCGTGTTAGTACTTTGGCAACAGACAATATTTTATGTAATCTATGCAGGAAAGATTCTAGGAGTATTTGTTTACTGGCCAGCGCATGTAGAACTGTTGGTTTGTGTAATCCGTAGAAAACCATTTTCATCCAACTCGGATCCAAAATAACCCGGATAAGGCACTAAAGCGAGTGTCAATTCATGTTGTCTCTGCTTGATTTTAAGTATCACAAAACATTAGGATGGTCTAAAATGAGTTTAAGTGACAACTAAGGCTCTAATAAGAGGTTTTTATCATGTTTGATAAAAAATTTTAAGTTACTTTGAATGCAAATGGAGTTTTTCCCTTCATTTTTACCAAAATCTGGTGATTTTATGTCAAAAAAAGCTGAAAACTGTGAAATTTGATACCTAGTTTTCCTGACGATTTGTGCAGAACATGTTGGTTTCTCCAGAAATAAAATGATACTGTCTTAAAGTTAATATATTAGGCTATTACTTTATGAAAAAATATCATTGATATTTGCTCAAATAATTAAATTATCAGCTTTTAAACATTATCATTTACAGCTTTGACAATCTAGCCGAGACTACATATTTCCAATAAATAACATAAATATACCATAGTTACCTATCCGGGATTTATTGGATCCGAGCATCCAATATTTGGTCTTTGATCATAATTGTAGCTCTGACGTTTTAATAGCCGCCAGTCAAAAATAATCGAAGGCTATTGAATGTCAGAGAAGCCTCATATTACCTTAATTGGCTAAAGAGCGCCACTTAGCTCTAAACTATGAACTCATCCAATCTAAATATAGTTCCAAAATATGTCTGTCAGTTTCCGCAGTCGTGTACAAAATTGGGTCAACACAGCCTCGATCTGCCAAGCATGCGCTGTAGCCAAAATCTTGAAGTAATGAATTCTGCCACTTTGAAAAAAAAATTCTGATTGCATGTTTGTAAAATTTGACAAAATACACGTAATTTGACTTTCAAATTGAATTTCATTGTCTTCTACTTATCATTGAAAACAGAATCCATCAGAATCTTGAACATAATGTGTTCTGAACAAGTAGCCATAAGCATGTTTGCTGCGCGCCCAGCCTCTGAGTGGGAATTAATCAATAAACAAAAGAAAACGGATCATCGCTATTTTTAGAAACATTTGAATTTCCAAACTTTGTAATATAGAAAAATCTCGTGCTATTCGGCCATGTTTGCCCACATGTAATCCAACAAAAAATAAAGCAAAGTTTAGAATTTCAGAAAATATCCAGAAACTTCTGCTTTTCACTGATCAGGTATCAAGACATGCATTTAGTGTTACACTTTATTGATTAATGTAAAGGTGACAAGACGAGGTACTCAGCTTTCAATGAAATATTTGACTCAATTTTATGTTGTGTATCGATGTTTGCCAGTAACTTAAAGGAATAGGCTCACAAACTATTGTGTTTGCGTTTGCGTTTTATGAAAGCCTTCATGTAGCTGAACAGTTTGCAACAAATTTCATGAAAATCAACCAAGGTATTAGAAAATTATAGCAGTTTGAAAATTTTGATGGCCCAAATCCAGAACGAGGCTGTGAGGGTATGACGTCACTCCCTCACAATCCCTCACAATCATGGAATTATAAATATTTTCCATTTCCATGCAAATTAAAGTATGAAAGTTGTTGAAATACTTTTCATTCACTTCATAGAATCATACTGATCTGTTTTCGAATGTAAAAAGTAAGCCTACTACTGTACATAAGCATTTTTCCTTTTTGGTCACGTGACTAGCTAAACAAAATGGCGGCCACCATAGGCGGCCATTGTTGAATCTTAAAACATTCATATCTTCAAAGCCACTTTACCGATTTTAATAAATGTGGTGTCAAAATGTTTGTTTCGCTGATCCTTTTCTTTTGAAATGAAGGATAATGTTTGTAAACCTATTCCTTTAATTACGTGATAGTTTATTTTGTTGAAAGTTCCATCCCTCACAACCCACCAGGCCATTGATTGCCACAGACATACAGATAATCAAGATCTTGTGTGTCTGTGGGTGAATCCGGGGTAGGGGGGAGGGAAGAGAGAAAGAAGAGAGGTAGAGGGTGGAAAACAAGGGTTTGGATAAGAACTACATGTAATAAGTGCAGCAAGCATTTTATTATATGTTGATATAAATCTAGTTAAGTTTTGCCTGGTTGATTCAAGATAGTCAACTAATTTTCAGTCATATGACAGGCTGTTAAACTAAGAAGCTGCTGTTTCCAGGCTGGGTTGTTAAAAATGCATCAATACTGGTTTTTCATCGCATATATGACCACTGGCAAAAATTAGTTTGAAATGTTTCTGTGACATGGCTTAATTATTGTATAAATTTCCCAGTGTATGTAACTATGTATACTGTTGTCTTTTTTTTTCTTTTTTTTTTTATTTGTTTTCTTGTTACCCCCATCAATCAATTTCTGATTATTCTTGGGAGGTGTACATTGTA
The DNA here is from genome assembly GCA_964017185.1 of Rugalucina vietnamica. NCBI lineage: Eukaryota > Metazoa > Mollusca > Bivalvia > Lucinida > Lucinidae > Rugalucina > Rugalucina vietnamica. The sequence goes on from OZ024872.1 coordinate 66,890,102, forward strand.
CAGTCCGGTGTTTTTGCAGGATGAGCCTACATGCATGAGGATAGAACCTGTGTAGGGATCTTTAACCTGCACAGAGGATGACTGTCCCTGCACAGGGGGGCTCCAGTTAAAGTCCCGATCCAAAGTATGGCGCACTGTCATGTCATTCCTGCAAATGACACAAAGGGAATCATGTTCGGACCAACAAATTTTCCTCGCCGTCGACGGAAATGACTGACAAATTGTTGACTTGTACACTAAACAACAACACAGGCAACAAACTCTGCCTTAAGGATGTTCGCTGCCAATGAAAAAGTATTCAAACTTTTTTTCTAACCACACTTTTTTGATTCCAAAATACAACACAAGACATTTGAAAACAAAATAAATATACGGTAGTGTGCATTTTTTCGAGCTACAGGCCTCTGAATGAGACCTCTGAGCACCATGTTTTAAATTTGGTAAAATTAATTTAATTTATAAATCTTTGAAACATACCTATCTTGAACAAAAATACACCTAGAATGCTTTCAAAAGTCATAATATTTACGTAGCGCAGACAATTTTGGACCAAAAGCATAGAAAAATTTGCAACTTGGAGTGGATGACAAAATTTTACGATTCCTTTTTCAACCCTACCCCCATACTTGAAAAGTCGGAAAAAATCAATATTTTGAAATGTACCAAACCCATATTTGTTGATTCAAACTTTTTCTTGTATTTTCACACAACATAGAACTTGGTAATATTGTTCGAATAAAAGAAAGAAATATATAGGGTAGTGAGCATATAAGAGAGATCCAACAACTTGAAAATCGCCATTTTCGGCCTTTTTTCGGCTATTTTGTTTCTAAAAGCCCATTTCATAAAACCACCTTTAATTTTAAAACCAGCACACCAAAGACACAAAGAATGACTTAGAAGACCATGTACACATATACTGCTGCTAAAATAAACATCGAACTAGTGCAATTAATTTGAAGATGTGTGATATTCAAGTTTAATCTACCCTACCCCCTAAATTTTACTGACAACTAAAATTTTCTGAAAAGTTGCAGAAAATGGGGTGAAAAAATGAAGTTTCTTAGATTGACAACTTTCATGGCTCATTCGATGCATATTATCAATATGTATCCAAATATAAAATATTAGGAAAATATCTGCAACCGTTTACGAGATATTCAAGAAAAGAAAAACCGGAAGTTCCGAAATGTCAAATGTTAGCAGCGAACATCCTTAAATTGCTTTGACAACCTTTTCTTCCCAGGTTACTAAGCAGCAATCAAGCAATTGGAATGGTTTAATTGAATGCAATTTGAAACTTATCTTTTCAAATTATTTTGTCTATTTGTTTTCAGATTGTAAGGACAGTTACAAGAAGCATAAACTGTTCTAAAACTTTTACCCCTCAGGTGCATGATAGGTAATTGGACATTTGAATACTTTGTTAAACTTATAAACAACCAAACTTTAATGATTAATTTGACAAGAGAAAATTTCCATTTTTGTTCCATGTCTAATGATTCATTTCTCATAATGGCCCATGAGCAAAAGGCATGTTCATGCACATGCTGCATTTTTATGATGATTGGACTAGATTATACTAAATTCATAATTGTTTTCAAATTGATGGGTGATAAGCTGTGCTAACTGATTTATTTTATTTACAATATGGTTTCTCCTATGGTGGTCAAGTATGAAACTGCTGTTGTTATTTCCAGGTATATCTGGTAGACTGGTACAATCAGCAATCTGCAGATTGAGCTTAAAGTCTATGTTGATGATTGACAAAGCCAGAGTGTGTCTTTTCCATTAGGTGAGTATAATTTTAAGAACCTGATCTGAGCCTCAGCCTAGTGTTCAGAGCATCAGTTGCCTCAAGGCAAAGCATTAAATTGACCGAATGACCACATGAATACTTGTTAATTGATAATAATGTTTAACCTGCCCAGGAAAAGTGGTTTAGTCCGACCACCAAATCTTATTATAAGGGCTTGTTGCTTACTTAGGATGTTATATATTTAAAAGCACATTTCGCATAGCATGACATCCCAATGTTGGGAAGAAGTTCTATAAAATGCAGGCAACCTTCCTTCATGCCCATCACTGTTGACTGAGACATGAAGCAACAAATACTCAAATGAATCGGAGCATGAATCTATATAACCCGAGTCTTCTGTGGCTGCAAAGCCATAATGGGTCAATAGCTGCCAGTCGAAACTAGTAGAAGGCAATTTTAACAAAGAGAAGTCTCAGATTTCAGTCTATGGAACAAAAGGTCTTGAGTTTGATAGAACCTATCTACTGGACAACTGTCTTATAGTTACAGCATTAAAATTTTATATCATTCTCTGCAAAGTTTAAATGAATCACAAACCAGGTTGACCTTCACCTATTTCTGGTTTGGCTGCCTGTTGTGGAGCTATTTATACAGAGTCATTGATACAAGAGCATTTATAGCATTGGGCCCCCTGCCCATTGGGGCCTAGGAGAAATAGATGGGCCACTTGTGCTTGCAGCCAAAGCTTCTAATCTACTGACCGACCATCTGATTACTGGTTAACCGCTCATGTCTGAGCCTGCCAAGGAAATGGGGTTTACTCAAACCATCCATACATACAAGCCTTATTGGCTTAGTTGGGTGGCTATATTTATGAAGCGCATTTTTCGTGTCATGACATCATAATGTTGGGTAAAAGTCCCATAAAATGGAGGCAACGTCCTGACATGACCATTGCTGTTTACTGGGACGTAAAACATCAAATCAAACAAACATTTATAGCATTAATATTCTTCTGGTTTATCTGAAGGGATGACTTCCTAACTATCTGTTGATCAAGCTGAATTTGGAGAGTGTGCACCGATGACTAAGTGGTAGTGTTGTATCCCGAATCGAGAGCTCCCAGGTAAGATCCATAGTGGTGACTTGTTACCATATTCATCATATCAACCTCCCATAGTACTGGATAAAATACAGGAAGCGGTAGCTCTGTCTCAGCATCACTGAAATATTGTTGACTGGGACAAGACAAAAATAGCGTCTTGGTCCATTTACTCATTAAAAGATATCTGTAATTATACCCCCCTCAAAACGAAGTTTAAGGGGGTATACTGTTTTCAGCCTGTCTATGATTTCGTCATTCCGTGATTCCGTCATTCCGTCAACATTTTGACATCTTTGCTGAATAACTTAATTAGTTTTTGCCCGATGTTCTTCAAATTTTCAACTCACCTGCACCATTAGACAACATGTGTGATATGAATTTAGGGGCCAAAGGGTCAGTTTTGCAAGAGTTATAAGACTTTTTAAACCTATACATAGAATGTTTGCCATAGTGCTAATAGTGCATACTTTGTGAAATCAACTCCTCATACAGCTTTCAATATTCTCTTTTGATTCTTTGTAGATATGTGCCAGAGATATTAAAGATATGCATGAAGAAGTATTATGCTGAAAAAATGAATTTTGACAAAATGAAATTTACAGCATTTTGATCTCGACAGCCAATTTTCAATAATTGCCATATTCAACAATGATTGGTTGTGCATATTTTGTGAAATCAACTCCTCCTAGGGCTTTCAGTATTTCTTTTTAATACTTTGCAGACATGTTCCACACATATTGAAGATGTGCATGAAGAATTATAATACTGACAAAGTGATTTTTGACAAATTTACATCATTTTTCAACATAGCCATTTCTTGACCATTGCTTATATACAATAATGGTTGGTAGTGCATACTTTGTGAAATCAACTTCTCTTGGGGCTTTCAGTGTTTCTTTTAAATTCTTTGTAGATTTGTTCCAGATATATTTTCGATGTGCATGAATAATTTTCATCCCGAAAAGTTAATTTTTGACAAATTTACAGCTTTTATTTAACTTAGCCAATTTCTGCATACAGTGAAATCAACTTCAAGCTTTCAATGTATTCTTTTAATATCTTATAGATGTGACTGGCATACTGAGGATGTACATGAAGAATTATAATGCTGAAAAGATATCTTTGACAATTTTTCTGCATGTTTGACTTAGGAAGTTATATGCCAGCTTCAGATAATTTTCGGGGGGTATACCTGCAGCCAATTTCTAGTTCTGTGTCTGCAAAATGCAGTCACAGGTCATTTCAAAGAAAACATTCATTTATTTTAAAAGATATATTCATAGCATATAATCCAATTTTGTTAAAATGATTTATTTTGTACAACCACAAGTATAACACTACATTGCTGTAGAATATTCTGATTAGGGTACATCAAAGATGCTGATCAGATTTTATTATTGAATGGCAGGATTTTAAATTGCCTTGTTTTTTCTCTGCATAATTCCAGCTTTTTGCTAGAGACTGTAGCAGACAGAGCTCATATTATAACGAAGATCTCAGAGTTTTTGGTTCTTCCGCTATTAACAGAAGTACAGCATTTTGTGGTTGAGAAAGCTGTAAGTATTTTTTCTAACTGATGACCGATTCTCTGTCTATAACTTCTCTAGTTATGCATACCATCATGAAAACATGTCTGTGAAATGTATACCCCCTTATACCCCACTTTTATATTGTAAAACTGGGGTATGCAGGGGTATACCTATTTTTCTTATTTTTGCTCCAAAACATAGGTTATGGGTACTCGCTATTATCGACATTCTAGAATTCTTGTTATTGAATCAGTTTAGTCTCGGTGCGGCAGTCCCAATGGCCAAGCGGTTAGGAATGCAGTGTCTTAATCACTCGATCACCTTACTGCTGTGTCTGGTGTGGGTTCCAGCCCTGCACTGGGCAGAAGGTGAGGGAAGCGAGTTAGCTGAGTGGTTAAAGCACACTGGCTTCTTGTGCCAGAGGTTGGGGGTTCTACCCCCGCCGATGGCGAGGAAAATTTGTTGGTGTTCTAACACACCATGCCTATAAAAGCCAATGGTAAAGTGCAGTGATATATTGAGTGATATATCACTGAGCGGACTAGCGTGACGTTACTTTGTGCCGTTTTGATGCCATTTTGATTAAATCATGACGTCAGCTATCGCAAAAGTCAGGCTACCTTGACATTAGACGGTGTAACGTCATTTCAAAACCCAATCAAAGTCGAGCTTTCAGAATTCTGAAAGCGGGCGGCGGCGGGAAATCTTGTGACCATTGGGGTTGCATTGGAGGCTTTTGGAACAGCCATTTTGAGGTCAACCGTCTGTTTCTTGCATTTTAAACCCTAAAGGAACATTTCTTGAAAGACGGAATGACTTAAATTATTTTTCTTACAAATCTAAATAAATATTCTTCTTACCTAGGAGTCCTAACTTTCCGTCTGTCACGTTGTGTCAAGTCTAGCCTTAAAGTGTATTTCTCTGCACCAGTGATAGTTGTAAGCATGAAACTGTTCATAGTAATTGTCCATGATGTACTCTTCAACCACACACCTTGAACTGGTGCCCTTGACCTATATGTCACGGTCCATCACTTTGTTAAAATTGATTATCTGGCGTCCAGATAGTAAAATCAGCCCTTATGTTGACTCAGCTCATATGCAAAAAACAAGTTTGCTTGTCTGGAAGAGCATTTAATTTATTACATTTTCAGTTCTGAGAATCAAGTACAGCTCAAGAACAGTGGAAAATAATAAATAAATCCAGTCCCTGTCAACTTAGAGAGAACCACAGTCTAAAGGTACATACAGGTGACAAATTGATAAGTGATCAAATTGATTGAATATTAAATGAATCGCTAATGTTTACACATTGACCTGTTGGCTTGATCCATTTAAGGCTCACAGGTTCCAGCATATAGTATACCTATGCTCTGACGTCCATTGTCGTCTAGTTTCACAGATCTTCTCTGAGACTGCTTGGCCAATCAAAGCCGAAGTTCATATGGAGCATCCTTGGGAAGAGGGAATGGAAGTTTATATAAATCGTCCTGGTCACACAACCAAGATAGCCACCATGCCCATATATAGTAAGACATGTAGAAAAAGACCTATGATTTTGAAACTTGGTTTTACGCAATGAACATGAGATGACTTTGACCAATTTTACTGCAGAGTCAGCTTAGGTCGCCATTGCATTTGAATGGGTTAATTGGTAATTTGTCATTGCTGGGAAGAGGTAAATGGACCTAAGATTTATGTTTATGAAAAATGTTTGCCCCACAGCTTTGGAGCTATATACAAGTATATTTTCATAATATTTAAACATCTTTGAAGTCGCACAGGCAATCCAAGACAATTCTCATTTTGAGAATGAAAGTTTGTATAAATGGTCCACGTCATATTACCAAGATTACCAGGGGCTATAAAAAGCGAAGCCTCATGATTTCGAAACTAGGCATTTGAGAATGGAGCTCAAGTTCTACAAAGTTTGTATAAGAAGGAAAAGTTAAAATAATTTAAGTAGAACTAAAGCTTTTCGGAAGCAGTTGAGGGGGCATATTGGTTTGGGTCTGTCCTTGCAGTGAGTCTGTCTGTCTGTCCGTCTGTGATGCATGAGCACTCGGTCAGGAATCGTTACAGCTAGGATCTTGAAATTTGGTATGTAGTTTGTATATGAAAATTAAGAGGACCCGTATTTTTTCTTTCAGGTAAATTCAAGGGGCTAGGGGCCCATTCTTTGAGAGTTATTTCCCTTTTTAATTCTTGATAAAGTGAATAGATAGTGGCTACCTTGTGTGCGCAACTCCTCCTACAGTTTTATTATGCCCCCAACTTCGAAGAAGTTGAGGGGGCATATTGGTTTGGGTCTGTCCGTGCAGTGCAGTGAGTGAGTGCGTGCAGTCAGTCAGTCTGTGATGCGTGAGCACTCGGTCAAGAACCGTTAGAGCTAGGATCTTGAAAATTGGTATGTAGTTTGTATATGAAAATTAATAGGACCCATATTTTTTCTTTCAGGTAAATTCAAGGGGCTAGGGGCCAATTCTGTGAGAGTTATTTCCCTTTTTAATTCTTGATAAAGTGAATAGATAGTGGATACCTTGTGTGCGCAACTCCTCCTACAGTTTTATTCCGATTTTCTTGAAACTTTACAGATGTTGTGACCATGCTTTGAAGATATGCATGTGGTTTGGATATAATCCTCAGATTAATTTTTGTCACTTTTTTCGCAATTTGAACTTAGCCATTTTTCGGGCATTTTGACAATGAAAGTGAATGGGCAGTGGGTACCTTGTGTGCGCAACTCCTCCTACAGTTTCATGCCAATTCATTTAAAACTTTACATGTATTATGGGCATGGTCTGAAGATATGCATGTGGTTTGGATATAATCCTTGGATTATTTTTTGTCATTTTTTTCACAATTTGAACTTAGTCTTTTTTCGGGCATTTTAATGGATGGATAGAGGGTAACTTGTGTGCGCAACTCCTCCTACAATTTAATACCGATACTTTTGAAACTTTGCAGACATTGTGACCATGCTTTGAAGATATGCATGTGGTTGGGATATACTCCTCAGATTAGTTTTTGTCACTTTTTTACATTTTGAAAGTGGCTTACCAGTTGGGGGCATAGTGTTTCATAAACACATTTTCTAGTTCCGATTCTCTTGAAACTTTACAGATGTTGTCACCATGCTTTGAAGATATGCATGTGGTTTGGATATAATCCTCATAAAAATTTTTGTCACTTTTTTCGCAATTTGAACTTGGCCATTTTTCGGGCATTTTCACAATGAAAGTGAATGGGCAGTGGGTACCTTGTGTGCGCAACTCCTACAGTTTTATTCCGATTCTCTTGAAACTTTACAGATGTTGTGACCATGCTTTGAAGATATGCATGTGGTTTGGATATAATCCTCTGACAAATTTTTGTCACTTTTTTGCAATTTGAACTTAGCCATTTTTTGGGCATTTTGACAATGAAAGTGAATGGGCAGTGGATACCTTGTGTGCTCAACTCCTCCTACAGGTTTATGCCAATTTATTTAAGACTTTACATGTGTTATGGGCATGGTCTAATACCGATACTTTTGAAACTTTGCAGACATTGTGACCATGCTTTGAAGATATGCATGTGGTTGGGATATACTCCTCAGATTAATTTTTGTCACTTTTTTTACAATTTGAACTTAGTCATTTTTTTTGACATTTTATGGACATTTTAACATCTTGAAAGTGACTTACCAGTTGGGGGCATGGTGTTTCATAAACACATTTTCTAGTTTATGCACTATCCAGTCTGCCCTAAAGACATGTCTCTGGTTGCTAGACAACTAAAGAATGCAAGGTAAATGGCCTTTGCTGCAATGAAATGTTGTTTATAAAAGCTGGTACTTTTTTTGAGCTTGGGACCATATGTTCGCCATATTTTCAAAGAAAGGCCATGTAAAATTCACGGACTTCTGAAGCACAAATTTAAGGTTTTCAAGAGCTCATTTTGAATAATATTTAACCAATTTCAAAATGGAGAATTCTGGCAATTGTACGTTGGTGGTCTAAGAAGTAATGCGAACACAACTATATTTTAGTAACCAATGCAGATACATTTAAATAATTTGGCATGTTTACTCGTGTATATATTTGCAGTAATGGGGTGTATTATGAAGTTTGGATGACGAATTGAGATTTAAGTATTATTTGATTTGTTGACCTGAAGTCGACATGAACGCGAAATTGACTGAAAATGTCATTTTTGTTTTGAGTACTGGGAAAGATTTTATGCTCCAATTTATTAAATTGACATTTATATACACACAAATCATATTTGTTGTGTTATATATGCCTTATGTTTGGAAATGATAGAGAAAACGAAATGTAAAGATCAGCAGGAACTATTCTATGTTGCCTAGCAAGTAGCGATGGCATCTGACAAAAATATCACAATTTCGATGATGAAGTACAACAAATACCCATAATTGATGCGTATATTTGACCCAGATCCGGATGTAAATATCGACATTTTATGCCCATAGCCTATCACAAAGGAGAATTTCTATTCAAAAAATAAATATTGTATGGAATTTAACCTTTTAATTAGCTCGCCTGCACGAAGTGCACAGAGCTATTGTTGTCACCTCGGTCGTCCCCGTTTACATGTTTGTCCGCGTCACACTTTCGGTTAAAGTTTTTAGAAGTCTATATCTCTTGAACATGTAGATGTATCAAGTTGCTACTTTGCATATTGGTATATATTGGTCTGAAGTTTTATGCAGTACCATCATGACCCATCCTGGGTGACCTTGAGGTCAAGGTCACAGACTTAGAAATTTTATGTTAAAGTTTTTCATTAAAGATTTAAGAAGTCTATATCTCTTGAACATGTTGATGGATCAAGTTGATACTTTGCATGTTTAAAGATATTGGTCTGAAGTTTTATGGAGTACCATCATGACCTACCCTGGGTGACCGTGAGGTCATGGTCACAGATTTAGAAATTTTTTGTTGAAGTTTTTCGTTAAAGTTGATAGAAGTCTATATCTCTTGAACATGTTGATGGATCAAGTTGATACTTTGCATGTTTGTAGATATTGGTCTTAAATTTTATGCTTTTACGACCCACCTGAGCGACCTTGAGGTCGAGGTCATGGGTCATAGATTTTGATAAATTTAGTGGCAAAGCACAAGTCAGGCGAGCTACGCTGTCCTGCGACAGCTCTTATTAGTTAAGTAGAAGGGGCATTGATGAAAATGTGGAGATTTAGAGAGATCAAAATTGACTCAAATTCTAGGGGGTACAGATAGCCAAACCTCAATAGTCTGCACTTAGTTAAAGTCATCAAGGTATGTACAGTAAACTTATTAAAGGAAAAATTGTACTGTGGAATAAAACAATTATTGACGTAATTATGCTTTGCATATGGCACTTCATTACATAAATAAAATCCATTTTAACCATGGCCAAGGTCGTTATGTCCCCCCTCACATGACCAAGGTGGCTGCCATGCCCTTACAAGGTAAAAACCCTTTGAAAATCTTCTCACAAAAAGTGCCGGTCTGTTGGTCAAAACAAGCAAAATCTTATTCTGAATGACAAAATATTTCATTCTGTCAGACAAATGTCCAGCAAAAAAAATCCCAAATTATAATGATTGCATATAGAACATTGGGTTTTGACCCCCAAAAATTGCATTCTGCCAGACAGCTGTCCTTCAGCTGAAAAAAGATATCGCGAGGACTGGTCATTGAAGGGAAAAACTTCAGGAAATTGGGCAAATGGACAGAATACTTATGTTTTTAAAAAAGAAATTGATCCAAGGGGTTAGTCTGACCCTGCCCTGGGGCTATATACATGTATATGAACATTATAGTCAAACAAATTTATTGATATATATCTCAGGTCTCAGGTGAGGGTTTATTCTCAGGTGAGGGTTTACACGACCATTGCTCTGGTTTGTATTTCATTTAAGCATTCTAATGTGATGTTTGTTTTACTTTCAGATTTGCCAGTAGTTCACCTTCCTTTTGAAAATGTCTTTTGAAACTGAGGTTGGATATGATTTGCATAAGGAAGTAGCTTTAGATCAATCAGAAGATGAGTATAATTTGCATAGGGACATACCTTTGGCTTTAGTGGCAGAAAATAGTTTGCATGAAGCGACTGAATCTGAGAGAGTTGGAGGGCAGCATCGGATTAGGAAATTTAATTGTACCTTATGTGGATTGGCTGTTACTACTCATCTTCTGAGACATACTTTGCACCATCATTTACCTTGGTACTTTAGTCCAGACTCAGCATGCTGGAATTGTAAAGAGTTTGTTGGTACAGGTAAAGAAAGTCTAAGTCGACATGTGGAGAGTTCTCATAAGTCACATTGGAAATTTTCAAACTCAGATGTTTATTTGCTTTTGTGGTGTCAACTGATGTTTGGCATTTTGGTATTTTTTGCTAGTGAGTTGAATCTTAGTTCTGTTGTTGATCTGTTACAGATTGTATTGGCTCACAAGTTGTTTCCTGAATTTCATGGAGATGTGAAAAGCTTTGATGAATCTCAGATTGGGTCATTGAGAAAGGTTTGCGAGGTTTATGGCTTGTCTGCTCCTGAAACTTTTGCTGTTTCCCCTCCAAATAATGTAGTTTGCATATTACATTGGAAGATAGTGGTGAAGCTTCTGGATTGGATAAGGACCCGGACAGGTTATGATGTTTGTCAGTTTAGGTCCTTTTTTAGTCCCTTTTCATTACCTGTTCCTAGCTATTCACTTGGTAAATCCCTCTCAGCTGATACTCATTGTCACTTGGATAAGATTGTTCAAATGATTGGAGTTGATAACTTGCACATTTTGCGAAGTAACTTGAGTTCTTTACAGTTTTGTATAAGCAACTTTGTGTTCCCTTCACGTTGGAATTTGATTGAATGTCTTTATGATGAACCTTTGGTCCACTGTACTATTGGGGTGCATCCTCATGCTGTCATTCCTGGAGAAGAACGAAAACAAGTGTTAGAGGTTGCATGTCATCTTCAAGACAGGCGCTTCATTGGAGTTGGGGAGGTTGGCTTGGATTTTCAGTCCGGTCCTTGCAAATGCAGACATAAATGCAAAAATGCAAGTACCTGCTTTGAGCTGAAAAAACGAGCCCAACTTCTTTTCCTTCGTGAAGTGCTGCCTTTAGCTGACAGGCACAATTTGACACTTGTGTTACACTGCAGGGATGATGGTGATGGGGCTGCTGCTAGAGAGGCTCTTCATCTTCTGAAGGAGACAGGATTGACACACCTTCGCATTCATAGGCATTGTTTTATTGGGACTGTGGAGGAAATGGCTGATTGGTTGAAAACTTTACCTAATGTTAAGTTTGGCATCACTTATAAAAGCTTGGTGGATCCACAAACATTAGCTGCTCTGTCAACATTGAATCTTAGGAAAATTGTCCTAGAGACAGATTCACCTTATTTGAAAAAGCTTGATTTGGGAGCAGATTCACTCAGTTTAGAAACATGTGATTTTAGTCCTTGTGATGTTTATATTGTAGCTTACCTTTTGTCCTGTGTGAAACATGTTACCTTGCCTGTTTTAACTGAGCAGTGTCATAACAATGCTTTGCAGTTATACGGTTTATCCAACTGAGATTTTACATCTAAGATGTTAGATTGAGATTGACAAATAAGCTTCAGCTTTACTGTAAAAGATTGTCTACATGATTTGGAAAGTAAATAATGAATTGAACAAATTTTTCAGGATTGGCTGGCAAAATATTGATTCATAGCACATTGTGTAAATTGGTCATCAGTATGTGTGTTTGAGTTTAATTTGTAGCTTGGTGTTTTTGAGAAGAGCCTGATTTGTAGCTTGTGTGTTTTTGAGAAGAGCTTGATTTGTAGCTTGGTGTTTTTGAGAAGAGCCTGATTTGTAGCTTGTGTGTTTTTGAGAAGAGCTTGATTTGTAGCTTGTGTGTTTTTGAGAAGAGCCTGATTTGTAGCTTGGTGTTTTTGAGAAGAGCTTGATTTGTAGCTTGGTGTTTTTGAGAAGAGCTTGATTTGTAGCTTGTGTGTTTTTGAGAAGAGCTTGATTTGTAGCTTGTGTGTTGTTGAGAAGAGCCTGATTTGTAGCTTGTGTGTTTTTGAGAAGAGCTTGATTTGTAGCTTGTGTGTTGTTGAGAAGAGCTTGATTTGTAGCTTGTGTTTTTTTTGAGAAGAGCCTGATTTGTAGCTTGTGTGTTGTTGAGAAGAGCTTGATTTGTAGCTTGTGTGTTTTTTGAGAAGAGCCTGATTTGTAGCTTGTGTTTTTGAGAAGAGCTTGATTTGTAGCTTGTGTGTTTTTGAGAAGAGCCTGATTTGTAGCTTGGTGTTTTTGAGAAGAGCTTGATTTGTAGCTTGGTGTTTTTGAGAAGAGCTTGATTTGTAGCTTGGTGTTTTTGAGAAGAGCTTGATTTGTAGCTTGGTGTTTTTGAGAAGAGCTTGATTTGTAGCTTGGTGTTTTTGAGAAGAGCTTGATTTGTAGCTTGGTGTTTTTGAGAAGAGCTTGATTTGTAGCTTGGTGTTTTTGAGAAGAGCCTGATTTGTAGCTTGTGTGTTTTTGAGAAGAGCTTGATTTGTAGCTTGTGTTTTTGAGATGTCAACTTGTAGCTTCTTAATTTAAATGGACCGTGCATTCAAGCCATGAACGGGAACTACTGGACAGGAAATGCGAGGGACATTTATGGGTAAGAAAATTTAGATTGCAATAATTACATATTGTTGTCTGTCTCCACTTGCACGTAGTTTGCATGTTTAGATTAAGAGTGTTCAGTTGCTTACAGAAGAATAAGCATTATGTATGGTTAACTGCAATTTGTAAAGTATGATTAGGATGACTGTTTCAAAATAGTATCAGTAGTTTATCCATAGACATTGAACAGAAATGAGACCAAGAAAGTTGGGGGATTAAAGGGAAAAATTTCCTAAACAATATCAAAGCAGCTTTTTGCCAGTGTCACTTGTGTCTGCACTGAGTCACTTTTATTTTTTCTTCAGTTTTAATTGGTGTCAATATCTATGACAAAAAAAAAATAAGCGGAATGTGAAAAACAATGTGTATTAATCAGGTTAAGGAGATTTATGGGCCACTTTTCTTCATTCCTGTACCTTTTCCTGTTTCTTCAAACCAGAAGTGCTCATCTCCATACTGCTGCTATTAAAATTGAAATACAATTTAAGCCTTACTTCTCACATGATATCCCTATATTTTTTGTTCCAGAAGAAAAACAGAATGGGTTAAGACTGAGAATTTCTATTGCCATCTGGACAGCTTATCCACCAGTATACAAGTAACAAGTTCTGTGCTTATTATAAGGACAGCAGATACAGGATGCCAGTCAATTATTGATTCTATTCCATGGCCAACTCTGTATGATAGATGTAACAATTTAAACAAAGCGCAAACACAAGAACAGCTATAGATTGCAGTTTCACAATAAATGTGAATGATACTAATTCAGATTCTTTCTGCCATATATGCCTTAGCTTCCCTCCATTAAAGATAGAGACACTGTCTTAGTCTAGAATGCTGTTGATGCCATCTTTCTAAAAAACAAGTTCTACATAAGTTTCGATGCCAGAAAACCGGTCTTGGGGGGTCTCCGACTTGGTCCGACACAAACCGGGGGGCTATTTAGTGACAGAAGATGGCTAGAGGCTTGAAATTTTGTACATATGAAGAAGAGAGATTGTACTATCCGTGTAGCGAAAAAAGTAAGGCACTGATCAGCTTCCTGGTTACTGTGAAGCTGATCTGCGCCTTTGTTTTGCATATGCAAAAATCTGGTTTTCTCACATCCCAGCTCATTTAATAGTATAGATGGGATGGTGAGGCTTTGATGTATGTTTTTCAACATTTTTATTGTACGAACGTCCTAAAAACAACTTGTACCAGATTGTACAAATGTCATTTTAGAATGAAAATGTGCTTTAGAGAAGTGTTTTATGCTGCCTAAAGAAAATGAGCCTCTGTGTGAGAAAACACTGGGTTTTTGACCATGTGTGACAAATTGGACAGTACTGTGCTGCAACAGGTGATAGCTAGAGTCTTCAAGTTGTATATTTAGAGAGTTGAGGGATTGTACTGTCTGTAGCAAAGACCAAAGGCGTTGATCAGCTTGGCAGTTACTGTGAAGCTTTTCTGCGCTTCTTTGTTCATATATATGCAGATTGTTTGTTTTTCTGATGCAGGGACTCAAATAAGCAAATGGAAACCAGTGCATCAGAAGTTTGTTTCTGAGTAAGCCATTTCATTCATTACTTAACCTTGGCTCAACACAGAACTAGTTTGGAGCATATATGTATCGCGGTTGTATTGTGGCACAGCATCAATCTCCAGAGCTAGAAATTTGGAGTTTTAACCCTATGAGTGCCACTTAGTGTCCTAGATCAAAACTCTTTTTATCTCCGTACTGCTTAGGTCATGATGGCTCTATTCCAGCATGACTGAAGAATTGTTGACAGGGATGTTAATAAACAAACCAAACAAAAGCTTGGAGCATATTGATTTTGTCCAATGTGTGCATTTGTTTATATATTTGATAAGAATCCTCTGCTAGAAATTCAATCGTATTTGAGCCTTTGCATGACAAAACCATCAATTTAGAGTTTTCAACCAGGTCCGACATAAACGGTGCTGCACAGCAACAAAAGATGGCTAGAAACTTCAATTTTTGTATTTAGGAAGAAGAGGGAATGTACTATCCATGTAGTGAAAACAAAGGCGCTGATCAGTTTCGCGGTTACCTTGAAGCTGATCTGCGTCTTTGTTTTCACATTTGCAAATTATTGGTTATCTCATGCAGTGGCCCATTTATTTAGTTATTAGCTCACCTGAGCCGAAGGCTCACAGGTGAGCTTATAGTATACCCATGCTCCGGCGTCCATCATCTGTCCGTCCGTCCACAATTTCAAAGATCTTCTTCTCTGAAACCGCTAGGCCAATCAAAGCCAAACTTCATATGGAGCATCCTTAGGAAGGAAGAACAAAAGTTTGTATAAATGGTCCAGGTCACATGACCAAGATGGCCGCCATTGCTATAAATAGCAAAAACCTTTAAAAATCTTCTTCTCCAGGATTAGAAGGCCTATGATTTTGAAACTTGGCATGAAGCATCAGGCAATGAAGCTCTACAAAGTTTGTATAAATCATGACCCTGGGATGACCTTGACCTTTTTTACGGTAAGGTCAACTTAGGCCGCCCATGCATTTGAATGGGAAAAAAATAGGAAAATGTCATTTAATGGCAAAAAACTTGCTAGGAATGAGCAAATGGACAGAATATTCATGTTTATGAAAATATTTTGGGCCCAGAGGGTTGTCTGCCCCTGTCCCGGGGCTATATACATGTGTATGACCATAATATTCAAACATCTTCTCTGAAACCCCTTGGCCAACCAAAGCCAAACTTTATGTGGAGCATTCTGAGAAAGAGTGAATGAAAGTTTGTATAAATGGTCAAGGTCACATGACTAAGATGGCTGCCATGGCTATAAATAGCAAAAATCTTTAAAAATCTTCTCCAGAACCAGAAGGCCTATGATTTTGAAACTTGGCATGAAGCATCAGGCAATGAAGCTCTTCAAAGTTTGTATAAATCATGACCTTGGGATGACCCTGACCTTTTTTACAGCATGGTCAACTTAGGTTGTCCACGCATTTTAATGGGGAAAATTGTTACAATGTCATTTGAAGGGCAAAACTTTCAGTAAATTGGCAAATGGACTGAATCTTTATAATTTAAAAAAGAAATTGACTCCAGAGGTTGCTCTGACCCTGCCCTGGGGATATATACATGTATATTACCATTCTAGTCAAACAAGTTTATTGGTATATATCTCAGGTCTCAGGTGAGCATTTACAGGACCATTGGTCCTCTGGTTTTTATTGCTTTTTGCATAGTTTATAATAGTCAATGTGATGTAAGCTCATTTGAAAAAGTTAAGTCAGTGAAAATGCATGTAAAAATCCATAGTGGCTGTTTCTGACTTCCAAAGTCTTTGATATTCTGGATACAAACTTAACAGAAATCAAGTTGTGGATGATACCTATTATTTCCATGTAAAATGATGAAAATATATTGAAGTCATTGCAGAATTCTTACACCAAATTTATTACGTATTATCAAAGTGAGAAAATTTCCACATTTTCTATTTTTGTGATTTTTTTTAACCTCAAAGTTGGGTTTTCTCTGCATGCTTTGAGTGTGAATCCTTCTATAGTTTTTCTTTATGACATACCCTTTTAGCACGCTTCTTGACCTGTTGACGTTGACCTATATTTCACGGTCCACCGACTTTGTGAATTTTTATGTCGAAGTGGGGTTTTCTCTGCACCTGTGATAGCTACGAGTGTGAAAACTTGTGTAGTAATTATACCCTTCAAGCATGCACATTGACCTGGTGACCTTGACCTATATTTCATGGTCCACTGACTTTGTGAATTGTTACGCCGAAGTTGGGTATTCTCTGCGCTGGTTATAGTTACGAGTGTGAAACATCATATAGTAATTGTCCTTGACATACCCTTCAAGATTGTTCCTTGACCTTGACCTATATTTCACAGTTTGCAGTCTGTAGCATTGATAGCTACTTGCACAAATCCTGACATAGTAGTTGTCCTTTAAATCATACACATTGACAATATTCATGTTTTAGTTATTTTGCTCGATGCAGTTGCGCTATCGACCTCCACGCCATTCTTGTCTTATCAAATTAAGCAAGTACATGTACATGTAAAGGTCTTTGCAAAGGCACCAATTAGGAAATGTGGTCAGACATGCAGTAGGCAAAAATATTTGTAAAGCTTGTCAAAGTTACGGACGAACTTTTTCTTCTGTTCATATAAAAAGAAATATAATAGCTGCACACTGGATGATCTTTATACATGTATGTAGATTTGTTTGGTTTTGTGCCAGTTTGCTGCTACTTAGTATGTGGAAGTGTTTCAGACTTTCATTTATGTCGATGGTTAAAGTCATATGCATAAAGAATAAGCTGGTAAAAAAACAGGGATCAAACTTGATTAATATGCCTTTTTGAGCCTACAGAAAATCAAAGAACTTCTGTGGATAAGGCGGTAAATCTCCCTAAAACTCGATTAGGCTAGATGAATTTTTCATATATGCACTTTCATTTATTAAAGGGACTGGCGGATTTAATGCAATATTTACATGTATAGTGCAATTTGATGTTTTCACAACCCACCCGATCTTGGGCCAAAATGAAACTTTGCACTTTCTATTGTTTTCTAGATGTTTGTCAAAAGCCCTTTTTATGCAAAATGATATGGGTTCCAACCCCGGGACCCAGCATGCCCTTTTGTCAGTCACTGAGGTTTTTTCATTCACACAACCTATCTGAAAAGTGGCATAAATTGTTCCCCTGTTTTTATGCCCCCAGCATCGAAGAAGTTGATGGGGCATATTGGTTTGGCTCTGTCCGTGTGTGCAGTGAGGGTTAGGGTTAGCAAGGCGGGCTAGGGTTAGGGCTAGCAAGATAGTGATATGTAGTTTGTATATGAAAATTAAGAGGACCCGTATTTTTTCTTTAGGGTAAATTCAAGGGGCTAGGGACCCATTCTGTGAGAGTTATTTCCCTTTTTAATTCTTGATAAAGTGAATAGATAGTGGGCACCTTGTGTGCACAACTCATAAATTTTAATACTGATTGTCTTCAAAGTTTACAGACATTGTGACCATGCATTCAAGATATGAATGTGGTTTGGATATAATCTTCAGATTATTTTTTTGTCATTTTTTTTTTCACAATTTGAACTCAGTAATTTTTCAGGCATTTTAGTGAATGGATAGAGGGTACCTTGTGTGTGTAACTTTTCTTACAGTTTAATACCGATGCTTTTGAAACTTTACAGACATCATGACCATACTTTGAAGATATGCATATGGTTTGGATATAATCCGCCAATTAATTTTTGTCACTTTTTTCGCAATTTGAACTTAGCCATTTTTCGGGCATTTTGACAGTGAAAGTGAATGGACAGTGGGTACCTTGTGTGCACAACTCTCCCTACAGTTTAATACAGATACTTTTGAAACTTTACAGACATTGTGACCATGCTTTGAAGATATGCATGTGGTTGGGACATACTCCTCAGATTATTTTTTGTCACTTTTTGTGCTATTTGAATTTAGTCATTTTTCAGACATTTTCACATCTTGAAAGAGAGTTACCAGTTGGGGGCATAGTGTTTTATCAACACATTTTCTAGTTTCAACATATGCTGGAAAACCAGAGCAATGTCTTAATAGAAAACTTTAATGAATTTATTGATGAAAAAAAAGAATTGTTGATGTTGTCATAAAGAATTATTGATGTTGTCATAAAAAGAATTATATGTTTTCATAAATAATTATATGTTGTCATAAAGAATTATATGTTGTCATAAAAAATTATATGTTGTCATAAAATTTCTAGCAAATAAATTATTGATGGATGAACTTGTGTTCCAGTGTTTTTTAAAGTCCAGGTGTAAATTAAGAACTAAATTTTATTTTTCTGATTTTCATGGAGCTAGGAACCGTAGTGGGTTGTGTGCAGAACGGATGAGCACCAAAGGGGCTCGTAAACATTGCTAGCAACCCACTGTGATTCATAGCTCCAAGAACATCAGAAAAATTACACTCGTTCCTTATATTACATTAATTTCTTCTGATCACTTGTTGGAAAATGTTTAAGGCAAATACAATTAAAGGCAAATAGAAAGTTTAAACAGTATGTCCTTAAACAACAGAATGGCATCAATGACGTTTAAGTCTGATCACACTGGTGAGAGCCATGTTTGTTTGACATCAATTTACTTGATCCTGGGATCGCATCAAACAATGTATTTGTGGAACTATGAACAGCATTTCAGTTTGCTAGGGTTAAGGTAAGCAAGATGGGTTAGGGTTAGCAAGACGGTTTAGGGTTAGGGCTAGCAAGACAGGCTAGGGTTAGAGTTAGCAAGGCAGGCTAGGGTTAGGGCTAGCAAGACAGGCTAGGGTTAGGGTGAGCAAGTCAGGCTAGGGTTAGCAAGGCAGGCTAGGGTTAGGGTTAGCAAGGCAGGCTAGGGTTAGCAAGGCAGGTTAGGGTTAGCAAGATAGGCAAGGGTTAGCAAGACAGATAAGGGTTAGGGTTAGCAAGGCAGGTTAGGGTTAGCACGTCGGGTTATGGTTAGGGCTAGCAAGACATGCTAGGGTTAAGGATAGCAAGCCAGGCTAGGGTTAGGGCTAGCAAGGGGTTAGCAAGGCAGGTTAGGGTTAGCAAGGCAGGCCAGGGTTAGGGTTAGCAAGATGGGCTAGGGTTAGGTTAGGGTTAGGGTTAGCAAGACAGGCTAGGGTTAGGATTAGCAATGCGGGCTAGGGTTAGGGCTAGCAAGACAGGTTAGTGTTAGGATGAGCAAGACAGGCTAGGGTTAGGGTTAGCAAGGCAGGCCAGGGTTAGAATTAGCATGACAGGCTATAGTTAGGGTTAGCAAGGCAGGCTAGGGTTAGGGTTAGCAAGGCAGACTAGGGTTAGGGTTAGCAAGACATGTTAGGGTTAGCAAGGTGGGTTAGGGTTAGGGCTAGCAAGACAGGCTAGGGTTAGCAAGGCAGGCTAGGGTTAGGGCTAGCAAGGCAGGCTAGGGTTTGGGTTAGCAATGCAGGCTAGGGTTAGGGTAAGCAAGGCAGGCCAGGGTTCGGGTTAGCAAGATGGGCTAGGGTTAGGGTTAGCCAGACAGGCTAGGGTTAGGGTTAGCAATGCGGGCTAGGGTTAGGGCTAGCAAGGCAGGCTAGGGTTAGCAAGACAGGTTAGGGTTAGGGTGAGCAAGACAGGCTAGTGTTAGGGTTAGCAAGGCAGGTTAGGGTTAGGGTTAGCAAGATAGGCTAGGGTTAGGTTTAGCAAGACATGTTAGGGTTAGGGTTAGCAAGGTGGGTTAGGGTTAGCAAGGCAGGCTAGGGTTAGGGTTAGCAAGATAGGCTAGGGTTAGGGTTAGCAAGACATGTTAGGGTTAGGGTTAGCAATGCGGGGTAGGGTTAGGGCTAGCAAGACAGGCTAGGGTTAGGGTTAGCAAGACATGTTAGGGTTAGGGTTAGCAATGCGGGGTAGGGTTAGGGCTAGCAAGACAGGCTAGGGTTAGGGTTAGCAAGACATGTTCGGGTTAGCAATGCGGTTTAGGGTAAGGGCTGAAAGACAGGCTAGGGTTAGGGTTAGCATATCTTATAACCACAGAACTGACCATTGCCCCACTACTGTTTTCCGAACTATGCTTATGAAATCTAAGTATGTGCAAGAAAGTTGCAAGGACCATATCACCATTTAACCCCAGGGTTTGGATGGTGATATGTTCCTCCTAACTTTAATTAGTTTAGCAGCATGCCTAGATAATAGCAGTCTTGACTGTATATATTACGATACATAAAGATATACGTATTTGACTTGAAAATATTTAGAAAAAGGTATATTTGTACTATATACCTTATAACTACACTAATGGTCCCTATTATACCATTGTATGCTCTATAGCACCAGCACTAGCCCATACCCTAGAAGCATAGGCCTTATAGCCCCATCTCTGACCCTACCCTGCAGCTATATGCCTTATAACAAAAGTTTTGCTCCCTACCCTAACCACAGTATATCTTATATTCTAACACACCTCGCCTATATAGCCAATGGTAAAAAAACGTGTTACATTGTGCAACAATTTCACTGGGCGAATAAGCGTGACGTTACTTTGCGGCATTTGTGACGTCAGCTATCCCACAAAGCAGCGTTAGACGGTGAAACGTCGTTTTAGCGCCCAACAAACGTAATAAGTGTGTGTAAATACCAGCATTACAGTCAAATTTTTGGCGGGATATCTGCAATGCAATGGCGGAAAGCTGAACGATATCGACGGTTTCAGCAACATTTATTCCGTTTATTGTGTGTTAGAATCGAAATAGATCAGCTCAAGTGCGTGAATTGTTGAGTAATAATTCACTGTTTGTCGGTCAGTTGTAAGAAGATAAATCACTCGCGCTACGCGCTCGTGATTTGATCTTCTTTACAACTGACCTCCAAACAGTGAATTATTACTCAACAATTCACTGCTAGAGCTGATCTATTTCTTAAACCACAGTACTTGTCCCTATAATACCACTGTATGCCTTACAGGAACAGTACCGGCCCAAACCATACCACAATATGCCTAATAACAACAGCATTGTGCCCTCTTATACTACTTTATCTCTAAAAATCCAAAACTGTTCCCTACCCTACCACTATAACACGTCTAACCCTACCACTATATGCCTAATAACCCCAATATTGACCCCTTCTCCACCACTATATGCCTTATAAACCCAATTCTGGTGCCTATACTAACACCATAAGCCTTATATCTCCTATACTGTCCCTACCCTACTACTATATTTCTTATAACTACAGTACTGGCCCCTACACTACAACTATATGGCCCCAGTACTGGGCTTTGTTGTTGTTGTTTTTTGTTGTTTGTTTTCGAAAAAAAATCTTTTTGGCCCCACCTACCAATTAGCCCGTCTCGTATGAGCTAAAATAACATTGAAAGGGACGTAAAACGCAGAAAAATAGCGAATTCTAATAGGGAGAACCATTCTAATGTGTTTCACTTCGAGGAACAAATCACCATTTTCTAAACCCCGGCTATGATAGCAAAAGGACCATATCACCATTTCGATGGTGATTGACTCCTTGATTTTGGGTGGTATTCAATACATGTTTTAAGTAATTAAATCGCAGAGAACGCCTTATCTATGTAACTATATAAATCTCTAAAACAATGTCCTCGCACAATGTTTTGCAAAAAAAATCGTGAAATTTGAACGTTTTCCATTGACAAAAATGTGAATGAAATAATGCACCCTAAATTTCAATGAAAAAATTCGACATGGGGAAAACTTGGTTTTTTGCCAAAAAATCGATTTCGGGAAAGTTTGCCTAAAATCTCTTTTGGAACTCTTTAGAGATTTAAAAAACAAACAAAATGCACTTTGTTTCATTGCAAACCCCAAAAAATTAAGCTCAAAACCTTGACTTAAACTTTTTCAGTTGGTCTCGATTTCCTATGATTTTCTAGGACCATATCACCATTTTCGTAAAGGGCAAATAACTTGACCCAAACTGATCCGATTCTTATGGGACTTCGTTCTTCGTGTAGCTCTTGCAAGGGCCTTTAAGATGATATATAATACATTGGGGTTTATATTAACAGTTCGAAGCAATAAGCGATTTCCCGATATTTTTGGAACTTTTGAGTTCGCGATGTGAATCCAGTAATATACTTGACTTTTTTGGGCATCTGATTTTTTTTTTTTTTTTTTTTTTTGGGGGGGTAGCTGTCCCGGGGTTTAGGGAAACATTTACGGGGTTTATAGAAGAATTTTGATAGACAAAGAATGCAAAAATACCCATTCAAAACCCCCTGAGAATAAGAGAGATAATGGTGATTGGGTCATTTTTGATTTTTGACCCCAGACATTTTGTGTGTTGAATTATCTCCCCTTTTTCACCGGGGTTATGGCCCTTGCAACCTCTAATGTGTTTTGGGTACAAACCCCAGCAAATACCCCCTAAGACAACGAAACCCCAGGGGCGATGGTGATATGGTCCTACATATCCATAGTTAGGGTTAGGGTTAGCAAGACAGGCTAGGGTTAGGGTTAGCAATGCGGGCTAGGGTTAGGGCTAGCAAGGCAGGCTAGGGTTAACAAGACAGGTTAGGGTTAGGGTGAGCAAGACAGGCTAGTGTTAGGGTTAGCAAGGCAGGCTAGGGTTAGGGTTAGCAAGATAGGCTAGGGTTAGGTTTAGCAAGACATGTTAGGGTTAGGGTTAGTAAGGCGGGTTAGGGTTAGCAAGGCAGGCTAGAGTTAGGGTTAGCAAGATAGGCTAGGGTTAGGGTTAGCAAGACATGTTCGGGTTAGCAATGCGGGTTAGGGTTAGGGCTGAAAGACAGGCTAGGGTTAGGGTTAGCATAGCAGGCTAGGGTTAGGGCTAGCAAGGCAGGCCAGGGTTAGAATTAGCATGACAGGCTAGAGTTAGGGTTAGCAATGCAGGCTAGGTTTAGGGCTTGCAAGACAGGCTAGGGTTAGGGTTATCAAGATGGGCTAGGGTAAGGGTTAGCAAGACAGGCTAGGGTTAGGGTTAGCAAGGCAGGCTAGGGTTAGTGATAGCAAGACAGGCTATGGTTAGGGTTAGCAAGGCAGGCTAGGGTTAGCAAGGCAGGCTAGGGTTAGGGTTAGCAATGCGGGCTAGGGTTAGCAAGACAGTCTAGGGTTAGGGTTAGCAAGATTGGCTAGGGTAAGGGTTAGCAAGACAGGCTAGGGTTAGGGTTAGCAAGGCAGGCTAGGGTTAGGGGTTAAGGTTAGGGTTAGCACGACAGGCTAGGGTTAGGGTTAGCAAGGCAGGCTAGGGTTAGGTCTAGCAAGACAGGCTAGGGTAAGGGCTAGCAAGACAGGCTTGGGTTAAGGTTAGCAAGACAGGCTAGGGTTAGGGTTAGCAAGACCAGCTAGGGTTAGGGCTAGCAAGGCAGGCTAGGGTTAGGGTTTGTAATGCGGGCTAGGGTTAGGGATTGCAAGACAGGCTAGGGTTAGGGTTTGTAATGCGGGCTAGGGTTAGGGATTGCAAGACAGGCTAGGGTTAGGGTTAGCAAGATGGGCTAGGGTAAGGGTTAGCAAGACAGGCTAGGGTTAGGGTTAGCAAGGCGGGCTAGGGTTAGGGTTTAAGGTTAGGGTTAGCAAGACAGGCTAGGGGTAGGGTTAGCAAGACAGGCTAGGGTAAGGGTTAGCAAGGCAGGCTAGGGATAGCAAGGCATGCTAGGGTTAGGATTAGCAAGGCATGCTAGGGTTAGGGTTAGCAAGACAGGCTAGGGTTAGGGTTAGCAAGGCGGGCTAGGGTTAGCAAGGTTTCTAAGAATGTATGTGCTTGTGGCATTGATGATATGAAAACTGGTTTATGTTATTAATTGCATAAAATGTTTGTTTGAGACTTCCATCCCTTTTCCTTCCAGATGACCTTCACAGACAATTTTTCATCTGTTCTTAACACTATCTGATTGCCTTGCCTCTGTCTGCATGATCAAATTTCAATATTTTTCAATTACCTGTAATTGCGCAGTATGGTCCACCCTTCACTATTTAAAGGAATTTCTATATCTTCAATATCTATATCTTGATGTGCAGAAGTGCACATGCTTATATACTGAAATGTATTTTCCAAAGCTGAACTTAAGATACTTTTCAAGGTAAGACCTTGAACCCCAAGCAGGGATTTTTCAGGAATGGACCCTGCTAAAAAGACACCATTTCTCTAAATGACCCATTAAAATTCAATAAATTGGCCTTTTTTGTATGTATGGAGATAGGGAAGTGCATAAAAATTTTACCAAAAGTACAAGTTACCCGTCCAGAAAAATCCCTGCCCAAGGTGAGATTGAGGGATCTGATGTTATAAACTTTTCCATCTCAACGGAGCATGAAATTATAAATTTTCTCAGCTCAGCCTGTTAAAAAATTTTAAATGTCAACAACTGGCATTTATAAGCAGGTCAGCTTGGTTGAGATAAAGGTTTTATAATTTGGGGCCAGGGTATAAAACATTTTCCATGCTCAACTCAGCCAACATGAAATTATAACTGCTCATAAAATATTTAGATAGCCAGTATTTATGGAGTTCTTGCAGTTAAATCATCAAAGCAACTTATCCTACTCATAAATTTAAACATTTATGAGCAGGATAAATTTCATACTCGGTTGAGATTGCAAAAGATTTTATAACCTCACCTCAGGACCCGGCCAAAATTTAGAAGCTAGAGTAGGTTTCGAACAAAGGCTACATCCAGCTGTCGAAATTTTCGAAGCAGGGTCGATGTTTACCACCTCTAAATTCTTGTTAGCACTATGCTGTCCTGCAACAGCATTTGAGCCGCCTGATTGGAAAACCAACAATCTGCATAAGCGAAAACAAAGACGCAGATCAGCTTCGCAGTAACCGCGATGATCAGCGCCTTTGTTTTCGCTACACGGATAGTACAATCCCTCTACTTCCTAAATAAGAAATTTCATGCTTCTAGCCATCTTCTGTCACTGTGCAGTCCGGTTTATGTGGGACATGTTCAAAAACCACATTGTTGGTTTTCCCACAAGGTGGCTCATTTATTTTTATATGCATTCACATCATCAAAGGAGCTTAATAAATAACTGGACAAGAGGTGGAATAAAAGGTATCTTTATTATCAAATATGTTTAGATCAACATGAAAATAAAACATATACCGTTGAAATCCTATTAAACGCCAACACACTAATGAATGCCCACCCCCTATTTTGATGCCAAACTGGCTGCAAGCAAGGCTTTCAGTATACCCCCCGCAAAATTATCAGAAGCTGGCCAATAACTTCCTAAGTCAAACATCCAGAAAATTTGTCAAAGATATCTTTTCAGCATTATAATCCTTCATGTACATCCTCAGTATGCCAGTCACATCTATAAGATATTAAAAGAATATATTGAAAGCTTGAGGTTGATTTCACTGTATGCACTATGATCATTGTTTATCATGAGAAATGGTAAAAAATTGGCTAGGTTAAATATAAGCTGTAAATTTGTCAAAAATTATTTTTTCAGCATGAAAATTATTCATGCACATCTGAATTATATCTGGAACAAATTTACAAAGAATTTAAAAGAAACATTGAAAGCCCTAGGAGGAGTTGATTAACACAAAGTATGCACTACCAACCATTATTCAATATTGTATATAAGCAATGGTCAAGAAATGGCTATGTTGAAAAATGATGTAAATTTGTCAAAAATCACTTTTTCATTATTATAATTCTTCATGCACATCTTCAATAGGTGTGGAACATGTCTGCAAAGTATTGAAAATAAATACTGAAAGCCCTAGGAGGAGTTGATTTCACAAACTATGCACTACCAACCATTATTGTATATAAGCAATGGTCAAAAATGGCTATGTTGAAAAATGCTGTAAATTTGTCAAAAATTATTTTTTCATCATTAGAATTCTTCATGCACATCTTCAATAGGTGTGGAACATGTCTGCAAAGTATTGAAAAGAAATACTGAAAGCCCTAGGAAGAGTCGATTTCACAAAGTATGCACTACCAACCTTTATTGTATATGTCAAAAATGACTATGTTGAAAAATGCTGTAAATTTGTCAAAAATTATTTTTTTCAGCATTATAATTCTTCATGCATATCTTCAATATGTGTGGAACATGTCTGCAAAGTATTGAAAAGAAATACTAACAGCACTAGGAGGAGTTGATTTCACAAACTATGCACTACCAACCATTATTGAATATGGCAATTATGGAAAATTGGCTATTAAAGTTCAAAATGCTGTAAATTTGTCAAAATTCATTTTTTCATCATAATACTTCTTCATGCATATCTTCAATATCTCTGGCACATATCTGCAAAGTATCAAAAGAGAATATTGAAAGCTGTAGGAGCTGATTTCACAAAGTATGCACTATTAGCACTATGGGCTCTTAACCACTCGGCCACGGGGGCTGCCAGATAATATATGAATTCTTAAGAGTTGCCCAACAGTGTAGCCTCCAATAAACTCCCATCCCTTTCTATGGAAAGGTATTGTTTCTAATAAATGCCCAGGCAATTAATAGAATTTTTATGGTATTTTAGAACAAAGCTATAAAAGAATTAGGTCTTGCCAAAAGAGTCCTGCATTCACAGGTTTTGTGTTACAGGGCTGTAATAGGACTGGTCGTCAAGCCTTTCTTCTGCACAGGGGTCGAGGGTTCAATCCTGGACTTCTCTGCAGTCTTTCAGATGAGGCTATAAACTGAGGGCCCATACTCCATATGATCTTAGCTGTTGATTCGGACATAAAACAACAATCAAGCAACCAGCTCTTCAGCGCTTTTGGGCAAGGTACCACAATTGGTGTTTATCCTGCATTATTCATTTCAAGAACCTAATAAAATTATCATATTTTCCCAAAAATATAATGGAGTCAATTTCGTTATATAGATCTTAATAATAGGCACAGCTTTAATCAAAATAATTATTTTGTTGTCCTATTTTTGGCTTTTAAAATAGTATGATCACAACAATAAACACCAATTAATGTACCTCGCCCCTGAATGACCCAGCGACGTAATTCCGACTGACCCTAGGTTGCTACAGCCTGGCAATGATGCTTTAGCCAGGCTGTAACTGCATTACAGCCCTGCAACATAAGACCCAACAGAAAGTGGTGTTGGTGGCCCTCGTGGCCAAGTGATTAAGAGCGCTATGTCTTAAACACTCAATTATCTGACCGCTTTGTCTGAAGTTTTAAGACTCTTAAACATCTTCTGTGGCTGGACAGTCCAATTTGAAACAGACCTGGATGGAAACCCCAATAACAATTGTTCTCATTCGGTTTGAATGGTCTTTTTATCTCAAAAATACATGATCTTATCCTGGTTTCTGACGTTCATTACTGACATAATCAAGACCACTTATCTGTAGTCTTACTACCATACCAAGAGAAAATTGACATATGAGCCACCTCGTGGGAAAACCAACAATGTGGTTTCCAACAGGTCTGACACAAACCGGTCTGTACAAGCACAGAAAAGAGCTAGAAGCTTGAAATTTTAAATTTAAGTAGAAGAGGAATTGTACTATCCGAGTAGCGAAAACAAAGGCGCTGATCAGCTTCACGGTTACCGCGAAGCTGATCTGCGCCTTTGTTTTTGCCTATGCAGATTGTTGGTTTTCCCATGGGGCGGCTCATATCATTCAAAATATTATTGCCAAGGGGACATTCTCAGAATTTAGTGGTAAACTTCTAAACAATATCTTTGTAATCACAGAAATTTGTGTTGAAAGATGAGAAAGTGTCTGAAATGTCAACAAAAGGTTCAGCATCCAGTTTCAAATGAAACTCACTCTTAACTTCTACTACATGTAATTCCCACTTTCAAAAGCAATACATTCTAAACCATTGGTATATGCTATCGAAAACATAGAACTGGTTGGTTGTCATAAATTGAGCCAAGACAAACTGCTAAGGGCTAAACTCTGCTGTAGAAGACACTGAGATATTTCTGTTGGCAACAGTGACTTCACAAAATCATATGATTCTCTATCAGATTCTGGAAGTCTCTCCAGTGGGTACCTTATCAATTTTTCTCTATAAATTTCAAAATATTCAGGTGTTATTTTCTCAGTTTGTAATCGGAAGTTTGTACCATGTCCAGCAGATATGTCTGCCTTGAAACCACTACGTACGCTATGAAACAGAAAGCACTTAAAGCCAGAACCAGTCTCATCTGATAACCTCATGCAATTATCTAGATTTGTCTTCACCAAATCAGAATTGCTATTAAATGTCTTATCAGGCCTTGGTCGGGTCAAATTTTTCATAGCCTTTTCTGTATTCAATGTCCCCTTTATAATATCTGACTGTGTTCCAATGTTTGAAAGAAAAACAAGTTCAGGTTTTGTTTTCAACATATTAAGTATATCGCTCAAACAACTTTGCTTCATAAAGCCAGTATAAATACCAGATTCAAAGTACTTTATGTAATACCTGTTCTCATATTCAAACACTGTATATACAAATACTCCATCAGAACATTTAGGAGTTGCTGCAAGTTTGAACATAGCTTCTTCAAACTGAAAGAATGAACAAGGCAATTTTCCCTTGCGTTCACCCCGTGTTAGGAAATTAACTTGCTGTAAGTGTTCAGTTACTTTCTTCTCAAACTCAATACCTTGTCTGCAAATTTCTAAATTTTTAGTTAAAGTGTCAAACCAAATTTCAGGGGTTATGCTATTATTTTCATTGTCTTTGCATTTTCTCTTCCCCAAACGATGAACTGATCTAACATTATCTTTTTTCCCTTTGAACACCACTGACATAGATGAGCTGTTAGCTAATTCAGGCCTTTCTGTGCCAACCGAACAAAATTCAATGTTTGCTGTTGAAAAAGATGTGCTATCTGGTGCTGATGGTGGAGTTACACCCACATATGATCCTTTTACACCAGGAGACTCCTCAAAATCTAAACTGGCAAGATATCGATGATGGTCAGCCACTGTATATGGATAGATTTTAACTTGGAAGCTTGAGTCAAATAAGTCTAAATTAAGAGAAGAACGCTGAAAAAGAAAATACAAAAATGATAGTTTAAGTCATTGGAGTAAATACATGAAAAATCAAATAGATTTTGAACCCAGCAAACTATGGTCAGCATGAGAAGCAGTCTTTGTCATCTGCTCAAAGTTTGCTAAGGTTCTTAGCCTTCAATATGTATACATATGGAGCTAAAATGATATTGTGGTGTTAATAAAAGACTCAGTTTAAAATGTGTGAAAGCTTTAATTCCTGCTTAGATCTTGTCAGTGATGATGTGTATGCAAAATCTGGTCACACTGTGTTCAGGAACGAAATTCTGATGAGAATCAAGAGCCAAAACTTTGTTCAATTTTAAAACCAGAGAACCAATGGTCCTGTAAATGCTCACCTGAGATCCGAAATATATACCAATGAACTTGTTTGACTATAAAGGTAATATACATGTATATAGCCCCAGGACAGAGTCAGAACAACCCCTGGGTTGAATTTCTTTTTCAAATTCATAAATATTCTGTTCACTTGCCCATTTCCTGAAAGTTTTTCCCTTCTGTGTCATTGTAACAGTTTTCTGCATATGTGACCTATGTTGACCTTGCAGTGAAATCTGCCAAGGTTATCACAGGATCATGATTTATACAAACTTTGTAGAGCTCCATTGCCTGATGCATCATGCCAAGTTTCATAATCATAGGCCTTCTGGTTCTGAAGACGAAGATTTTTAAAGGTTTTTGCTATCTATAGCAATGGCGGCCATCTTGGTCATGTGACCTTGACCAGTTACATAAACTCTCATTGCCCCTTCCTAACAATGCTCCACATAAAGTTTGGCTTTGATTGGCCACTCGGTTTCAGAGAAGAAAATGTTTGAATATTATGGTCATATACATGTACATTAGCCCCAGGGCAGGGTCAGACAACCACCTGGGAACAATTTTTTTCATAAACATAAATATTCTGTCCATTTGCCCATTTCCTGCAAGTTTTTCCCCATAAATTACATTTTTCATTTTGACAATTTTCCCCATTCAAATTCATGGCGACCTATGTTGACCTTGCCGTAAAATAGGTCAAGGTCATCCCAGGGTCATGATTTATATAAACTTTGTAGAGCTCCATTGCCTGATGCTTCATGCTAAGTTACAAAATCATAGGCCTTCTGGTTCTGGAGAAGAAGATTCTTAAAGGTTTTTGCTATTTATAGCCATGGCAGCAATCTTAGTCATGTAACCTGGACCATTTATATAAACTTTCGTTCCCCCTTCCAAAGGATGCTCCACCTGAAGTTTGGCTTTGATTGGCCACTCGGTTTCAGAGGAGAAGCTTTTTGAAATTGAGGACGGACGACGGACAGACGACAGAGCATGGCCAGCATATAAGCTCATTCCAAGCTAGATCTGGTTACTGTTGATGAGCATACAAATGTTGTCTAAATTATGTCCATTTGTGACAAAACTTTTCCTTAAACACAAATTTACAATTTAGGAGATCCATAAGGAATTGAATACAGTGCATATACTAACCATATACTTTGGACACAAATTTAGGTCTGTGTGTTCATTCAGTTTCCCATTGGGTAACGCATTTTCCCACTCGACAACAGACTGAAATTTGACAGCCTGCAATGAAAAATGACTCAAAAATTATTGATTCAATAGTGTTATTAGGTTTACAATGCATCAGGTAAAAATTCTCTTGTCAAGATGCTATTTGGATATAATGAAATGTGAACCCTCTACTAGAATGGTTATAATGAAAATGATGAAGTGTGCACAATTTTTACAAATTAGAATTACTGTATTTGTTCTAATTAGCGCACATGTTCCAATATGAGCACACCAGGGTCTTTTTCCAAAAAATCTGTGCTGCCAAGTTGTGCTTCACTTACAATTCTTTTAAACTGCAAAAAATCTGTGCTGCCAAGTTGTACTTCACTTCTTTTAAACTTTTGTTTTAAATGAGAAATATGTAGTGCAGTCTAATAACTGTCTTTCAAGTTTTAGTAAGTAGTACAAGGAGTCTACATATTGTCAAGATACATAATCTATATATGAATTAAAACTGTTACCTGATATAAATGATTTAAAACATGGCACTCAAAGCGGTTGGGAATCTGGTGTTCCACGTAGAAGCAGTCTCCCCATCAACAAGTATTTCTTCCTGAAACATGATCGTTGATCAGGTGTTGACTAAGCAGCCTTATGGACTGTAGGCTCTCTGAGCATCCTTCCCAATGGCAAAGGAACTACAAGAAAATCAAAATCAAGAAATTAAACATTTAAATCCCTGAACAGCCAAAGGTGTGAAAGCATTGAATGAAAAAGGCCAAAGTACCTTTGCACATAAAATTAATAATAAAACATGGGTAAAACCCCCCACAAATTCTTCAGTTAATACGCAGATAAAAGTTTCTCCACAATGTACAGGTTTTCAGTAAAGACTAATTATGATGTAATGACAATGATTAAAGCATTGACTAGGCAATGCTTAATTGATACCACCTACATCAAAATAATCACTCGAACAATAAGAGCTTTTGCAGGACAGCCTTGCTCGCCTGACTTGTGCTTTGTCACTAAATCTATTAAAATCTATGACCCATGACCTTGACCTCAAGGTCTCTCAGGTGGGCTGTGATGGTACAGCATAAAACTTCAGACCAATACATGTATCTACCAACATGCAAAATATCAACTTGATCCATCTACATATTCAAGAGACATAGACTTATAAAAAGTTTAACTAAAAACTTTAACACAAAATTTCTAAGTCCATGACCTTGAACTGAAGGTCACACAGGTGGGTCATGATGGAACCAATATCAACAATCAAAGTATCAACTTGATCCATCTACATATTCAAAAGATACATGTACCTAGACTTACAGAAAGTTTAACCAAAAACTTCAACACAAAATTTCTAAGTCCATGACCTTGACATAAAGGTCACTCAGGTGGGTCGTGATGGTACAGCATAAAACTTCAGACCAATATCTACCAATATGCAAAGTATTAATTTGATCCATCTACACTTTTTGAGATATAGACTTACATAAACTTTAACCAAAAACTTTAACACAAAAATTTTAAGTCTGTAACCTTGACCTCAAGGTGACCCGGGTGGGTCATGATAGTGCAGAATAAAACTTCACATGTTCAAGAGATGTAGACTTATAAAAACTTTAGCCAAACAGCAACGCTGACGCTAACGCCAACGCCGATGCCGGGGTGACTGCAATAACTCTTCCTGTACTTTAGTACAGGTGAGCTAAAAAATGTTTGAAGATTATACTGGCCACACAAATGTGTAAATTCACAAGGCTGCCAATTGATCAAAAATATTTTTTCATGATATTTTCTTCATGCAAATGTCCAATGTGTCTATATTGTTTATTGGCGTGTGTATGCACACACAAAAAAACACACACACAAAATAAGAGCTGTCGCAGGACAGCGTAGCTCGCCTGACTTGTGCTTTGCCACTACATCTGTTAAAATCTATGACCCATGACCTTGACCTCAAGGTCACTCAGGTGGGTTATGATGGTACAAAATAAAACTTCAGACCAATGCAAAGTATCAACTTGATCAATCTACATGTTCAAGAGATATAGACTTATAAAAACATTAACCAAAACTTAAACAAAAAACTTCCAGGTGAGTTGTGATGTACAGCATAAAACCTGAGACCAATATCTATCAACATGCAAGTATCATCTTTATCCATCAACATGTTCAAGAGATTTAGACTTTAACCAAAAAATTAAACACAAAATTTCTAAGTCTGTGACCTTGACCTCAAGGTCACCCAGGGTAGGTCATGATGGTACTGCATAAAACTTCAGACCAATATCTACCAACATGCAAAGTATCAACTCGATCAATCAACATGGTCAAGAGATATAGACTTACAAAAACTTAAATCAAAAACTTAAACACAAAATTTCTAAGTCTGTAACCTTGACCTGAAGGTCACCGAGAGTGGGTCATGATAGTACTGCATAAAACTTCAGACCAATATCTAGCAACATGCAAAGTATCAACTCAATCCATCAATATGGTCAAGAGATATAGACTTACAAAAACTTTAACCAAAAACTTAAACACAAAATTTCTAAGTACGTGACCTTGACCTCAAGGTCATCCAGGGTGGGTCATGATGGTACTGCATAAAACTTCAGACCAATATCTAGCAACATGCAAAGTATCAACTCAATCCATCAATATGGTCAAGAGATATAGACTTACAAAAACTTTAACCAAAAACTTAAACACAAAATTTCTAAGTCCGTGACCTTGACCTCAAGGTCACCCAGGGTGGGTCATGATGGTACTGCGTAAAACTTCAGACCAATATCTAGCAACATGCAAAGTATCAGCTTGATCCATCAACATGGTCAAGAGATATAGACTTATAAAAAACTTTAACCAAAAGTGTGACACGGACGCGCAGGTAAACGTAAACGTAAACGGGCATGACCGAGGTGACTACAATAGCTCTATGCACTTCGTGCAGGCGAGCTTAAAACAATGATGAAAACATACATGAAAAATTGTCTAAGGTCTCAAAGCTAGTATGTTAGAAAATTATTTTTCATAATTATACTCATTCATGCAAAAGTTTAACATGTTCTCTTAGTATTTGCAAAGTAATGGATTGATTCATGGAAAGATGTGCCAGGAGTTGATTGGCCCATGAAGGCACTATTATTAAAGCACATATGATAAGAGCTGTTGCAGGACAGCGTAGCTCGCCTGACTTGTGCTTTGCCACTAAATCTATTAAAATGTCTAAGTCCGTAACCTTGACCTCAACCTTGACCTCAATGTCACCCAGGTGGGTCATGATGGTACAACATAAAACTTCAGACCAATATCTACCAACATGCAAAGTATCAACTTGATCCATCTACATATCCAAGAGATATAGACTTATAAAAACTTTAACCAAAAACTTTAACACAAAATGTCTAAGTCTGTAACCTTGACCTCAATGTCACCCGGGTGGGTCATGGTGGTACAACATAAAACTTCAGACCAATATCTACCAACATGCAAAGTATCAACTTGATCCATCTACATATCCAAGAGATATAGACTTATAAAAACTTTAACCAAAAACTTTAACACAAAATGTCTAAGTCTGTAACCTTGACCTCAAGGTCACCCGGGTGGGTCATGGTGGTATAGCATAAAACTTCTGACCAATATCTACCATCATGCAAAGTATCAACTTGATGCATCAACAACTTCAAGAGATATAGAGTTATAAAAACTTTAACCAAAAACTTTTATAATAACACAAAATGTCTCAGTCTGTAACCTTGACCTCAAGGTCGCCAAGATGGGTAACCCAGGTGCAGCATAAAACTTTAGACCAATATCTACAAACATGCAAAGTATCAACTTGATCCATCAACAACTTCAAGAGATATAGAGTTATAAAAACTTTAACCAAAAACTTTAACACAAAATTTCTAAGTCTGTGACCTTGACCTCAAGGTCACCCAGGTGGGTCATGATGGTACAGCATAAAATTTCAGACCAATATCTACCAACATGCAAAGTATCAACTTGATCCATCTACAACTTCAAGAGATATAGACTCATAAAAACTTTAACCAAAAACTTTAACATTTTGAGCAACGCCGACACCGGGGTGACTTCGTACAGGCGAGCTAAAAAGCCATTTATTATCAAGGGAAATAATTCTCACAGGATGTGTAGTAAATGAGAAAGCTTACCATTGGTGGTCCTGGATTTTGCTCAACATCACCAGATAAAAGCAGCTTCAGTTTTGCGAAGTCAACAATCTGGAGACTATATTGTTCCATTATGTAGCAGAACCCATCAATCCCTAATAGCCATGTAAGGGTAAAAAGCTGTGCAACAGTATTCCACTCGCACACATTCAGACCAGCAATACTACCTGGAAAGCATCAAATGATTTAGAAATAAATTTTCTTAATTGTGAAATATCATGATTAAACCAGGATGTCAGGTGGCCAAGGCGGCTCTAACGTGTACGCACAATCTCTGTTTTGAGCAAAAATATGGAAAATATCAAAATTTTTCAACTGAAAATTTTCATTTTCTACAGATGAAAAAAATTTGCTGTATATTGTATGGGTGTGTTTTCGTAATGTCAGAGTACATTGAAGAGAAATCCATTATAAAACTTTATATTGCGAGGCAAGCCAAGTAGTTTGAATTTTGTGCATGTTGTTCGATGTGTACATAAAAATACCATATTCTGAGGGGTAATCACTCTCCTTCTGAAGATATCTTCTGCTGTAAGTACGTCGACCATGGTCACAGTACATTCCTGCTCTGCAGTAGCCTTTGTAGTGCGAAATTGGGACATCTGCATAGTCAGCAACAGATGAATAAAACAATAGTATACCAAACTAATAAATCATTCTTATACAATTGTTTACATTTTTTAAAACAACAGGTTGTATACAATCAAAATTTCCCTAGCATACTTCTGCCCAAGTTTCAATTTTTTATACATGTATATGTGTTTGATGCAAAAAAAACAAAAAAAAAAAAAAAAAAAAAAAAATATATATATATATATATATATATATATATATATTTCATCTTTTTACTTTATCTACCACCTTTATTTTGTCAAAATTGTTCTAAACTTTTTATCTCTACGGAATGCATGTGACATTCAGAAACCTTTATAATCAACAGGTATTATGTGTTTTCTTTTTTTTATTCTAACACAACCTGCCTATAGAAGCCAATGGTAAAGTGCAGTGATATATTGAGTGATATTAGCGTGACGTTACTGTGTGCCGTTTTGATGCCATTTTGATTAAATTATGACATCAGCTAAGTCACGTTACCTTGACGTTAGACGGTGTAACATCATTTCAATGCGTTCAAAACATAGCAAACATATGTAAAACATTTGCAGTACAGGGCAGTTTGTCAGGATTTCTTCAGAGTAATGGATGAAAAGTTGAAGAAACTGAAGGTTAAAAATGATTTAATTCCATTTATTGTGTGTTAGAATTGAAATAGATCAGCTCTAGTTGCGTGAATTGTTGAGTATTACATCACTGTTTGTCGGTCAGTTGTACGCAGATAAATCACTTGCGGTGCGCGCTCATGATTTGCTCTGCTTTACAACTGACCTCAAAACAGTGGTATAATACTCAACAATTCACTACTAGAGCTGATCTATTTCTTAAATAGACAATTTATAATGTTGAAATTTCTGTTGGTAGCAAGCACGGTTTATAGGATTTTCAAAACTTCTGAGGGCTATAAATAATATTTTTTGTCGAAATCATGTGTGGTTTGCCTAAAAAAATTCTCCCTGAACATCAATTTAGTGTAGGTAAAATTTACATTTTCTTGTCCTTTGGGACTGCAGAAATCACCATTTTCATGAGAGCAAAGTTGCACCAAACGTGGAGCTAGGCAGCGTGAGGGATGCTGTGTGCGCCATTATCTTTGAAACAGACTCAATAAGACTGAATCTGCTGTTTTCAACTTTTGGATGCTGTATTTCAAAAAGATTTTTCCTTCTAGTAACAAAATATCTTCACATTTGTAGAAAAAAATAATCTGTATATTATATCTTTAAGCAATGAACAGTTGCATTTGACCCCTGAGGTAGGGAATGGTTCCTGCGAACATATTTAATCTACTCAATCTCAGTACATGTACACATTGCCAAAATTAGCTATTTTTGTTGATGTAACACCATTGTCGTAAACAATTTGCATTTGTAGAGATCTATAAAATAACAAGTTTTAAACAAAAGAAATCTCAAGTATTATTACAAAATGAGGCTAGTGGTTGTCCCATACTTGTACATGGTCATTGCCTTCCATTTTTGGTAAATCTAAACAAGAAGTTTTGTAAATGAATTCTTAACTAATAGATACACATGTATAGATATATACCCTTTTCCTTGTTTCAGTAGCAGGAACCTCAACTGTCTCTTCAAGGGCCCTATGAGCAATAAGAAAATGATCCAGCATCTGATCCTCGCTGGTAAAATGACCATCACAGGATGGACATTGTGTCTTCTACAAAAAGATAAAAAGAAATAAACAATTAAAGGACAATGCCATGTGTTCAATTGACCAACAAAAAACAAGAAACTCACTATTAACAGAATTGTACAATGTACATTGTTATATATCTATAAATAAAACATGCTTTATTGGCTTTGAGGGAAATTACATGTATTTGACAATACTAAGTCAATAACTGTACAATATTGAAGTGGCTGCTTCTCAGTATTATAAAAGGTTCAACCTTACAACCTAAACTTCTTTTTTGGAATATTTCCCTATTCTGCTGATATAAGAAATAAGCAAATTTTCAATAACAAAAAAATGGCCACAAACAAGGCTAACAGTATACCCTGAAAGGTACTAACTTCTTTCAAAACTCCAGTTTCTTAGTGAAAAAGTATTACTTCTTCATACAACTGCAATTTATGTCTAAAGAATGCAAGATACAGTATCTGCAAAATGTTGAAAGGATACACTACAAGCTATAAGAGAAAATGATTTCAAAAAGTGTGCTCCATTAAAGATTAAATAGTGGCAAAACTCTTGCAATACTGACCCTTCAGTCCCAATTTTCATTCAAAACATGCACTGTCTGATGGTTATTGTGTGGTACTAATTTGAACAAAAATTGAACAAAAGGTACTAAAGTTATAAACAAAACCCTCAATTTTGACATAATCACAAACAGGCTGAAAACAGCATACCCCACTAAAACTTTGTTTTGCATGGGGGTAGAACTATTGAAAGAATGTCCACAAAACACTGGTAAACTCCCTCTGGAAGGTTGAGCAACTTGCTGTCCTGATATGTCCTCTCTGACAGCTGTTAAGCAACACATCTTACTAAAAACAAGTTTAACAAAATGAAAATTACCGCTCTGTTTATTACCTTAGTACCTTCTTTATTATGACTGCTGCTGTTCTCCTGAGGCGAGACATTTCTTCTCTCTATCTTTATAATGGGATGCTGGAATTCAGCTGATGAGCTGCGAGTCTGCAAAATAACAATAAAGAAGTCTAGAAAAGAAAAGGCACACTTTAGTAAAATCTTCTTGATGTATCAAGTTTTCAGAGCCCAATCTAATAACAGCTGTGTTTAAATGTAAAAAAATCCAGTTAATTCGTCCAAGGAAAATCTTGCTTTAGTAAAATTGAATGGCAAGTGTTGGGTTTAGAGACTTATGCATTTCAGTCCATTGATAAAGCAGGGTAACAAATTCAGATGTGCCTAGGTTACGCACAGGGTAGAGCTGTCATTAATATCGATAATATCGATAAGCTGTATCAATATAGAAAAGAACATATCAATACATATTGATATTGTAAAGTGAAACTTCCCACAAATATGTGCCTCCATATAGACAGATATTATTGATTGCTAAGTATCAATATTCAACAGCTATTGCAAAATGCCCACAGTGTGAGATCTCACTTGTGATCCCCAGAGAGCAATTAATGACAAATTATCTGATACTCTACACAGTTTTTCCAAAAAGTATGCCAAAGAATGCAAATTCATTGGGTGTTCATGATCTTGCTTAGGTGAATTGGCCATTGAAGCAATTTCGGCCCAGACTTGAGCCACAAAAATGCATTCAAACTCTTGTATAACATGACTGATTTTTTCCTGATCTATCCTGATTTATGATTGACAAACTGAATTAAATAAATAATCATGGTGTAATGATTATCTCTGTTGACAGCACAGTGAGCACTTCCTTAAAATTAAGTTGAAACTTCATCTTGTACTTGTTGATGGCCTAAAAACTTGCTTCAAAACCCCTTTTAAAAAATTACCTATATATATTGATATGTCGCGATACTGCCCCGTGGATATATTGATATGTCAAATGCCCAATCAATGACAGCTCTAGTACAGGGTGTCATGCCATTTTCACTACCATTTTGTTTCAGACTTCCTCTGGGATAAATCCAGAGGACAAAGTTTCAAGCTCGTGGAGTCAATATTTTTTAGAGACACGGACAGACCAAAAGCAATATGCTTCTGATGAAAATTTCAAACTGTGCTTATATAAATGTGAAAGCACTGTTCTACTCAAGGCAGTTATTTTTGTATTCCCTGGTAAGTTCATCTGACATATCAATGGGGTGGGGGTAGCCCCCAAAAGGTTTTGGGCCGAACTGGATCAGAGCTGGTTTCCATCAGTAAGTTCAGGATAAATTTAACTTACTGTCAGAAGATTGGTAATGCGGCCAACAGGTACAATGACAGCTACATCATCTGGTAGTATATCAAGAATTAGATTTCCATCCCTGAAATAACAACGTTATGTAATACAATAATTGATTGCCCAACACATTTACATGAATGTATTATAAAGCGAAATTTACATGTAAAATCATAAATTAAAATTATACACTGAAAGAATGTTATAAGTGGCCAAATAACACTTTTTACAATGGTTCAGTTAAGATAGACAACAGACAACAGGCCACATTTTGGGAAATTGCAGCTTACTTGAATTACAGTATGTTCTGATTGTATCTCACCTAATTGGTAAATTGTTGTTTTCCATTTGGTATATTAGTTCTGGTTGTGCGATTCACTGATCATTGCTTAAATCTATAAACAAATTTTCGTGCATTTACAAACATGGCAAGCAAGCATGAAAAACGTATGTCCGTGCATCAACTGTACAATCAATTAACAATGCTATGATCAACTTGGATGGCATGCATAGATTAACAAACCCACATTAATTAGTTTCTTATATGAAGATAAGCCTAGGTAACTTATCTCCATCATGGTAACTGACCATCATTCAATCACTTGACTAAAAATCCTGATGCTTGTGTCAGTCTTACATTATAGCAACAGGTACAGTAATTTAGTGTTGTTTATTAAAATTGCTCCAAGTGCTATAACGATTAACTTTGATCTCAAAGTATTAATAAAACAAAGCATTCGTTGCTCAAACATGCATTAAACACAAATGTAAGAGGAGCAAGACTTCACATGCACCAAACGCATTCACTGAACAAATTTCCGCTCAGTCTTAGAAAACGAAACTTATCTAAAATTTGTTTTCCTACCAAAAAACAAAAACAAACAAAAAAAACAACAACAGATGTGTCCTACTGTTTTTGGTGTCAGAAAATTTGATGTGTCAAGGGACTTGAAAACAATTAAAGGAAAATAACTTGAAAAACATACAAGCCAGCGTTTTTGTTCTTACCTAGGACAAATCGCCATTGTGCTTTATAAGCATGTTTCATATTTTAGCAATTTCTTAGTTATAGAGTGGACACAGAATTGTATCAAAATCAAAAATCAATTAAATTGTATAGATAATTGGACATAAAATTTTATCAAAATCAATATACAAGAGTTTTAAGTTCTCATGTTGCTTTACAAATTTGTGACGATTTATCAAAATATCTGTCTAATTCTAAAGCTGATACAAAATTGTACTGAAAAGAAGCAACAAGAAATTTAACGATTTGGTGATGGACAGACTGACAAACAGACGGACAGATGCAAGGGGAAAAACAATAAGACTCTCGACCCTTCAAGTGGGGAGACTTAGGAACACAGAAATATACAAACAGCCAAACAGGCAACAAATGATTGCTCACCTGATACTATCAAGTAGTCAAAAATGTTGAATAAATGACAAAAGCACTAGTCATATGTAACCAGCCCAATCGAACTTACACCAGACACAGAGGTGAGATGATCGAGTGATTAAGAAACTGCACTCTCAACCGCTTGGCCACGAGGGCTGCCACAACATTTTAAATTTCTTTCAGAAATATATATTCAACTTTGAAAAGAAGGATCAACTCACTGACGCACGACATCCCATGGCTATACATATATTAAACTCAACTTATAAGCCTTTGGCTAATGTGAGCTTAAAGGAAAACAGCATGCAATTTATCTATAGAGTATAATAGACCTGCTTGGCACTTTTCTTTCTCTGCACCAGCCCTATTTCATAATAAAGTATATCATTATTAAGATATAGTTTATTTACTGTCGAATTATACTAAATCAAGTAGCTACTATCCAGAACAGCTATTTCACGCACATTGATTACTGAGGCTCATGTATATTAAATGAAAAAAAAAGAGAGAAAAAATCATCAGAAATAAAGTATGTGCTGGGTGGTGACTTTGTTGCTTCTAGAGGAGTGGCTCATAAAGACATCAAACATAATTCAAAGACCATTCAAAACCGAGAAGCAGATGCAATGTAGATGCTGTCAGCTCTGTTGAAAGATTGTTAAACAATCTAAATATAATGATGTAAAAGAAATGTGACCTCTGACAGCAGACCCATTCAGTCAAGTCATGCTGTTCAATAGTGACACAATCAAGAACTTATCTCTATTTGGACCATTTAAAATGGAGCTAAATGGAACTATGTAAGTCACTAAAACAATTTCTACCAAGTATTTCACTAAAGTTCGATATAATTTTGTAAATTAGGCACACTAAAATTATGAACTGAATATGCAGTGTGCCTGAATATTCAAATTCATTTAATTTGACTTACTTTTGCAAATTTCCTCCGCACAGTTCTTCGACGCCTGTTTCTCCACCACTTTTTTTTCCTGTCAGTCCCAGTTGCCTTTTCCTTCACTGCACTACTCCTTTCTGAAGGTGCAGCTGCAGTGACAGGCTCTGCCTCTGAACTGGATGCAGTGTCCACCACAGCGTCCTAGCAAATATCAAATAACACAGTGAAACAAACAAAAATGTAACAAATACAACTATTGATGACTGAGTGAGATCAGCCAGTGTCAGCTCAGCTTCAAGGCTAAAAAATACAAGGGAGCCTCAAGGTGTTTTCCTTTACATGAAAAACACAGGTCATCAGCAGATAAAAACAGGGAGTGTTATCTATATGAACCCAATTTTAAATATTTGTGTACTTGACAATGGACACGAAGTTTTAATGTTGTTATTTAAGAAATGCATTTCATTTTTTCTGACGTTCATGGACCTGTGAACCGCAGTGGATCTCAGGTAAAGAGAATGGGCTTCGGGGCTCATGTGAACATTGCTAGTGAATCTTCCCATCACAGTTCATAATACAATTCTTTACAATACAGGTATGCATCTGTCTGCCCGATTCCGCTGTTTAGTAAATATGGACCAGCAATTTAGGGTCCAACTATTAAAATGACAAAGTCAATCAAAATATACCTTAGATACAGGTGTGCCAGTAATCTTAGAGGTTGTTGACATCCTCAACACATCTGAGTACCTCTTCGGTCCTACAAGTGGAATTGCCCTAAGAACATCTGTCTGGGTTCTGGAATCTTCACTGGAATCATCTCTGCTGCAAAAATAAGCCATCTCATGAGACCAGCTCGGACCAATGGTCCTGTAAACACTCACATGAGATTTGGTATACACCTGGACCTCTTTTTACCACGCTTCAT
This sequence comes from Rugalucina vietnamica, assembly GCA_964017185.1. Lineage (NCBI taxonomy): Eukaryota > Metazoa > Mollusca > Bivalvia > Lucinida > Lucinidae > Rugalucina > Rugalucina vietnamica. The sequence goes on from OZ024872.1 coordinate 66,933,015, forward strand.
TACAACATGGTTTTGGATATAACACTGATCACTGTTGGACCCCAATTGCTCATTTTAGTTTATTTTTGCTATATTTTTATACATTTAATTCTCTTTATAACACGGTTCGGATAGCTAACACGGAAATTGGCCTGGACCCCAACAATAGTGTTATAAACAGGTTGTGTATGCAAATATGTATATGCAAATACTTTTATACCTGTATTGGGGCAAGGGCACACAATCACCTGGGGTCTAAACTTTTTCACAAACATAAGCCTTCTTATCAATTTTGCCTATTCCCAGCAAGTTTTCCCTATTAAATGACATTAAGCCAATTTCCACAATTCACACACATAAACGACCTAAGTTGACATTGCTGTATAATAAATCAAGGTTATCCTTGGGTCATCATTTATATATACTTTGTAGAGCTCCATACCCCAATGCATGATGCCAAATTTCAAAAACATAGGCCTTCTTGTCCTGGGGAAGATTTTTATTATTCATTGTCCTGGTGGCCATTTTGATCATGTAACCTGGATTTCATTCTCCTAATGCAAGGCTGCTCCAATTGAAATGTGGCTTTGATTGGCTAAGTAGTTTCACAGAAAAAGATGTTTGAATATCACAGGAATATACATGTATTTAGCCGCCCAAAGGGAGGGGCAGACAACCCCCCAGGGACCAGAATGTTTTCATAAACATAAATCTTCTGTCCATTTGCCCATTTCCTCCAAGTTTTGCCCCTAAAATGACTTTTTACAAATTTGCAACTTTCAAATGCATAGGCGACCTAAGTTGACCTTGCCATAAAATCGGCCAAGGTCATCATCAAAGGGTCAAGATTCATAAACACATTGTAGAACCTCTAGCCACTGACGCTTCATGCCAAGTTTCAAAATTATAGGCTTCTGGTTCTGGAAAATAAGATTTTTAAAGTTTTTCGCCAAATATGGGCTTGGCGGACATCGTGGTCATGTGACAGGGACCGTGTATAAATACTTATTTTCCCTTGCCAAGGAGGCTTCACATGAGATTTGGTTTTAAATGGCCAAATGTTTTCAGAGATGTTTTAATGTTACAGTCTAATATATGTATATAGCCCCAGGGCAGAGACAGACAACCATCTGGGGCCAAAATATTTTCATAAACATAAATCTTCTGTATGTTTGCCCATTGCCCACCAAGTTTTCACCATGACAAATGACATTTTACCAACTTCCCCATTCAAATGCATACTATGACTGGAGACTTAAAATGACCTTGCCTTAAAATAGGTCGAGGTCATCCCAGGGTCAAGATTTATAAAAATATTAAAGTACTCTAGTCCCTGATGCTTCATGCCAAGTTTCAAAATTATAGGCCTTCTGGCTCTGGAGAAGATTATTTAAAGGTGTTTACTAGCATATACTGGCGTGGTGGCCAACTTCAACTTGCTCATGTGACTTGGACCGTTTACGAATAAACTTTCATTCCCCCTTGCCAAGGAGGCTCCTCATGTAATTTGGCTTTGATTGGCCAAGCAGTTTCAGAGAAGATCTTTGAAATTGTGGACGGATGACAGAATATGGATATACTATAAGCTCACCTAGTGAGCATTCAGCTAAGGAGCTAAAAATGGGAGCCTTGCATTAAGTTGCATACATGCGAAAAAAAAATATACAGCTCAGCACCTTTGTTTTCAATACACAGTCTATAAATTACAAGAACTCTGCAGAGGTCAATAATCGGATATCCGACACTAGTCTAAGGGTTGTCGGGCTAGTAGTTTTTGCTCAGTTTAACCCATTTCCTTCATAGGTTGGGCTATTGGAAAATTTTGGCAAATGATTTATGATATAAGGGTTCGGCTCGTGAGGAATCCTAATTTTGACCACTGCATATTTGCTCAGGACTGATTACCAATTACAATACCAATTATAATCGTCAGTAACAGTCTTTCGACTTTGAATAAACATGGTGGCCAGTCAGTCGAGAGCAGTTTCTTAATTACTTGATCATATCACCGCTGTGTCTGGTGTGGGTTGCAGACTACTACTACCACACTGGGAAAAATATATGTGAGACAAACAAAATTCTGCTTGATGGTGTGTCAGGTGGTTTTTCTTGGGATTCTCCAGTTTTCACCCCACCTACTGATTGGCCCGTCTCATATGAGATGAAATAATAATGAAAAGGACGTAAAACTGAATAAAAAGAAAATCAAATATCATCAAAATCTGTCTGTGAATTGTCTCAAAAGGAAGTGGCTAGGGATACAGTACCGTATCTTTAGCATGTGGGCTAGGGATACGGTATCGTATTCCTAGCCTGGCCACTAGAGATACGGTACCGTGTCTCTAGCCTATATATCGGAAATGGCTAAAGGTACGGTATAGATCAAAAATCAATAATATAATATTTTCAGGCGAGTTTTAAGTTGAAGCATTGCAATAAAAATTAAACTGAGATCCTTTAAGAGCAGTGAACGTATGAATGAGAAAGGGGATGGGCCATACCATGGTTTCGGCTACTTAAGCCTCTTCAGTGACCCTATAGATTTGGCAACATGGAGCCAAAGATTATGACTGTAATTTACATCGTTCAAAAGGGCAGTCGATACAAAGACTAGTAAAATCCAAATGGGGTCAAATATTTTAACGTTGGTTAGAAAATGACTCTAAACCGATAGTTATTTTCTGATTTCTCAGAATACCCTCGCTGATCTCAAAGGACCAAAAGGAAAATATAATCTGCACTATGGATGATGTACGGGGAGACTTTTTAGGGCCGCCACACGACACAACACCAGCTGCAGTAATAGGAAATAAAAATTAAACTGAGATCCTTTAAGAGCAGTGAACGTATGAATGAGAAAGGGGATGGGCCATACCATGGTTTCGGCTACTTAAGCCTCTTCAGTGACCCTATAGATTTTGCAACATGGAGCCAAAGATTATGACTGTAATTTACATCGTTCAAAAGGGCAGTCGATACAAAGACTAGTAAAATCCAAATGGGGTCAAATATTTAAACGTTTGTTAGAAAATGACTCTAAACCTATAGTTATTTTCTGATTTCTCAGAATACCCTCGCTGATCTCAAAGGACCAAAAGTTTCCTAATGAATCATAAACAAACATTTACGGGTGTCTTACTTTTCTCACAGTTTCATGGTTGGGCAAGCTCTACACATGCACAATAATCTTAACAGTAGTAGCGTTAATTGTTTTTAATTGCTTGTGAAATTATTTTTTTTTTGTCTATGCAGTTTGGCTAGTCTTGGTCATTAGATCTGGTATAAAAATGTTACATTTCGATTGCATTTTAGGCAATTTTAATGGAAAATCGCTTGTAAACTTTTAAATAAAAAAGGCTCCTTAGATAAAGGAACATACATGTATCTCAGTCATTTCAACGCAACAAGAAAAAAATCGATCAACATCTTAAGTTAATCACGACATGATTTCCAACTTAGAATAAGCGCATAAAGAACAATCACGAGAACAAGAAAACGTGAAAACAAAGCGTAAAATTATATCATAAATCACGGAAAGAGTTCTTTGATATACAATTTTTCACTGCAAATTCTAACTTAGAAAGCGCAAGTCTTAGAAAATGTCCAATTATTTTGTTTTAAATTTTCAAGTAAATGCCCTGACGTGGAGAGCCGCAATCCAAATTTACGCCGCCGTGTCTTTGTCTGCAGCGCTTTGATAAGGACAGGTTTTACATGTATCCCAAGTTGATAAATAGATAGATAGATAGATTCTCTCACTCCTGTCCCTCGAGACGAAGTAGTTCTTGCCGCCGTGAATACACCTGAATATAACCTCATAGTATTTTAGTCTTTTGTTCAACTTATACGAAATATGCACTTGAGCCTTTTCTACACTTCTATCTCTCTTATAGAACTGAACGCTTTTGGCATTCTAATAGTGCTCAATAGCACTTTCAAATGCTTGAAAGTTTTCAACTTTTTGCCCAATGTGAAGTATACGAGCCATTCTGGTGGTATGAACGGGCTAAAGATTCGGTACCGTATCCCTAGCCACTGCCGTCTCAAAAACCACGGCGAGTTGTCCTGTTCACTTTTCCGTATTTCTATATTTACTGCAAAATTATACCTGCTATCAGGAAAAGTCCTCTTCATAACATCTGTTGTCTGAAAAAAATAAGAAAGAAAACCGCTTCCCGGTACAAAAGGCATGGTGCAGTGCAAGTTACCCCACCCACTCAGACAAAGACGCACTGTGGATGTTGGCAAAAATGACCTAAACAGGGTATTTTATTAAATACGGTGCAGTCAGACTAAAATACCGAGTTTAGTTTAAACAGACTGACAGAAATACTGCCCAGATCACTTTGAGAAAAGAATGAAATCGCTGCTAGAATTCAGAGAAATGAAAAATCAAGCTTCTCGAATCGAGCATGGAGGTATAAACCGGTCTTTTAGACGCTTGCATTTCTGACCTTTTTTTTTTTTTTTTAATTATTTAAACATTGGTGACAGTGTCACCACTAATAAAACAAAATAAGAGTTAGTAAAAATCTGGTCAAATTGTTATTTATTTATATTTTTCATTCTTTTATTTTTTTTAAAACCAACCAATGAAAACCGCCCTTTCATTCCGTTTTATTACGGATATATAGGGAAATCCGAATATGAAAGGAGACCATCCTCCCTCTGTGTTGTTGTTGTTGTTAGTAGATCCCTCCTCTTCCAGGAGAACCACGTTGATACGTGTGAATTTCTCAGATTTAATACTTTGAGGCTTAATTAATACTTGCACCCCACCGATTTCAAGCTCTTATATTGTTCTTGCTATCAAGTGTTTTCCCATACACCACGATAAACATGCAACTAACTTCAACTTATGTACACTTGTATATACAAGTTCGTAACAATTCAGTTTGACTGGCTGAGTAAGGAAGTGCGTTTCATATGAAGAGCATAGCAGAGTCCTCTGGAGAATGTCTCCATCTCATGCAGGAATGCTTCCAGGAGTAGCACACTATTAGGATCAATCAGCACTGTACAGTCCAGGAGAATAGCAGTGAACTCTGTATCATTAATTTTAAAGTCATTCAACTTTGCCACACCCAATGAATTCTGAATTAACTTATAGATCTTATCCAGAAATGGTTGTCTTATTTTGTTTAGTGACTCACATCTAAGCAAGAAATGCTCAATATTTTCTGGTTCTTTGAAACATAACAAGCACGTTGGATCCACCTCAAACTGATTAAACCTCGCACGTGTGGCCTGTAGCATATAAGTACCAGACATTAACCTGGCCTTCCAACCAGCCCTCTGGACCGACATGATATCATAACCAGCATCACGCCAGACCAGATGAGCCAATCCGATGGGATAATTCTGAACATTTATTCAGGAATCGGCAGATAAACATATCCCCTCAAAAACTAGTCGCTCAGTTTCCTCTGTCCCTTGGATAACACCTGAAATAAGGAGGAAGATTCGCAGAAAAAATGCAAGTATTACCGGAACAATTAAAGAAAATCTTACCAGTATCGAAGAATTTTTACTCCTATTCCGCCATTATTGTTGTTGTATAGTCACGTGATTCCCCGCCGTGAACTCATGCAAAAGCTAAAAAGACTGGTAGTGCAAAATTTAGATCTAAATTTGAATCTTTACGGAAAGAGATCAAAGCTGATATCAGGAAGCAGCATGATCTTTATGTGAACAACTTGGTAGGAGATGTTAAGGCTAATCCTGGAGATTTTTACAGGTACATAAACAGTCAGAAAAAAGATACCCAAGGTCCCAGGGGGGGTACTCTGAAATTTTCTGTATACATAGGCGAGGCTGACTTTTTTGGGGTCAAAATTTTGAATTTCCGTATTTTTTTGGGTTTTCAGAAAAACTAGTTATTTTTTAGGGTTGTGAGCTTTTTATGGTTATTTTTTTGGGGTCATGCCTTTTCTGAATTATTTTTTTGGGGTCATCTATAATTCTAAGTAATTTTTTGGGTTTCGCACATTTCTTGGGAAATCTCTTTATTTCTATAAAGATAAGAGTGGCTTACACTTATGTCTTACAAGGCCTTAAGATTCAGTTTTGTTTGCGACCATGCCTTATGACTGGTCTCGGTGAAATTTTGGAAGCTTGATCACGATGATGTTGTTTGGATTGCAAATCAAATGGAATCAAAACCATCATTAAGACTTACACTTTGAAAATCTTTAAATTTTATCAAACTTGGTATCGTACTTCCTAGTTCCTACATATACTAACTGTATTGTGACGTGTTCTTTGGGATTTAACGTCCCACCAACAGCTTAGATCATATGGATGTGATAAAATTTCATCAATAGGCATAAAAAAGATGAATATGTAATTTTTTGGGGTAAGCTAAAAGTTCAAGTATTTTTTTGGGTATGCCTGATAGGACTGGTATTTTTTTGGGGTGGTCAGCAAATCTCAGTAATTTTTTGGGTTTGGGGGTAGAAGCTGGGGCCTCGCATATGTATCCACAAAAAATGAGAGTACCCCCCCTGGGAACCAAGGTATTCCCCCGTTGAAAAAGAGAAATGGAAGTGGAATAGCTCAATCCGAATTTGAGAAGGCGGAAGAATTTAATGGTCAGTTCTCGGATGTTTTCACTAAAAGTGAATACAAACAGGTCCCTCTTATGGATAGATCTGCCCCATTCATGCATGATATTGTGGTCACAAAGGAAGGGGTGACCAAACTTCTCAAAGGTCTAAACCCGTCTAAAGCCTTAGGGCCTGATGAGCTTCATCCCAGAGTCCTAAAGGAACTGGCTATGGAATTAGGGCCGGTATTCGCCCATCTCTTCCAGCAGTCAATTGATACAGGTGAAATTCCTAAAGAATGGTCTCTTGCTAATATTTGCCCCCTGTTTAAGAAGGGCGACAGGTCACTTACCGGCAATTACCGCCCTGTTTCTTTGACATGCATTCCTTGTAAGCTTCTTGAACATATTGTATGGTCAAATATTATGGCCCATCTTGATGAACATGAACTCCTGTCGGACAGGCAACACGCATTTAGTAAATGGCATAGCTGTGAAACTCAGTTGACTACAGTGATAAATGACTGGGCCAAAATCTTAGACAAAAAAGGCCAGGTCGACACTTTTATACTCGATTTTGAAAAGGCTTTCGATACTCCTCACCATGAACTCCTTAAAAGCAAATTGTTCAGCTATGGAATAGGTGGAACAACACTGAATTGGATAAATGCTTTCCTTTGTTTCAGACAACAAAGGGTAGTGGTTAATGGTATTAAATCGGATTGGGCTCCAGTTGTGTCGGGTGTCCCTCAGGGCACCGTTCTCGGCCCCTTGCTGTTTTCCTTGTATATAAATGACATCTCAGCAGACATCGAGTCTGAAATAAGACTCTTTGCTGATGATTGTGTTTGCTATCGTGAAATCAAGAATGAAGAGGATACATTGAAACTTCAAAGAGACATTGATCGCTTAGGCAGTTGGGCTAGAAAATGGGGAATGAGATTTCAACCCGTCAAATGCAACATGATGCAGCTGACAAATAAACGGTCTAGTAAGATACAGGCTAACTACACCCTTGAGGGCACTTTACTGGAAAACGTTGAAAGCATAAAATACCTGGGTGTAACTATCACAAATGATTTGAAATGGAATACTCATATTTCCAATGTTTGTACAAAGGCTAACAGAACTCTCGGATTCTTGAGGAGAAATTTGTATTCTTGTCCCCCAGATGTGAAAGAAGCAGCTTATAAAGGACTGGTGCGGCCGGTCCTGGAATATGGAAGCTCAGTTTGGGACCCTCACACTCATGGCCTCCAGGAAGAACTGGAAAAGGTCCAAAATCGTGCGGTAAGGTTTGTGACGGGAAATTATGTTTTTGAAACTGGGAGCATGACTGGCATTTTAGGTCAACTGAAATGGGAATCTCTTAAGAAAAGGAGGAAGGATAGTAGACTTATATTGCTATACAAAGGTCTAAAGGGTAAAGCCAGAATACCCACAGATGACCTTATCCCAAAGAATAGGCGTTGTAGAAATCAACACTCTTTGGCTTTTCAGATACCTTCAGCTAGCAAAGAAGCGTACAAAAGTAGTTTCTTTCCACAGACTATCAGGGACTGGAATGACCTCCCTGATTCACTTGTCTCCTCTGCTGAAATGTCTGATGACTGTGTGTCCAAGTTCGCTTCACTCGTGCGTTCAAGGGACTAATTTCTCCCCCATCCGAACCCCCTGGTGAAATAATGTCATTTGGCGTGTCACCAGTAAACTATTCAGATTCAGATTCAGAAACGGTAGTAAAAAGTCAATTTATTCCAATGAAAAATAAGATATTGAATGCATCTACAGATTTAAATAATTGAATTGCTTTTGACGTAACGGTGTTTTGCGGGTATATTGCAGTTTATTACCGATTTTCCCTCTTAAACATGTTAAATATTGTACTGCCAAGAAAATTGAAGTCGAAAGACACGCATCCAAATAAATTCAAAAACTTTTATACACCTCACCAGACTTCTTAATCCAAAACAACGCAGGGACTTTCACAAAATTTCAAATTGACAAAAATGAGGAATAGTTCATGCTATTTTATGTCTAGTCATATAATCAGATGACACACCCAGCGTATTAATTGAGAGTGGCAGACCCTATAAGTTTAGTTGATCATCATACAAAGGTACAAGTAGGCAAAGATCAGGAAAAGGCGCAATCAGAAAAAGATTCCAACTCCAAAAACCGAGGTTGGAAAAAAAACAAACTAACAATCAGGCACTTATACCATGAAAACATTTCGTAAGCCGAATGAGCAGCTATTTTCCCAATAGGTGGCCACTCAGTTACCTTAACTTAACTAATTGCTTCAGGGTCAAGGTGAATCTTCATGAACTACTGCTGTCATGCGTAGATACGTGTTGTCCGAGACCAGTCAAGATATTGGCTTGCCGAACGTGATACATGAATGCCATCAAGACAATTGCCCTGATCCTATACTGGCCAATATGCTGCTGTCCTGTATGACTTTTTGTGGCTTTTTGTTTTCGAGTCAAGTTAGATAAGCTATTGATTTAATACTAGTACATGTAGATCTACCTTTTGGTAAATAAATTATGAAATTAATTGAAATAATGATATTTGAATGATTTTGAAATTGGTAGAAAATTTCACGAAGTAGGATTTATCAATGTTAAGTTGTAACAAAAAGTAAGCCTTTTAGTGCTGTGTTAGAAATGCAACTGTTCAGTATTATAAAATTTGCTTTATGTATCTATCTTCTTCCTTAATTCAAACTTCTCAGATTCTAGCTAATATCTTCTCATCCCAATTAAGTCGGATCTGATCAGAGTCCATCCACGCGCGACTCTAAATGGTCTGATACTGTCTAATGTCTGGCTGCTGATCAGCATGCCTTTTTCTGGTAATGCCAGTCTGCTATTTTGTTTTGCAGTGCATGATTCGCAGAAACGTTTTCCGGAAAGTCACGTTGCACAACGCATATGATAAAGGGTTGACAGTCGAATTGACGTAGCACAACCAGTATGCTGAAAAGAAAAGAAAAAATCATGCTGGATACTATTATACATGCATAATATATTTCAAACAATAAAGTTCAAAATTGTCACATTTTGTTTATGGCAAAGGTTGGAATTTATAGACAATTATCATTTATTATACAGTGTCAAAACCATCAAATTCTTTTTAATTGTAACATGCACCTGGTTTATTGCTGTTCAATAGTAATTCGTCCAATGGTTTGTTGTGCAAAGCATCGGGAACGAATAAGTTTTATCTCTCGATTCCTTTTCTTCGATTTGTCAACATGCTTACCTACTCCATAGAATATCAGGTTCACACAGCCATCGCAATATGACCCCACCACTGCGGCCGTATAATAAGGTGCATTAGATATGATTAGTGTTAACAACGTAGCAGTCAGTATCTTCACCATCCGTTTATTATGATGGCTATCAGAGCTAGGATTGAGCGCACATGGGTTACACGTTGGGCGATTGGTTCTTGAGTTCTGTTTAAGTGCCTTTGATACGGTGTCTTTCAGTTGATCTGTATTCGCTGCCAATCGCGAGATGTCTATTTGATGTAACGGTGCTGTCTTGTCTGACTGACAATTTTGGGTCCCGATATTATGATCCGGTGTATGATTGTCAACCGAATCAGTGCTGATGCATCCTTTATCAGAGTTATTTTGATTAGCACAACTATGTCCATTTGGAATGTTTTCATCTTCAATATCTATGTGATAGGATTTTCCTACAACTTTGATTCTTTCTTCTCCATCATCATACGATCTGTCGAACTTATATGGCACACTGTTTAAGCAACAAATACAACACAGGCATGTACAACAATGCAAAGTGTTGTTTGTCTTTTCACGTGCGTTGTTTGTTGCCAAACTTGGAAATAAAATGAAAGGAGTTGACATCCTTCTTCTTTGGAGCCTTCTTTGTTCGTTCTTGATATAAAGACTAACATACAAAACTACTGTTATTGTCACTGGAATATAAAATGATATGGCACTGACTATAGTAGATAACACTGGATTTGTCTTTAAGAATTGAACGTAACACTCCTGATTTGGCACTGTCCCTCTTCCTTCTATGTACGGCCATGCAAATATCCATGGGGGCCACACTAGAAACGCAAATATCCATGCCGACGTGATCATCGTACCCATCTTTTTCGGTGTTATAAATGCTTTGTATTCTAGAGGTTGTGTTACCAACAAGTATCTATCCAATGCAATTATGAGAAGGTTTGCAATGGATGCAGTACACAAAGCATAGTCCATTGATAGCCAAACGTAACAGGCAATCCATCCAAATGGCCAGTATCCTAGAAAAAGATATGCTGTATATACTGGCATAAGGAATATTCCGACAGTGAGATCCGAGACGGCGAGACTTACAAGACAATAGTTGCTCAGAATCCGGAGTTTTATGTTGACCTTGAAGGCTAGAATCACCATAGCATTACCAATAATAGTAAATAATGTCAGAACTGCAGCAATGGATGCCAGAATGACCACAGCCAGTACATTGGCCATTGTTTATCGAAAAGATTACTGTTGTGTTTCAACCAATATTATTTGGAATAAATGGTTCAACAGTGCCTTTAGTAATCTTTGTTATAACACTTCTTTCTTCTGATTTCAGCGTAGACTGAAATAAAACGAATAGTTATTTGAGCGTCACCTGCACTTTGTATTATTTAAAAGTTTGTTTAAACATCATTTTAGAACCTAGATATTTTAAAATAAGTATCATTCATAGAAATTCAATGTTCCCTCTTGAAACTAGTGAAGGTTTTAATTTTGATGGATTTTACACAGAAAGTCCCATTTGGTTTGGAAATACGTAAATATTTACCGTTTAACCGGCTTGTTTGTTATGCGTTGAAAAATTCCATGATATTTCCACTTCAGAGAACATATGGTTATAGCTCAGCTCCTGTGTTTGAACAGAGTACTTGCTAATCGCAGAAATTCCTGATAGTAATCAATTAATTTTGCGACGAATGGATTCGCCCATCATTATCATTTCGGCGGGTCCACTTTCATTTTTATGGGCATCGGGAATGATTTTCAATATTTATTTCATTTCTCGATAAATTCCCTCTAAGCAAACAGAATATGCCCAGATGGGACGCCGCGTTCTGCGGTGTCACATCTGTGGCTATGCTGTTTGCCTATTTCCATAAAAAGGACGCCAGGCTTATTCGAGTTAATATGGAATGAGTGACAAAGTCATAGACTTCCGATAAAATATTAAACTGGATATTACCAAGAGAACGGAAAACTGTTTTCCATCAATTATAAAAGATGCATGGAGTAAATCTAATTTTATAGCTGCTTAATTATTATCATTCTACATAAATAAAGTTAATATGAGACTCGATACAGAGGAAAAAAAACTATGCATGCAGTGAATCAGTCTTATTTTATTTCGGTTTTGTTTATCATTGGTTTTATTGTTGTTTTATAACTAGCTGATAAACGACAATATGCCTTTGTTTTTCTAGACTGTCCCGTTAGTCGATTGGGCTTACTTTGTGGATGTTGCCGTTTATAAAACTTTGATGGATATATAACAAATAAACTACAGGCTCGACAAAGTTCTGAATATGTATTTCAAACACGCGCAGACAGTACTATATCTCAATTGTAGACGTTATACACACGTTATAGAATTATGAAACGGTGTGACAAAAGCAAATGTCTATATACCAAGAACGTTTATTCCTTGTTGAAAGTATCATATTTTACCGGTTTTAAGGTATCTGCATTAACCTCTGGAAGTAGGAGCAAATGCCTTCTTCCTTTCGCAAATCATAGTTTTCAGTGACATTTTAAAACTGTGACAACCGTGACATGCCATAATTCATAAGGTTTCTTTCAATTACAGCTAGACAATTAGATATTCAATAATTACATCTGCAGCATCGCGTGCAACCCGTGGGATTGGATGAAAGTGCTTGTAAACTTTAGACACTATTACATATCGTTTAAATGTACCTAGTTCCATTTGTTAGATATTTTTCGCTGTGGTGTCACTTTCAGTGACTTCCCTCACTTGTCCATCTACAGAATATAAATGTGTTTCATTAGTATGAGGGACCCCTTTTAGAAAAATAACTCATTTCTTTCGAAATTATTTCTAAATGTATGTATAGATCTATTCTTTGGTTTGAGGACAGTGTTTTTAAAAGTTTCAGACATGTCATTTCCTTGTCATCACTTACATTTGATTGTTTTGGCAAGACAATTCAAGATAAGACAAGACAATGTTTATTTTTAGTCAGCAAGACATATAACCATAAACGTAGGCTCGACGAAACTTTTAACCGAATATTTTATTTTATACGTAGAGTAAAAAATTTAATAACACGAATCAATCGTGAATATGTTCTTTTTCATATTTCTAATTTCTTTGACGAATTTAACTTTTGTGATGCAAATGAGAATGATAGCCACTTTTTACTTTAAAACATAATGATTTTTAAAAATCAAAAACTGTTATGTCGATTGCATCGATTGAATAACTAGAAATACTACCCTTTTTCTCCATTTGGCAACCGATCAGACCATGATCTTTACTTTCATATATATGTACATGTATATTATAAAAAACAATGCTTACCCGAATCCGTGCAAGTGGCATTCCTAATCTTCTGAAAACCGAGTAATTCCAATTAATCAGTGTAAAGATGTAAAGTTAATTATTCGAAATAATCAGCATAAGCATAATTTATAGCGATTGGCCCCATGTTATAATTTATAATATATTCTAACAGTCAAACCTAAATAGTCATGAGACAGGTTGTTTTTACAAAAACACCTTCCATATCTACTTCTACATTATATCACCCATAAGTACCTCTACATCATTTTGTTTTTCGAATATTGATCATCGTATCACTGGTGTGACAATGTTGCTAATGTGTTGAACTTAAACCGATTACGTGAAGTTCGGCGCTCCCGTAACAGATATTTTCAAGACAACGATTACGACCAATTCTCTAAGGATTTAATTTAATGGTGCTGTCGTGGAGCGTAAAGATCCTAAGTGTTTGACTGAACAAGGTTGTATAAACAGAGTAGAAATTGTGAAGACGGAAAGAGTACATAATTCACAACTCATTGACCCTTTGTTATAGGGTCATATGGTCGTCCTCAATTAAGGATTTTACAATCTTGAATTTTTAAGAATTGATTTTTGGGGGAAACTAAACATATATGCTGACTGATATTAAACCTTTTAGAATTCTTGCCATACACGGTTTAGACAAAAACACTACTATGAAAATTTTGTCAATGATTTAAGAGCAATTCTCTGTAACCACTTAAAAAGTTGTGCCACGCATAGTCACCGATTTTGCTGAAACTTTCCTATCTTGATCATTTGAACACAAAACTAATTAATCAACACTCATTTGGTCCAATTTCATACCCGTTGCCATGGAAACGGCAAATGAATATTTTGGCAAAAAGTGTGTCAAAAAATCACCTAAAATTGGGTATTTTCCAGCTGAAACTATTACTTTATACAAATTCAGATCCAACTTATGGTCCACATATATGAATATATAACTTATTCTGGTTAGAAATACAAAAACAAAAATTGATTTGGAAAACCTCTGATTTTATCATGGCTCTTCAAAGTGGGTGGGGTTTCGAGGATTTGAAAAATGTGTTTTTTAAGCATTTTCAGGGACAATTCTCATAGTGAGTGCGGTCGGTTGCAGGTATACGCGCATATTCACGATATACAACAATGTTTTGATAACCAATTTCTGAAAAGACATGTTTGGGAAGTTAGGTCTGAATATGCGTAACCATAGAAAGAACGAGGGTACTGTCGCATAATGCAAATTTATGAGTGTCTGTCCTTTTGGTCTCATAGAATTCTACTGTGAGGACATAATTGATTGTAAATTATGTGATATGTCGCAATTGAAACTAGTCTTCAAAAAATATGGCATTTAATCTTCAGTGACCTTCTAAAGGTCAAGGTCAAGGTCACAGAATAGAGAAAAATGGCACAAAATTGTTTTTTTTTTTTTGTCCATGTTTAAGTTGATTTTGCCATAATTTAGGCTCAAACTTCTTTCTTTATTAAATATTTATGCATATCACCACAAAGTCTTTCACGCTGAGATATTTTTGTCCACCAGGTGACTTAAAGGTCAAGGTCAAGGTCACCAAAAGTTTAATTTTTTAGGGGGTAAAATGGAGTTTTTGTTGAAAAAGTAAACAAATTAAAGTATTAATTTTTATCGTATTATGCTTTTTCATTTATATATGTGTTACAAAGTCTGATACTATTCAGACGATCCACCTGCTGACCTTAAATAACCTTTTAAGGGTCAAGGTCAAGGTCAAAAATGCAAGAAAATGGCTTAAATTGGCATTTTCTTACCAATATTTTGTTGTTTTTCCCAGCGTTTGGTGCAAAATTGCTTCAATATTTGTTTTAAAAGCTTGAGATATGTTGTATATGAAACAACGGTTAAAAAAATATGGCATTGAATCTGCAGTGACCTTCGGAAAGTCAAGGTCAAGGTCACATGTTAGAGAAAAATGGCACAAAATTGGCTTTTTTGCTCATTTTTATGTTGATTTTGCCACAATTTAGGCTCAAATTTCTTTCTTTATTGAATATTTATCCATATCATCACAAAGACTTTCAGCTGAGATATTTTTGTCCACCAGGTGACTTCAAGGTCAAGCACAAGGTCACCAAAAAATTAATTTTTAGGGGGTAATATGGAGTTTTTATTGAAGAAGTAAAAATTAAAGTATTAATTTTTATCGAATTATGCTTTTTCATTTATATATGTGTTGCAAATTCCAATATCATTCAGAAGATCTACCTACTGACCTTAAATAACCTTTTAAAGATCAAGGTCAAGGTCAAAAATGCATATAAATGGGTTAAAATGGCATTTTCTTACCAGTATTTTGTTATTTTTCCCAGAGTTTGGAGCAAAATTGCTTAAATATTTGTTTTTAAAGCTTGAGATATGTTGTATATGAAACAACGGTCAAGAAAATATGGCATTGAATCTGCAGTGATCTTTGGAAAGTGAAGGTCAAGGTCACATGTTGGAGAAAAATGACACAGAATTGGCTTTTTTGCTCATGATTAAGTTGATTTTGCCATAATTTAGGCTCAGATTTCTTTCTTTATTGAATATTTATTCACCACAAAGTCTTTCATTCTGAGATATTTTTGTCCACCAGGTGACTTCAAGGTCAGGCTCAAGGTCACGAAAAGTTTAATTTTTAGGGGGTAAAATGGAGTTTTTGTTGAAGAGTAAACAAATTAAAGTATTAATTTTTATCGTATTATGCTTTTTCATTTATATATATGTTGCAAAGTCCGATATCATTCAGACGATCCACCTGCTGACCTTAAATAACCTTTTAAGGGTCAAGGTCAAGGTCAAAAATGCAAGAAAATGGCTTAAACTGGCATTTTCATACCAGCATTTTGTTATTTTTCCCAGAGTTTGGTGCAAAATTGCTTTAATATTTGTTTTAAAAGCTTGAGATATGTTGTATATGAAACAACGATTAAGAAAATATGGCATTAAATCTGCAGTGACCTTCTAAAGGTCAAGGTCAAGGTCACATGTTAGAGAAAAATGACCAAAAATGGCTTTTTGCTCATGTTTATGTTGATTTTGCCATAATTTAGGCTCAAATTTCTTTCTTAAAAGATTATTGTATATTTATGCATATCATCAAAGAGTCTTTCAGCTGAGATGGCATGTCATTTCTCGATTCTTTGACCTTGACCTTGACTTTCTGAAGGTCATTGCAGATTCAGTGCCATATTTTCTCAAAGCTGTTTCAAATACATGTACATTATATGTCAAGCTTTAAAAACAAACGTTAAAACAGTTTCGCACCAAAATTTGGGGAAAATAACAAAATGCTGGTAAGAAAATGCCGATTTCAGCCATTTTCTTACATCTTTGACCTTGCCCTTTACCCTTAAAAGTTATTGAAGGTCAACAGGTGTATTGTCTGAATGATATCGAACTTTGCAACACATATATAAATGAAAAAGCATAATATGATTGAAATTAATAATTTAATTTGTTTACAATTTAAACAAAAACTCCGTTATACCCCCTAAAATTCAAAGTTTTGGTGACCTTGACCTTGACATTGAAGTCACCTGGTGTACAAAATTATCACAGATTGAAAGACTTTGTGTAATTGTGTATAATCATTCTTGATAACAAGAATGTCAAGGATCAATTATTTCAAAATAAACTTGAATACTGGCAAAAAATGACATTTTCATTTCATTTTCTCGATTCTGAGACCTTGATCTTGACTTTCAGAAGGTCACTGCAGATTCAATGCCATGTTTTAACCGTTGTTTCATATAAAACATATCTCAAACGTTTAAAACAAACATTAAAGCAATTTTGCTCCAAACTCTGGGAAAAATAACTAAACACTGGTAAGAAAATGCCATTTTAACCCATTTTCTTGCATTTTTGACCTTGACCTTGACCCTTAATATGTTATTTAAGGTCAGCAGGTGGATCGTCTGAATAATATCGGACTTAGCAACACATATATAAATGAAAAAGCATAATACGATAAAAATTAATACTTTAATTTGTTTACTTCTTCAACAAAAACTCCATTTTACCCCCTAAAAATTAAACTTTTGGTAACCTTGAGCTTGACCTTGAAGTCGCCTGGTGGACAAAAATATCTCAGAATGAAAGACTTTGTGGTGATATGCATATATATTTAATAAATAAAAGCGCTGCAGGCATGCATGATACCCCGCCACGCAAATTTAATTTAGTACAAATGCACGACATTAATCTACAATACCAAACCACATCTTCCAGATATGAAATCCTTAACAAAGTTTGAAGCAAACTGGTCTACAGATGCTCAAGATAGCGCCTAGAAACAATATTGTAACATAAATCAAGGGCCATTACTCTGTATTTATTTGACGAAAATTACCCATCTTCAATCCCAAACCACTCCTTCCTGATATGAACTCATATACAAAATTTGAAGAAAATTGGTCAATAAATGCTCCAGATAGAGCCCGAAAATGAAATTTTAACGTAAATCAAGGGCCATAACTCTGTACTTATTTGACGAAATTTTCCCATCTTCAATCCCTAACCACTCCTTCCTAATATGAACTCCTATACAAAGTTTGAAGAAAATTGGTCTATAAATGTCCAAGATATAGGTCGGAAACGAAATTTTAATATAAGTCAAGGGCCATAACTCTGTACTTATTAAAAAAAATTTACCCATCTTTAATCCCAAACCACTCCTTCCTAATATTAGCTACTATACAAAGTTTGAAGAAAATTGGTCAATAAATGCTCAAGATAGAGCCCGGAAACGAAATTTTAACATAAATCAAGGGCCATAACTCTGTACTTATTTGACGAAATTCACCCATCTACAATCCCAAACCACTCCTTCTTAATATGAACTCCTATACAAAGTTTGAAGAAAATTGGTCAATAAATGCTCAAGATAGAGCACGGAAGCGAAATTTTAAAGTAAATCAAGGGCCATAACTCTGTACTTATTTGACGAAATTTGCCCATCTTCAATCCCATACCACTCCTTCCTGATATAAACTCCTATACAAAGTTTGAAGAAAATTGCTCAATAAATGCTCAAGTTAGAGCACGGAAACGAAGTGCTGACGGACGGACGGACGGACGGACGGACACTCGTACGCAAATTTTTTGCGGAGGGTATAACATAATACCCCGCACTTTTTGAAGTGGCGGGGTATAAAAAGGAAATGTGAGCCTAAATTATGGCAAAATCAACTTAAACTTGAGCAAAAAGCCAATTTTGTGTCATTTTTCTTTAACATGTAACCTTAGCCTTGACTTTCTGAAGGTCACTGCAGGTTCAATGCCATATTTTCTTAACCGTTGTTTCATATACAACATAGCTCAAGCTTTTAAAACAAATATTGAAGCAATTCTCTACCAAACATTGGGAAAAATATCAAAACACTGGTAAGAAAATGCCAATTTATGCCATTTTCTTGCATTTTTGACCTTGACCTTGACCCTTTAAAGATTATTTAAGGTCAGCAGTTGAATCGTCTGAATGATATCGGACTTTGCAACACATATATAAATGAAAAAGCATAATACGATAAAAATTCATACATTAATTTGTTTACTTCTTCAACAAAAACTCCATTTTACCCCCTAAAAATTAAACTTTTGGTGACCTTGACCTTGATCTTGAAGTCACCTGGTGGACAAAAATATCTCAGCTGAAAGTCTTTGTGGTGATATGCATAAATATTCAATAAAGAAAGAAATGTGAGCCTAAATTGTGGCAAAATCAACTTAAAAAGAGCAAAAAAGCCAATTTTGTGCCATTTTTCTCTAACATGTGACCTTGACCTTGACTTTCCGAAGGTCACTGCAGATTCAATGTCATATTTTCTTAACCGTTGTTTCATATACAACATATCTCAAGCTTTTAAAACAAATATTAAAGCAATTTTGCACCAAACGCTGGGAAAAATAACAAAACACTGGTAAGAAAATGCCATTTTAACCCATTTTCTTGCATTTTTGACCTTGACCTTGACCCTTAAAAGGTTATTTAAGGTCAGCAGGTGGATCATCTGAATGATATCAGATTTATTAACACATGTATAAATGAAAAAGCATAATACGATAAAAATAAATACTTTAATTTGTTTACTTCTTCAACAAAAAACTCCATTTTACCCCCTAAAAAATAAAATTTTGGTGACCTTGACCTTGACCTTGAAGTCACCTGGTGGACAAAAATATCTCAGCGTGAAAGACTTTGTGGTGATTTGCATAAATATTCAATAAAGAAACAAATTTGAGCCTCAATTAAGGCAAAATCAACTTAAACATGGGCAAAAAAGCCAATTTTGTGTCATTTTTCTCTATTCTGTGACCTTGACCTTGACCTTTAGAAGGTCACTGAAGATTAAATGCCATATTTTCTGAAGACTAGGTTCAACTGCAACATATCACATAATTAACAATCAATTATGTCCTCACAGTAGAATTCTATGAGACCAAAACGACAGACACTCATAAATTTGCGTTATGCGTCAGTACCCTCATTGTTGCTATGGTTACGCATATTCAGACCTAACTTCCCAAACATGTCTTTTCAGAAATGGTTAACAAAACATTGTTGTATATCGTGAATATGCGCGTATACCTGCAACCGACTGCACTCACTATGAGAATTGTCCCTGAAAATGCTTAAAAATCACATTTTTCAAATCTTCGAAACCCCACCCACTTTGCAGAGTCATGATAAAATCAGAGGTTTTCCAAATCAATTTTTCTTTTTGTATTTCTAACCAGAATAAGTTATATATTCATATATGTGGACCATAAGTTGGATCTGAATTTGCATAAAGTAACAGTTTCAGCTGGAATATACCCAATTTTAGGTGATTTTTGACACACTTTTTGCCAAAATATTCATTTGCCGTTTCCATGGCAACGGGTATGAAATTGGACCAAATGAGTGTTGATTAATTAGTTTTGTGTTCAAATGACCAAGATAGGAAAGTTTCAGCAAAATCGGTGACTATGCGTGCCACGGCCCTATGTAAAAATTTAAGTGGTTACAGAGAATTGCTCTTAAAAATATAGTGGCTAAAATCACTTATTTTAAAAGTCCTATTAATGTGTATATTCCTCTGTGCGTTGCAAATGTATGAAATGTAGACTCTCGCCATTCCTAATTAGGCCGCCTTTGCTGAACTTCTTAGAATTCAAATAAGTAAAATAATAAAATATAACCCTATTATAGGAATATTTATAACAACATTTTGTTCTAAATGAATCTACAAATGAGCCGCCTCGTGAGAAAACCAACAATCTGCATATGCGAAAACAAAGACGCAGATCAGCTTCGCGGTAACCGCGAAGCTGATCAGCGCCTTTGTTTTCGCTACTCGGATAGTACAATTCCTCTTCTACTTAAATCCGAAATTTCGAGCTTCTAGCCTGCTTCTGTGCTTGTACAGTCCGGTTTGTGTCGGACCTGTTCGGAAACCACATTGTTGGTTTTCCCACGAGACGGCTCATAGTAATGGAGACGTAGACTACGGTCCATGTCATTTCCACTGACATCGCAGAAGCTGTAGAAACGTTCGTTGGAAGTTGATGTTGCACATGGCATAAAGAAGTGGATTAATTGATGAATTCAGATAGCACATCCAGTACACTGAAAATATAAGATACACACATAATAAACAATATCATTTGAAACATCAGACTCAAAAGACCAAGATCCATTACAATGCTACCTTAACGCTGAGATCGGCCTTAGCTATATACCTTAACGCTGAGATTGGTCCCAGGGCCGAAATGACGGTCAAAAATCAATGTAACAGAGCACAAAAGCTCAGCCACACTTATTTCGGTTTGCGATTAACATGCAATGCTTTAGGACATTCTGCACCAGGTATTCCCCTGCCAAGAAAGTGAGGATAGCTGTGGCTGGGCCTTATAATTTCCAATCACAAAATATCAAACTTTTATAATTTTACATGTGTAAGTCCATGATCTACGTATGGTTTGCTCGAAATTAAAAGAAATCACATATTTTTACCTATAGTGAATTACCTACCTATTCCTCCAAGGACCAAGTTGATTGACCCAGGACGGAATGACTCTATCAGTGCGGTGGTATAATATGGCCCATTTGTTATTATCAGAGACAATAGCGTCGCACTCAATATCTTTGCTATTCTGCTATCCGATCTGTTCCTTTTGGTCATCACTCGCTTTCCAGATACCGCATCTAAAGTATCAAAAACACTTGTGTAGTCTCCACTAACTTCTGGACATGAAACAGTTTTCGCAATTGCTTTAATTGCCTTAATTTCCTGTGTTATAATTCTGTCCACAACTGGATCATTTACCGCTCGTTCACTATTGACGATACGACTAGTTTGTCCTTTGGTGTCATCTGGTGTATTTGGTACCTCATCTTCCGTTTCTAGTGTGTCACGCGTTTCATAAGATTCGTCTTTGTCGACTTGATCGTCTCCGATTTCGCCGTTGGTTTGACGAAACGCAACACTATCAATGGTTGTTATTTCTTTAGCACGCAAGCAACAACAGAAAGCATGACAACAAGATGTTGAATCCCTGATTTCTAATGATGACACTGTCGTGACAGATGCTTCGGGAACTTCACTTTTGCTCGCTTGTCCGGACTGCAAAGCTTTCTTACGCAGCCTCCTTTTCTCAGTTTTGTTATATAGGATACAATAGAGTACTGTTGTCAGTAAAACAGGTGTATAAAACGACAATCCGCTCAGTATAGCTGTTATCATAGAATTAGTCACAAGAAACTTGACATAACACTCATTGATAGGGACTATGTGTTCACCATCTATGTAAGGCCAAACAAATATCCACGGAGGCCAGATCAAAAGAGACACTATCCAGGCAAATGCAATCAACATTCCCATCTTCCTCGGTGTTCTTCTATATGTCAGAGGTCTGGATACAGACAAAAGTCTGTCTAAAGCAATCACAAACAGATTCACCACCGACGCCGTACAAAGTCCATAATCTAATGACAACCAGATGTCACAAAGTAAAGGCCCAAGAGGCCAGTAGCCAATAAAGAGGTAGACTGTGTACATAGGCATCAGAAATATACCGACTGTTAGATCGGAGACTGCAAGGCTGACCAAGCAATAGTTGCTGAGTGTATGCAATTTTTTGTTGATCTTGAATGCGATGATAACCATTAAGTTACTTGTTATGGTGTAGATGGTCAAAATCCCGGCAAGTGTAGATAGCATGACTATACCAATCACGCTCTCCATTTTCGTAGTGAATGACCGTCACAGAGAAATCCGTGCTCCAGTCAGTTCGCTGTGTGTTCTGAAAGACATAATGGGGAGATGAACTTAGTAAGCTATGCTTTCGTTCAAATCCCAGTTTGTATGTTTGTAAATGTGTATGTCTATGAAAAGAAATGTATGTAAATAATTCAAATAAAAGATGTTTAAACCAAAGATATAATATTTTGAAAATATACAGAATAATATGATATAGGAAGAAATTAAAACTTTTAAGGAGAGCTATTGCATACTATGAATCATATCTATACCCTTCAAACAATATAGCACGTGTTACGTGTTCATCAGGAAAACATGTCCGTGTGATGTATACCCCATTGAACCCCACTTTTATTTAGCAAAACTGGGGTATGAAGGGGTATACCTATTTTTCTAATTTTTGCTCCAAAACATAGATTGTGGGTACTCGTTAGAACCGCCTCGCCGAGGTGGTTCTAACATGTACCCACAATCTATGTTTTGAGCAAATATATTAAAAATATCGAAAATTTTCCAACAAAACTTTCAAGTTTGAAAGCTGAAAAAGCTCTCTGTATATTGCATGGGCAAGTTTTCGTAATGAGATGAAAAGTCCTATATTAGACGACAACTGCATTCTTTGCGATAAAGTTATAATATACCATTGATTATCTTTACATTTGAAGTGTCATGGCTCTAGCTAACCCTGTGGCTGACCAAGACTGTTTGTGTCTGGCCAGATAGATCAAAACACGTATACAGATAGAAATGATTATCAAAGGATACGAATGACTCAGAGTTGACAAAGGCTAGGATTGATTTCGTAATGCCAAGAGAATAACATTATTAATCCTTCAAAAGCGTTAACCACGCAAGGATTTTCATGATAACGACATCAAACTTGTGCAATCGATCGCATGAAAGCACTTTATCCATGTTGCATGTGTAAGTAAAATATGCCTTTGTTAGTGATTCGGGTGTCACATTTCCTACTGGATATGAAAATAATTGTTAACTTCAAACGACACATCACATTTGTCAAACAACGGAAACAACTTACTTGTCGTTCCAAAACTTAATTCTGCTGTATATAAAAAAAAAGAAAGAAAAAAAAAATACGTGTTGTCTCAATTATTTACATTCAAATTATTCTGTTAAATTTATTCACAGTACTATGTAGTAAGAATGTTTCCTCTTGCCGCATGAGTGCCAGATGTCGCACTTCAGGTAGTGTTTGAATTATTCCAAAACAATTTCAATAATTACATGTACGTCTAATTAGTTGTTAAAATCACCAGAAGAACGTCCAAAAATCTCCGTTAATGTCGTTACAAATTGTCTGAAAAAAGTGCATGGTCAATAAGTATCCGAACATGAAGCTTTAAACAGTTAGGCGTTGGTCGAATTCGTGAAATACCATAATTCAGTCACTTATAGCCTTCAGACTTCATTACGAAAACTAGCCCATGCAATATATAGAAAAAAGTTTGGTTGTAAAAATGAAAATTTTCACTGGAAAATTTTTGATATTTTTCTTATTTTTGCTCCAAAACATAGATTGTGGGTACTCGTTAGAACCGCTTCGGCAATAAGAAAAATAGGTATACCCTGCATACCCCAGTTTTTCTATATAAAAGTGGGGTTTAAGGGGGTATTCATTGCACGGACATGTCTTCCTGATGTATTATTGTAATGGAATTCGCTTAACCAAATGAAACAAAAGCAATTTATTTACCAAGTAATTTATATTAGCATGCAATCTTTTATTTGCCATTAAGACTGCTGCTAAAAGGTAATAGACTGGACTAATGTAATGAATAATGTTGATACAATAAGACAATTTCTACACGTACAAAACACGTACAACTGCGACTAATGAGGAAAAAACGGCTTTAACGTATCACGTCGCATCCAACCTGCATGCGTTACAGTCAACTTACCATCAGGAATCTCAAACGTTTAATCACACATAGTGAGAGAAATGGATTTTTCACCCATTGTAATTTTCAAATGAGAGAATCTTTTATTTTCGCAACATTTATATATTAGTGAAAACTAATTACATGTATCAGTGAACGTATTCTTAGTAGGCTACTTATCAGTCTGAAAATGCATTGATATTGTTAATCTTGTTTTCGCATTACTGCGGACATCCATACGTTTGCGTGCGTTTATCTTACTTATTTTTCTCGGTACATTAATTGTGGTCTTTCATGACTAAAATAATCGGCTTCAATGTATTTAACCTTTTAAGACGCAGCATGTTTCGCGTCATATGGGATTTTAACGATAGATGTCCACACATTTGTTCTTGTAGTACAATTCTTCACAGTTTGTGTAGCCGACCATTCTGTGGCGTTCATTGGATCAAGTATATCTCTACCTTTTAATGTCATAAAAGACATGCATACGGCAAGAATACTTGTCTTGTAAATCAGGAGACTTGTGTATTGTTCCTGGCAACCCCATTATTTGTAACCTCTGTATGTATGTAATAATCTTGGACATTAACCCATGGCAACAACGAAACGGCACTTAAGTGTACGAAACAGGGTTCATC
Source organism: Rugalucina vietnamica (assembly GCA_964017185.1). NCBI lineage: Eukaryota > Metazoa > Mollusca > Bivalvia > Lucinida > Lucinidae > Rugalucina > Rugalucina vietnamica. The sequence goes on from OZ024872.1 coordinate 66,957,922, forward strand.
AGATACAAGCTAAATGGTCATTATTTTTAGTAACGTGGCAACGACAAATGATTCAGTCAGGTGGCTACATCGCTGAGAAAGACGCAGCTATTTCGTTTGTTGTTCATCAGCTGTTCATACGTGTTTCTTTTAAATGTTGGTGATGTCTTGTATTGTCATTTTTTCTCGTCTGATGTCTGGGTTGGGAATTCAAATTTGAGCCGCGACGCAAAAAAAAACGGTCTTCATGGTTTCCGACCAGGCCCGATACAAACCGACCTGTGCAGCTACAGAGATGGATAGAATCTTGAAATTTCGGATTAAAGAAGAAGGGGGTTTGTACTATCCGTGTAGCGAAAACAAAGGCGCTGATCAGCATCGCAATTACTGCGAAGCTGATCTGCGCCTTTGTTTTCGCATAGGAAACAATCGGGTCTTCTCATGTCGCGGCTCATTTTATTGCACCAATTTCTGGACCTTCTACTTTTTTGTACTTTCAATGAGAATTTGCTTTATATCTCAATTCCATTTTTTCATGAGAAGCCTTTAATTACTAGAGCGACAATATTACCCATGTTGTTCATTAATACAATGAACTATACGACCTAAAAAGGCAATTTGTGTTTCTATAATGACAGATTAAATGTTGTTGTTTCAATCAAGAAAGTTATATAGCTAATGACGTACGTAATAAGAGCTATGTGTTTTTCTCTAAAGTGCTATAGTGTCTGTTTTTTCTCCACCGGGTGTGGTATTCTTTGTAACTGTGTTAGCAGCGTCATTAAACCATATAAGTCTGGGTGTCGTCTGTCTAGAATATATGCAAACAGTAAAGTTCTATTCTTTTTGCTTAGAATAACTAAATCGCAAATGATAATTATGGGGAAGTTTACTTATCACAAATGAAATAGTAAATAAAATTTAAAATGTGGTATGGACCATACTGCGCAATTTCGGGTACTGAATCCTCATCAGTGACCCTTTATCAACCAGCGTGGATAGCCAGAATACTGCAATTTAGTAACTTCATGTCTTTTACCGCCTTCTTCTGATTCGGTTTCATTTCACTGCTATGGGTTTGTAGTATAAAGTCTAAAATAAGAACGTTCTATAGGAATGTTGTGGACGAACGCCTTGTACTTTTTACGCAGTCAAGGACCTGGTACAATCAGAACCAAAAAAAAAATACAAATCGACGCAGTGAGCTGAATAAGTGGTTCACTCAACTAGGTCTACCTACACTAACCACAGTCCTTTCCAAACATTTATAAATAAGCTGAAAACAACAAAACGGAAAATGGCACCAAAATGACTAAGTATCGAGATCCTCAGCAGAGGTACCTGCTTACCTTGAAACTGTGCATAATATGAAATATTATTTCAACATAGATACAGGGGCCCTTTACCGAGTCACACCATTCCCATGCATCTAGAATGGCTAAATTAGCGCCTTAAAAGTTGGGCGGTCTTGGATGAGACTACTGAAGAAGGTAGACTCCGTGATACCAGCAGTTGGTATCTGAAACTCCATGGGGGTTTACATTAGTCCCAAGCTCGCAATCATCTGGCATTTCAGCCGTGGAAATAAGAGAACCTTGGAGACCATTCCAGTCTCTGCATGATAGTCTTGGGAAAGTAAATATAGGCTTCTGTACTAGAAGTTTATTTCTGATAAAATTTGCCAGGGATGGACTATTTCTGCAAAGCCTAGCTTGGGGATAATGTCTTCTGTATGTATTCAGGCTTAACCCTTAAACGGTCCGTTGTATATATATAGCTATATAAGCCGGTTACATTGCCTACTTTTACCATTACAGTAACCTTCTTCCTTTTTCTTGGCGAATTCCCATTTTAGAGACCAAAATCAAACTGTAGGACTTTTCTTTCTTTGTGTGTGTGTGTGTGTGTGTGTGTGTGTGTGTGTGTGTTATTTCGTCATGCCACCTACACCAAAGTTCTATATGAGTGAGAGGCCATAACATGAAGTTCCTGTTACCATATGCCAGAACTTCCATTTACCTAGGGCCTTTCTTCCCAGACACCATCAAATTGTGGACCAAAATCTTCTCCAGACAGTACTCGACCAACAACAGCTTCAATTGGGGTGTCATAGTGCAGATTATATTTTCCTTTTGGTCCTTTGAGATCAGCGAGGGTATTCTGAGAAATCAGAAAATTATATTCGGTTTAGAGTCATTTTCTAACCAACGTTTTCATATATTTGGATTCATTTGGATTTTACTAGTCTTTGTACCGACTAATGTTGTTGAAAGATGCAAAATTACATTTATTCTCTTTGGCTCCATGTTGCCAAATCGATAGGGTCACTGAAGAGGCTTAAGTAGCCAAAACCGCGGTATGGCCCATCCCCTTTCTCATTAATATGTTCACTGCTCTTAAAGGATATGTTTTATTAGCTCGCCTGTACGAAAGTACAGGAAGAGCTATTGCAGTCACCCCGGCGTCGGCGTCGGCGTCGGCGTTAGCGTCGGCGTCGGCGTCGGCGTCGGCGTCGGCGTCGGCGTTGCTCAAAATGTTAAAGTTTTTGGTTAAAGTTTTTATGAGTCTATATCTCTTGAAGTTGTAGATGGATCAAGTTGATACTTTGCATGTTGGTAGATATTGGTCTGAAGTTTTATGCTGTACCATCATGACCCACCTGGGTGACCTTGAGGTCAAGGTCACGGACTTAGAAATTTTTTGTTGAAGTTTTTGGTTAAAGTTTTTATAAGTCTATATCTCTTGAAGTTGTTGATGGATCAGGTTGATACTTTGCATGTTGGTACATATTGGTCTGACGTTTTATTCTGTACCATCATGACCCACCTGGGTGACCTTGAGGTCAAGGTTATGGACTTAGAAATTTTGTGTTAGAGTTTTTGGTTAAAGTTTTTATAAGTCTATATCTCTTGAATATGTAGTGGGATTAAGTTGATACTTTGCATGTTGGTAGATATTGATCTGAAGTTTTATGCTGTACCATCATGACCCACCTGGGTGACCTTGAGGTCAAGGTTACGGACTTAGAAATTTTGTGTTAGAGATTTTGGTTAAAGTTTTTATAAGTCTATATCTCTTGAATATGTAGAGGGATCAAGTTGATACTTTGCATGTTGGTAGATATTGGTCTGAAGTTTTATGCTGTACCATCATGACCCACCTGGGTGACCTTGAGTTCAAGGTCACAGACTTTGAAATTTTATGATAAAGCTTTTGCTTAATTAAAGTGTTTTGAACTGTATATTGCTGGAACAGATGGATGGATCTAGCTGATACTTTGTTGTTAGATATTATTCTTTTATTATGCTGTAGCATCTTGACTCACTTGTGGTCAAGGTCACAGACTTAGATTTTAGGTTATAAGTCTATATCAAATATGTAGATGGATCAAGTTGAACTTAGCATGTTGGTAGATATTGGTCTGAAGTTTTATGCTGTACCATCACAACCCACCTGAGTGACAATGAGGTCAATGTCTTTGGTCGTAGATTTAATAGATTTAGTGACAAAGCACAAGTCAGGCGAGCTACGCTGTCCTGCGACAGCTCTTATTTTTATATCCACTCGACACGTACATGTATCGATACTGGATTTTGACCCCAGCACCCCTTCACCGGTTCAGATGTGTGCGTTTTAGTGCCTCTTGTAAATAGAAGTTGCAGAATCTAAGCAGCTAAGTGAAACAGCTGAGTAGGAATTCCTACAGGATCTTGTAGAAACATTGGAGGCAGATTCTGCCACTGACAGTGATGATGAAGAGCAAAAGAGGCGGCACAAATTGTCGTGTTACATTAGGCACAGACCATATATCTTGTGATAACAGCTACTGTAAGGTTACCCTCTATTGTAGCCTTAAATGCCTATGTATATATCTAAGCGTGTCACAAGTTTTACGGATATTCTTCCCTTGCATGGATTTTATTGTTATCAGTGTTTTAACAACAGTCACTTTCAGTACATTTTAACAAACATTATCTTTCACACCTTTTTGTGAAAAAGTGGTGCTCCTATACAGCAGGTTAATACATACCAAAGAAGAAGAGAAGCTTTTGGACATCCAAGAAGGTGAATATGTGAATTTATATCTATCTATTTTCGAGATGGGCCATTGAAACTATGTTAAAATGCCAACAATTAATTTATCCTGCTTATAAATGTTAAAATGCCAACAATACTCGTATAATTGGCATTTTAACATTTATGGGTAGGATAAATTTCAGTCTCAGCTGAGTTGAGCATGAAAAAAGTTTTATAACCTCGGGGCCTGACCAGAAATTGATCGACTCAGTATCAGAAGATAGATAGAATAGGGATCATATTTATCTATTTTCATATACTGAGTCGATCAATTTCTGATCATCATCTCAGATGTTGGGTGGGTGCTAAATTTTGAATTTAGCAAGATGGGGAGAACATTCGGGATGGGCCATTAAAACTATTTACAAGAAGCTAAACAGAGGCATACTAAAACGTATACTTCTGAACCCCTGGTCTAAATGAGAGCCTTAAATTCTTCAGCAGTCTTTGATGAGACCACTGAAGAGGGAAGACTATTCCATAAAGGGATAGTCCTCGGGAAAAAAAGAATTCTTCAGAGCATCACTATAGGCCATATATCTTGTGTATTGTGAATTATGAGATGCCCTGGTACTTCTTAAGTTGGGTGCTGGGGTCAAATACAAGAGACGCTGTACCGGAGTGGATCTTGTAAAAGAAAGTTAAGGAAGACTTCACCCTGCGGTCCTCCAGGGATGGCCACTCGAGTTCGTCCAACATATCGTCAACGCTACTCCTGTTACGCCATCGCCTGCAAGTCCACCTGGCTGCTGTCTTCTGCACTTTCTCCACCTTTTTTTGTCTCAGTTTCATTATAGGGATGCCAAATAGGAGCTGCATACTCAAGCTGAGGACGAACCAATGTTTTGTATGCAACTTCCTTTGTGTGCCGAGGTGCAAGAGCCGAAGAAACCCCAATGTCGTAGTTGCTTTACAAGAAATTTCTGAAATATGTTGACCCCATTCCAAGTCGTCAGTGATAGTAAGTCCAAGGTATTTGGCGGATCTAACCTGTTCCAGAGTTTGCTGATGTAGAGAGTAGCTGAAATGTATTTGATTGCTAGGGAGGTGCCGGGTCAGCCTCATTTAGTGACATTTGGCAACATTGAATTTCATTTGCCAATCGGTCTCCCATTGTGCAAGGCTAGTCAGGTCTTCTTGTAGAATTTGGCAATCAGTGAGTGAATTTCCAAAAAGACGAACAGATGACCTGATATTGTCCGGAAGGTCGTCAATAAATATCAAGAAAAGGACCGGTCCCAAGACCGATCCTTGCGGGACTCCAGATAAGACCGGGACTGGATCTGAGGCTTGGCCATCTAACACCACTTTTTGATAGCGCTCAGAGAGCCATTAAGCGATCCACTTGTGAGTATAGATCCTCTAATCCCGTAGTAGTGCAGTTTGTATAGTAACCTCTAATGTGGTACCTTGTCGAAGGTCTTTGCAAAATCCATGATGACCACATCCGTTTGTCTGTGACCCCGGTTCAGAGCTCGATCCAGGTTACTAACCATGTCGTCAAAGAACTGATCCAGCTGGGTCTCGCAAGACTACGGAAACCATGCTGGCAGTCAACAAGAATTTTTTTCAAGGGAAAGATGCTTATTTATGTTGCTGACTATAATATGCTCTAAGGTTTTGCAGCAGATGCAAGTTAGCGACACCGGTCTGTAATTAGCTGCGTCATATTTCTCACCTTTCTTATACACCGGGGCCACATTTGCCTGTCGCCAATCATCTGGTACAGTTCCCTGAGCAAGCGACTCATTGTAGATAAAGGCCAAGATGGGAGCAATTTAAGAACTACATTCTTTTAATACCCTAGCACTCAGGCCGTCTGGCCCAGGTGCCTTGTGAACCTTTAGCCCATTCAGCAGTTTGAGGACCCCTTTAGGGTCAACTGTGATTTCACCCATGGGGGTAAAAGGGCTTATGCCTTTGGAGGGAATTTCAGAATCAGTCTCATGCGTAAATGCTATCTATCTATCTATCTTCCACTACTTCTTAACCTCATCAAAGGACTTCAGAAGGAATACCAAGTGCTAAAGGGGGTTAGCTGAAATAAAAGAAAAGTGAAGTGGGTGAAATGAGTTTGTACAGTGAAAGAAAAGTGTTAGTATAGTTTAAAAGATAAAAACAGAATCTGGTGATTAGGGAGACACATGCACCTCTTGGCAAACAGCATATATGAGACACAGATGGAATAGCATATAAATTCCAAGTAGATATTCCATCCGTGTCTCATATAAGCAGAAAATCTAAATCGGGTTCATGCAGTATACTTCTATGGGATAAAATTAATAGAGACTCGTATTTGAAAGTGTTAGATTGTGAACTGTCTAAAACTCTCAAACCTGCCGAGTGTTCAACAGTGGACAGCTTAAAATCAATCACAGATGCTCTTAATCATGCAACCTCAAAAGCAGTACCTACTAAAAAAGTAAAACTGCAAGGACCAAAATTTAAACTATCACCAAAAGTAAAAGCTTTGATGAAAGAGAGCAAATTTTGCTTGTTCGAATGGAAACAAGCTGGTAAACCACCAAATGAACATGAAACTTCTAAGAAGAAGAAAGAGGCGTCTAAATCCTTAAGGAAACAGCTTAGGAAAGAGGAAGCCATTAGGAAACAGAAGTTTTTCAGTGGTATTATGTCAGACCCTACAGATGCTAACTTTTACAAACTGATAAAGAGAAATCAAACTCAGTGTGTAAATAACTCAGATACATGTATTAGATTCTAAGGTGAAGATGTGTACGAACCATCCATTCAAGCAAAAAACTTTAGTACCTATTTTGAGGAACTGGCCACACCTGAGAATAATGAATCATTTGACGAGGACTTTTATCAACTTAACAAAATCCAGCATTCGTGTATTGAAGAGATTTGTAAAGAATCAACAGATGAAATACAACCCTTCACGGAAGAGGAAATGAAGAAAAGTGTACAGAAATTAAATACCAAGAAATCACCTGATGAGTTTGGTCTAGTGTCAGAGCATTTAAAGCATGGACTGTTCGTTATCCTACCATACCTAGTGGCATTTTATAATGCGATTCTTAGAACTGGAGAGATTCCAAAGGCATTTAAATCAGGAATTTTGCATCCGATACATAAGAAAGGCAAAGACCCCAAATCTATGGACAATTATAGAGGTATAACTGTAACTTCAGTGTTCGGTAAATTGTTTGAGACTCTCCTCCTTCTACGCCTTACAGAGCTGAATCATGATCAGTCGGATATGCAGGTGGGATTCACGAAAGGAATGACCCCTACAATGGCAGCTCTTTTGTTATCAGAGGCTGACTTGGACTCCAAAAACAAAAGAAACCTTTGTATCTAGCTACTCTAGATACAAAAAAAGCGTTTGATGTAGTAGAACACAAAATACTGCTGAACAATCTATATGAACAAGGAATTAATAAAAAGCTGTGGTTGCTGATTCAGAACCTGTACTCTGGTCTGACTGCTAGGATCAAATGGAAAAATGAAATGGAGGACAGTTTCCAGATACTCCAAGGTGTCCGTCAAGGGGGCATCTTGTCCACGCATTTTTACAAAGTGTACGTGAACGGACTCCTAGTTGAAATCAGACGGAATAGCCTGGGAAAGTTAATTGGTCACATATACGTGGGTTGCCCAACTTGTGCGGATGATGTTCTGATGATAACAGAGGACCCAGATGAGATGCTTATGATGTTGGCCATAGCAAGTGCCTTCTCAGGGGAGAAGAGATATATCATTCATCCTCAGAAGACCAACATAGTGTGTAAACGCTGTGAGACAAGAGACAAGCAAGCAGTATGTACAGAATGTATGCTGGGAACCAAACCTATAGCACCAACATCTGAGACAACGCATCTGGGACTCCTGCGATCAGACCAGAAAGAAAACACCCGTAATGTTGAAGAAAGAATCTCCATTGCAAGGCGCACTGGATATGCTCTGATGAAGTCTGGTTTCCATGGATCAAACGGGGTTGGACCAAAAGTCTCTTACAAGATATATCAGGCTTATATTGTTCCCAGGTTGCTCTACAGTTTGGAGGTATTGAATCTAAACAAAACAGAAACAAAGCTGCTCAATGACTTCCATGTAAACCTACTTAGAAGAATACAATCCCTGCCTGTCCGAACAGCACTCCCAGCAGTTCATTTATTGTTAGGAGCCTTACCTCTGGAAGCAGAACTTCATAAGAGGCATCTCAGTCTACTATTCTCAGTTATTAACTCCCAAAACCAAACCTTTCATCAGCTCACAGCAAGAAGTACAGTCTTCAGCGGGGAACAACAGGGTAGTTTCTTCTGCCGTGTGAAGGAGATTTTGGAGAAATATGGACTCCCAACTGTGGAGCAACTGATGTCAGACACGCCATCAAAGTTGGTCTGGAAACGACAGACAAAGTCAGCCATTCATGAATACTGGACAAGGGTTCTCATTAATGAAGGATCTGCTAGATCTACACTCCATCACTGCTGTCTCAAAAGTCTCGAAGTAGGCAAGGTGCACAGGGTCTGGAATTCAGTGATGCCAAATGTCCATGATGTCAGAAGAGCCCACATCAAAGCCAGAATTCTGACAGGCACCTACATCTTGCAGTCAACAAAGGCAAAATTCAACAACCAGCAAGTAGATCCGAGGTGTCCCTTGTGTCGACTAGAAGACGAGGACCTCGCCCACTTTATTCTGAGGTGTCCAGCTCTGGGATGTGTCAGAGAGATCCATATAAAGCCGCTCAGAGATCTTGTGATAAAAAAGGTTGGCCGGGCTGAGTGGTATGAGAAATTTTGTTCAGAGACTGTCCTGTTGGCGCTGATAATTGACTGTCAAACACTTGTGGAGGGAGATGTACTACCAAACTGTTTACAGACTCTAAATGAGATTGAAGTTATTTCCCGGACATTATGTTACAAAATGCACTTACAAAGACTTAACCTGCATAAGCAAACATTGTGAGAAGGTGGAGGTTTTCGTAGCTATGGTCCATGATCTCTCAAGGTCCCACCCAGTATTTGTATAGATTTGAGACTTTTATCAACCCAACAACTAAAGTCATTACCCTACCGGAAATCCGGGTGTGCCTTCGAAAGGCAGGAATTACACAGAAAAGAAGAAGAAGTTGCATGTCCATCATGATAAAACTCTCACAAAGTTACTTTGGGATAATTAGGACATGCAGATGGATGAAAATTAACACAGTTCTGAAGAGCTGAAAAAGAAACACAGAAATGGAGAAAAAAATTCTAGATTCAGGATTTTTTTCCCCTATAAATTCAAATGATACTTTATTCCCAAAAATATTTAAGGAAACTGAGACCCACAAGATACTTTGCACCACTTTCAGATAAGGCTTAATAATTAAATTATACATTTTAAAAGCATAATTTAGCATGTATATTACTTCCAAATGACCGGTCCAAGGATTACCTGGTCCAACGAATACCCTGTTTGGTCCATCTGATATTCACTTGGACTGGTCCAAGTCCAGCGGTCCAAGTGGATTTGGTCCAAGGAATACACTTACCCGAAATTGTTTATTGCAGATGTTTGCCTTATCAACCGTGGCACAGGAATGTCCTGTTTATTCATCAAAGTGAATATCCTCGATGACAGCGATTCGAAAACACGTCCGCCATTCAAGAGTTCCAACAATCCAAAGCTTGAAAAGGTTTGGTGAACTGTCTCTCCACAATATTTTCGGCAAGCCGTTGTACAGAGTTGTGTCCCTTGGCGTTGATCGATGAAACCTGTTCACTCGACAAAGGTGAAATTTTTTGACATGTTTTCACGTAAATGATATCTTTGTTCGCACAAGTTTTTCCTGAAAGAATGTTTACATGTTTCCTTATTGTTGTACCAAAATTTTAGCTTCTTCAAAGCGGCCGTTTGTCAATTTTCACCTTCAAACTTTGACTAATTGGATTATGTATACAAGTTTAAGCTTTTCTAAAAACAGTGTTTTCAATTTATTCTCTCTATTTGGCAATGTTTATCAATAATCATTAAACAAGTTTGTGTTAAAAAATGTCCAAGTCTTTGAATCACAACAAGTTTGTAATCACAACAAGTTTGTATTAAAAAAATGTCCAAGTCTTTGAATCACAATTACGCAATGCCAGGTGTTGCATTTAACAGATTTAATTGTAGAATCAAATGAATCAAGTGTTTTCCCCAGCCCATATCATTTCCTGGGGGTAGGGGGGGGGGCTGTTCCGGTTTGGGGTGGTCTTGTTGGCGCCGTTAGGGAATATGGAGCTTCTATATGGATGATAGGCCCAGGGGCATTTTAAAGTGTCCTATGATGTGGAGCGCACTGGCGCAGGGGTAGGTGTCAGACTCTGGTCCCAGGTTCGATACTCAGCCGGGTGGCCATTCGTTGTGGTCTTGAGCAAGTCACAAATTTACAGCTCTAGAGGTATTGATCAGCAATTTATCGACTTCGTACACATTAAAAAAAGAAAAGAATAAAGTCATATTAATTATTAAATTGAATAACAGTTACATGTAATATATTTTCTCTGGGTCTTGTACTTTTCACCTCAGTTCTATTGTCATTTTCCGTATCATTTCAATGAAACAGATAATTCCTTTTTTTTTCTCGCATTACTTTGATACTGACTTACTGATTACCAGAAATTGCGCAATATAGTCCATACTATATATCTCCTTTTGAATGTTTTTTATTGCTTCCAAAGGATAAAACCATTATATTTTATTTACATGTACCATACTTGTCAAAAAAAATCCAAAAAACTCACAATACACTTTAGATACATTGTATTGCAAATAACTGCCACTGAGTTAACTAAGTCTTAACAGGGTTCGATTTTGAAAATTGGAGTAAATATGAGGTATTTTCTAAAATGTTGGATTCTTCAAATACTTTACTGTTGGGGACTTGGGGTTTTTCAAAAAGCTGGAGTCAGAATAAAAAAGTTGGAGTTTAAAACTCCAATATTGGAGTTAAGGAGAACTGTGCTTAAGAATTGAAAAACAAAAACATCTTTGTCCTGAATTATTTTCAGGTTTCCTGTGGAACTACATTATATGATGAGTTGTATAGAGCAGGAAGTACTCAAAGACCTCCCGGGATACAAGGCCATTCTTAAATCTGTTCTTAAGAGCCAGATACAAAATTTGGTAGGTGTCATCTTTACTGTTATTATTTGAGCCGCGATGCGAGAAAACCAGTCTTTGGGGTTTACGACCAGGTCTGACACAAACAGGCCTGTACAGTCACGGAAGCAGGCCTGAAGCTGGAAATTTTGGATTTAATTAGAAGAGGGATTGTACTATCCGTGTAGCGAAAACAAAGGCGCTGATCTGCACCTTTGTTTTCGCTAGTATGCAAAAATCTGGTTTTCTCATGACGCGGCTCATTTATGGAATAAGTGGTGTCAAGTGACAATATGCTCTTCATTCTTGTTGGGTCCTGCAAAATAAGCTTCCAGTAAGAAATTACAGTCTCTTAGCTGTCCAGTAGACTGTAGACTGATAAAATATGAGCCGCCTCGTGGGAAAACCAACAATGTGGTTTCCGAACAGGTCCGACACAAACCGGCCTGTACAAGCACAGAAAAGAGCTAGGCGCTTGAAATTTCGGATTTAAGTAGAAGAGGAATTGTACTATCCGAGTAGCGAAAACAAAGGCGCTGATCAGCTTCGCGGTTACCGCAAAGCTGATCTGCGTCTTTGTTTTCGCCTATGCAGATTGTTGGTTTTCCCATGAGGCGGCTCATATTTTACAAGGACTAAAATAGATTTTGGCATTTTTTGTGCTAAAATTTATTCCTTCTGTAAGAGTTCGTAGATGCATGTACATGTACTAAAAATAATGGGATTTCTAACCTTGCAATATTAATACATTATGCATAGAATGTTAGATGCCTATGCCTATAGGAAGCAATGTACTGAGTTAGGAGTATACTTCAGGTTGAGCAGTTGTCCCAGGAGACAGAGGAGGAGACTGTGTTGTTGTCCGTTAGTACGTCGGACGGCACCCTCAGTCATCTAGGATCCCTACATGGCAAAGACTTCCTACAGGACAAGGATGAAATCAAGTTTCAGTTCCTTACACACTGTCTCAAAAGTAAGACCATTATGTACGTATGAGCTGCGATGCAAGAAAAGCGGTCTTTGGGGTTTCCGACCAGACCTGACACAAACTGGCCTGTACAGCCACAGAAGATAGCTATAGAAGCTTGAAAGTTCTGATTTAGGTAGAAGAGGGATTGTACTATCTGAGTAGCAAAAATAAAGGTGCTAATCAGCTTCACAGTTACTGCGAATCTGATCTGCTTCTTTGTATTCACATAGGCAAAAATTCGGTTTTCTCATGGCGCAGCTCATATGATTAAGTTCGAAATAAAACAAACATATTCCAAAGAAAAGTGTTATAGATAAGAAATTAGAACTTGAATGTCGTCTGTCCTTTTCAATTTAGTTAGTTGTAGCTAAATTAAGTACACATTAGAAAGGTTCAGTGGCAAAATCTCCTGGTAAACCAGTACTTACATGTATATATGGTCTGATGGTTGATCCCATGCTTTTCCAGTATATTGGATGAGACTTTAAACAAGTTCCTTTCCCCATATGACCATAACAATTGGTACGTCATAAATCCTATTATGAATATAATTACATTGACCACAAAAAACGATTTTAATTCCTAAGAAAATCATGTTCAGCAAAATGGTATAATTCAGGGCCCAGTTGTTCAAAATTAACGGCATCATTAGTTAATGATTCATTAAAATTTCAAAATGAAAATTACAAATACACTTACACAAATACAGTCTTATGTAGTCATCATTTAATGAGTTGTCTTAACGATGATGTTAAGCTATTACAAGTTTTGAACAATTGGCCCCAGGTGTTCAGGTATATAGAATGGTTATACTTTTATTCCAAAACTTCTCTGTTGTCCAAGCATATTGCTTGATTTGAGTTTTCATTGTTTTCCAGAAAAACATTCTGCTGCCACTGCAAACAAACCTTTAGACAATATAGTACCAAAAGAAACACATTCCAGCTCACAAGAGGACACAAACAGCAGAGATAATGGAACCATACTTGCTGGTCAAGTATCTCAATCAAAGCAAAAACTTAATGAAGTATGGGAAAATTCCCCCAAGCAAACACTGAACCAATTATGGCAACATTCCATTGGCACTGACAACATTCCACAAACCAGTAAGGACAATGATATAGCTAATACAATAGATGAGACATTCCAGAAAAATCAAGATGAGTTTCCTGATGCTAATACAGAGTTTTCTGAAACATTCACTGTGAATGGAGAAAAACTGGTCATACAGACGAACACCAGTAGGAGGAAAAGAAAGAGAAAACCAAACCACATTCCAAACACTCAAAGAATCAAAGTCAGTGAAACCGATGCTAATGTGAAGTCAGAAGATGTCGAACAGGGCGGTGACACTGTGGAAGCAAGTCCTCTTAAAGTACCCGACCCACTCTCTAGTCAAGCTGATGATAGCTTTGTCACTGTCAAAGCCGAACCTGTAAATGATACTCTAGAAGATGTGGCCGCTGCCAGTCAAGACATTGCTGCCATGTCTAACAGCCAGTCTCTGATAGAAGGTATGAGTGATGGTGGGTTCCAGCACGATATTCCTCTGATGCGAGGTCTACAACAGGAATTTCCTCTATTGACACCAGACAACATGCCTATGACACCAAGTGGTAAGTATCAAAATGAAGTTGAAATCACCTATAGAAAGTTTGACCCGACCAGGAGTTTTTGAAACTTTTTTCATGCTCAACTCAGCTGAGGCTAAAATATATCCTGCTCATAAATGTTTGGCATTTTAACATTTGAGCCTCCTCATGAGAAAACCAACAATCTGCATATGCGAAAACAAAGACGCAGATCAGCTTCGCTGTAACCGCGAAGCTGATCAGCGCCTTTGTTTTCGCTACACGGATAGTACACTTTTCTTCCTAAATCCGAAATTTCAAGCTTCTAGCCTGCTTCTGTGACTGTACAGCTCGGTTTGTGTCGTACCTGTTCGGAAACCACATTGTTTGTTTTCCCACGAGGTGGCTCATTTATAAGCAAGACAAATTGCATATTTTGGTGATTTAGACCTGAAATTTCAATTTATTTGGTCTATTTCAATATTTATGGACAATTTAAATTTCAGGCTCAGCCAAGTTAAGCATGAAAACAAGCTTTATAATTTGAGACCAGGTGCACAGTAGCTCTAGGTAGCTTGTCTTACTGGACTACTGGTATGCTGGTGGCCCTAAGATCAGCCACTATATTCAATAATTGAGCACATTCTTTTTCTAAAGACTGGTCATGACTATATTTCTTCAGCCAATCTATCTCTTCTCGTCTGATCCAAGAAGGACAGTTATTTGTGAGAATATAAGAATAATCTGTGCCCTTGTTTTCACATATGCAAAAAAAGTGAAAAATAGAAATGAAGGACATTATTCTATGCCTTTGTTTCTGCATATGGAGAAAACAGGTTTTCCCATGTCTAGTAGGCTCATGTAAAGCTCTGTTACAACAAGGCCAATATTGTTTATTTTCAAAACAAAGTTTTATTCACAGAAGCATATGGTATTTATTTGCTCCAGGCAAACATCAACACCTTAAAGTACAAATGATTATCCAATATTATGAGCCCTGTCGTAAGAAAACCAGATTTTTGCCTATGCGAAAACAAAGACGCAGATCAGCTGTGCAGTAACTGCACAGCTGATCAGCGTCTTTGTTTTTGCCACTCTGATATTACAATTCCTCTTCTACTTAAATCCAAAATTTCAAGATTCTTGCTTTTTTTCTGTGACTGTACAGGCCGGTTTGTGTCGAACCTGATCGGAAACTTCAAACACCCGTTTTCTCGCGTCGCAGCTCTTATAGAGTAGTGCCATGAAAATTGATTAGAAAAATCATTGTCATTTGATATTCTGTATTTTATTGGCATAAACAGCTGACTGTGTTATTAATAGACATACCGTTATTGTTTTAATTAGTGCTTAGTGCACTTAACTTTTCAAAATAACTTAATAAACTTAACATGTTAAAGTAACAAAATAAATGTAGAACATTTGTGCAGGTCTCTTTGTTTTAGCTGCATGCATACAGCTTGAAATTTTAAGCAAGTAGCCATGTCCTGTTCTTGCTTTAACTTGTCAGAACTAAAAGAAAGCCAAGGACAGGTTTTGTCTTAATGCAAATCATATAACATCTTAAATTGTATGTACCTTTAATGTCTTTTTGAGATAAATGTTATTTGTTTTATTTGTGGTTTAAAATGATAGTTGAGCGGCCGCATGAGAAAACCAACAATCTGCATAGGTGAAAACATAGGCGCAGATCAGCTTCTCAGTAACTGTTTTCGCTACAGGGATAGTACAATTCCTCTACTTTCTAAATCCAAAATTTCTAGTCTTTATCCATCTTCTGTGACTGTACAGGCTGGTTTGTGTCGGACCTGGTCGGAACTCAAAACATTTGTTTTCTCACACACAGGCTCAGTTAACTTAGGGGAGCAAGGTGGCCTAGTGGTAGAGCATCAGACTCTGAATCCAGAGGGCGTTGGTTTGACCCCCCACCACTGGGATTGCCAGATTGTGTCTGAGCAAAGCAAATGAGCCTGTGCAGAGAAAACCAACAATTTGGGTTTCCGACCAGGTCTGGCACAAACCATGCTGTACAGTCACAGAAAAAGGCTAGAAGCTTGAAATTTCGGATTTAAGAAGAAGGATAGTACTATCCATGTAGCGAAAACAAAGACACTGATCAGCTGTGCAGTAACTGCACAGCTGATCTGCCTCTTTGTTTTCGCATATTGTAGATTGTTGGTTTTCCCATGTAGTGGCTTAGATTTCTCTTTAAAGTACTGGTTAATATCCAGGAAGCAAAGGCTACATCCAGACTTGGCTGAAAAGTTGTTGACTGGGATGTTAAACCTCAAAACAAGCAAATATGCAAATATTATAGTTAACAATTTTCATTCTTGTCAGGACAGAGCCACCACTTCATTGGTATTAACTATTAGTATTATCTATTGTAATGGAGAATTAATGTGTCTTGCCCAAGGACACAAGCTTGTGCCTGTGTGGTCTAAACCATGGACCTCTGGATTTGGATCCGACACTCTACCACTCGACTCCATTCCCTGATTATGGTTAGCTTGCCATGGGTGTTTTGTGAGAGTTTGAAAAAACATAGTTTCAAAGTGAATTTAGTATAAAATTTAAGAAACAACAGCAAATTAGTTGAAAAAAAAACCTGTTTGTGCAAAGAACCATAACTAACAAACAAAATTGCTCACAAAAAATGTCTCTCACATCTAACAAATTAACTCATCATGACTGCCTGCTTGCCTAACTTAACCTTTGAAACTATGTATTTTTCAGACAAAACACCCAAACAAGAGTCAGCGGAAGGGAAATTTTACCTCAACTTTGGCAGCGAGGTCGGCAAAGTGCCACTTAACCCTGCAGAAATGTACAAGACCCGCTATCGTAAGATGTTGAACATAAAACTTGAGGAGGGGGACAGGCCCTTTAAATGTCCCCTGTGTGCCCGTGGTTTCAAGTTACGTCACCACCTCCAGAACCACTACTCCGTACACTCCGGAGAGAGACTTTACGACTGTGATATCTGTGGGAAGTCGTTCATGCGGCGAGGTACAATGCAGATTCACCGCCGTATACATAACCGTGATACCCCGTACCAGTGTACCAAATGTTTGGAGTCTTTCATGAGAAAGGATAGATTACTATATCACAAGTGTCCCGGATCAGTCGCAGCATTACAGGATAATGGACAGAGTGTCCCGAAGGATTATTCTCAGTCATCGCCGTCAGATCTGTCAATGGATTATTCTAAGTCAGTCATAGATATGCCTCTAGACTTTCCCACCGATTATTCTAAATTGTCATCAGATGTTCAAAAGATCATTGCTGGTTATACAGATGGATCGTCAGATGTACTGGACATTCCTACAGATCTTTCTAAAGCCTCGTCTCCAGTCACAGAAACACCTACAGATTATTCCAAGGCAGTTTCAGAAGAACCGACCTATGTTTTATGAAATTAAGTGTGAAAATTGATTTTCAATACTGAATTTTTGAAGATAACCGTAGATATATTTATTTAAGTAGAGCATACAAATTTTTAGCTCACCTGAGCCGAAGGCTCATAGGTGAGCTTATAGTATACCCATGCTCCGGCGTCCGTCCGTCGTCGTTCACAATTTCAAAGATCTTCTTCTCTGAAACCGCTGAGCCGATTGTTCTCATATTACACATACACCATCTACAGGTAGGGGGAAAGAATAATTGTGTTTTTTGTTTTGATCGGATAAGGACTCTGGTTGCTATGGCAACTTATACTTCCCATAGACTTATAATGGAAAAAAGTGAAAATTGCCAGTTTTTGCTGTCTTGTTGGAGAAATTTGAATTTTGTTTTTGCAGAAATGTTTATTGAGTAATCCTCTACGTTTCTTGTGACTTTTGTCCTAATCCTTCATTTTTATCGCACCTGCTTATAGCAGGGTGCGATATAGGAGTCCAAATTTCCGTCCGTCCGTTCGTTCGTTCGTCCGTCCGTTCGTTCGTCCGTCCGTCCGTCAACATTTACGTCGAAGTTTGGTTTTCTCTACATAAGTGATAGCTAGGATTGTGAAACCTTGCATAGTAATTGTCCTTGACATACTCTTCAAGCACGCACCTTGACCCGGTGCCCTTGACCTATATTTCACGGTCCATTGACTTTGTTAATTTTTACGTCGAAGTTCCGTTTTCTCTGTATCATTGATAGCTGTGAGTGTGAAACCTTGCATAGTAATTGTCCTTGACATACCCTTCAAGCACGCACCTTGACCCGCTGACCTTGACCTATATTTTACGGTCCATTGACTTTGTTAATTTTTACGTCGAAGTTTGGTTTTCTCTGCATCAGTGATATCTAGGATTGTGAAACCTTGCATAGTAGTTGTCCTTGACATATCCTTCAAGCACGCACCTTGACCCGGTGCCCTTGACCTATATTTCATGGTCCATTGACTTTGTTAATTTTTACGTCGAAGTTCCGTTTTCTCTGCATCAGTGATAGCTAGGATTGTGAAACCTTGCATAGTAATTGTCCTTGACATACCCTTCAAGCACGCACCTTGACCCGTTGACCTTGACCTATATTTCAAGGTCCATTGACTTTGTTAATTTTTACGTCGAAGTTCCGTTTTCTCTGTATCAGTGATAGCTGTGAGTGTGAAACCTTGCATAGTAATTGTCCTTGACATACCCTTCAAGCACGCACCTTGACCCACTGACCCTGACCTATATTTCACGGTCCATTGACTTTGTTAATTTTTAAGTCGAAGTTTGGTTTTCTCTGCATCAGTGATAGCTGTGAGTGTGAAACTTTGCATAGTAATGTGTATTGCCCGATGCAGGTGCGATATCGACCTCCGCGGAGTTCTTGTGATTGGTTGCAGGGGCCCCATATAGGGCAAAATTTCGAAAAACATTCAAAAATCTTCTTCTCAGAAACTGTCAAGGGGATCAAGCCTATACTTTGTATACATGTTCCTGACAGTGGCCTCTACATAATTTGTATTTTTTATTCCAGGCGGATAAGAACTCTGGTTGCTATGGCAACTTAAATTTTCCATAGACTTATAATGGGAAAAGTGGAAATCAGCTATTTTTCCGCTAAAATTGCAGACATTTGAATTTGTTTTTGCAGAAATGTTTATTGAGTAGTGTTTGACGTTTCTTGTGAGTTTTGTCCTAATCCTTTATTTTGATTGGTTGCTGGGGCCCCATAAAGGGCAAAATTTTGAAAAAAAAAAAACATTCAAAAATCTTCTCCTCAGAAACTGTCAAGTGGATGAATCCTGTACTTTGTATACATGTTCCTGACACTAGCCTCTACATAATTTGTGTTTTTTATTCCAGTCAGATAAGAACTCTGGTTGCTATGGTAACTTTAAGTTTCCATAGACTTATAATGGGAAAAGTGGAAATTAGCTATTTTTTGAAAACTATTGCAGCCTGAGATCTGAAAAGTGGTAGATGCAAACAACTAATGGATTAGATGAAGGTATATGATTAATTTAGGTCAAGGTCATCTCTTGACCTTGGCCGGTCTGTCGTCCATACACACTTTTCAAAGATTTTTTTCTCTGAAACCACTTGGCCAATCAAAGCCAAATTTTATATGAAGCATCTATAGGAAGTGGGAACCAATGTGTATATAAATACTCCAGGTCACATGACCAAGATGGCCGCCATGCCCATATATGGTAATACCCCTTAAAATATCTTCTTCTCCAGAACCGGTGAACCGATTTCAACGAAACTTTGCATGAAGTATGGATGACTCAAGTACTACAATGTATATATAAAACATGACCCTGTGGTGATCTTGACCTATTTTATGGCAAGGTCAACATAGGTCGTCAATGCATTTGAATGGGGAAAACTTTTAAAATGTCATTTTAAGTGAAAGTCTTGCAGGAAATGGGCAGTAGGACTGAAATTTAATGATTCTGAAAAAAATGGACCCCAGGGGCTTATCTGCTTTTAAAATGTTATTGAAGAGGAAAATCAGCAAGAAATTGGCAAATGGACAGAATAATGATTATTCTGAAAAAAGAAAATGGCCCAAGGGCTTCATCTGCCCCTGCACTGTGGTTAAATACCATAATATTCAAATATGTTTATTGGTATATGAAGCAGATCTCAGGTGAGCATTTACAGGACCATTGGTCCTCTGGTTTTGAAAATCTGTCATCGGTTTAATTTCTATGTACAAATCTAATTCTGAATTGAAATTTTGTTTTAAATATTAGCAGGGGAGATAATCAATGATCATGAATTATTACTTTTTTATGCAAAATTCTTTACTTGAACATGCATATTCTGTCAGTAAGGCATTGTTATGCTTTTTAAAAGAATTCAAGGGATCTTCCCAAAAAAAACTAACATGTTAAATACTGTCCACAAATGAAGCTGAGGTCGGCTAAATCATGAGATTCAGATGCACAAAAATATTGACATTACAACATAATTATACACTAATTTGTGAAATTTTGGCTATCATGTGGCTAAATATTTTTCAGCATTTGAGTAATTAAGTTGATTAAATTTTTCCTACATAAATCATTGATACAGTTTGCACCAAAGATTTGATGCATCATGGAAGTTTATGAAATGCAGTTTGAGGTTCTTGCATTTATTTTGCCATGGGAATGCATATATGGTAGACATTGTTGCATTGTTTGCCATTCAAAGATTGTGTTAAGATCTGAAATGTTCAGTCGTTTATTTTGAGTAGTTAAAATGGTATACATAAATATCAGTTTTGTTTTATGTACTGTAGATTATTTATGGGTAGATTTTTGTAATTGTTTCGTGTGATATTTTTATACACTGGTTGTGATGAAACAGCATATCATTTTTCTTTGTTTACAAATCAGAATGTACATAGTTTTTGTGTAGACTTTTTTGTACATGTTTGTATTTTTCATCCTGTTTAGCTTATTGTGTTTTTGTGGTTTGTTGACCTTTTTTTCAAAAGCTAAAATCATAAGCCTACTGTCCAAACACCATCTTTCAGAAACTACCATTTTCAAAATCACCTTTTTCTGAAAATTATGCCCATGTCATCCTTTTGCATCTCAAAAGTCTAAAAAAAGTGCTGCAAAAAGTTTCAAATTCGCTTTACTCAGAGACATATAGATTCATTCATCTTTATCTCAGGCTTACTGATAAAATTTTATGTCCATGTACAAGGGAGATAATCCAAGAAGCTTAAAATTGAAATGTGTGGAGTAATAAAAAGTGTTTGGACCTAAGTTATGTATAATGTACAATTTTGGTTTGGTTTGGTGCATTTTAAACCAAAAAAAAAAAAAAGTATACTTATTTTTTTTTCTGTGAAAATAGCTACTTGACTTCCCTTGCTCACATTTTTACAATGGAAAAAGCCCTATTCAAAATGATTTTATGGCATAAAAATTTTGTTTGTGAACTGACTTTCAGATATTTTCAGCATTGTTAAGACATTTTGAATGCAAAAGGATGACATAATCATATTTATCTTCATGCCTTTTAAACAGTCTTATGAAAAAGGCAGTTTCTGAAAGATGATAGAAGGACAGTAGTGAGAGAATGTTGTTCTCAGAATAGTGAGGTCCTGGGTTTGAGATGCTGTGTCCCTACACAAACTGAAAATTGTTGACTTGGATGGATGTTAAACCATGATTCAAACAAATGCAAAAAATTGAAGTTCTGTTAACTCTGTCACATGAGCCCAGTTTTTGAACAAACAATATACACCATTTTATGAATGTTGTAGAAATGCAAAGAGAAATTTTCTCAGACCAGCCCATGGAAGGGGAGTAATAATCATTGCAACCTATGTAATGTCTCTTTTGATTTTTTAAACCAAAACTGTGCTGGTGAAAGTAAAACCATTTTTTATGTATGAATTTAGATATTTTGAAATGGCAATATGCTTCTCAATGCAGCTGAAAGTAGTTTTAAATTTTGTATTTATAAATGAGCCACATGGTCGTGGTGAGAAAACCAGATTTTTGTCTTTGAGAAAACAAAAGTGCAGATAAGCTGTGCAATAAATGCACAGCTGATCAGCGCCTTTGTTTTTGCTACATGGATAGTAGAATTCTTCTTATTGTTAAATCCGAAATTTCAAGCTTCTAGCCTTTTTCTACAGCTGCACATACTGGTTTGTGTCAGACCTGGTCAGAAACCCAGAATACCAGTTTTCTCGTGTCACGGCTCAAATATAAATGTATCTTTTTTACATGTTGGTAGAAATACATCAGTCATACATCTTTTTATCATTGTTCAGTGGCTAAGCAGTCTGTTCTGTAGCTTCAAATGTTTGGAGTACTTTACACAGTACATGTGCATGTATATTTTGGTAAATTGAGGAATTCTCCAGGTTGAATTTTCTCTTAGTGTATAATGTACCAATAACCCCAGTTTTTTCCCTGAACAAACCATTGTTTATTGTATGTTCTTCAGCGACCCCAGGATCGTACCCGTGTTCCGAGTGCAATATGGTGTACAGCTGTGCCAGTGGGCTCCACTATCACATGAAGATTCACAACAGAAACCTGCAGGTGTGCAACAGGTGCGGCTACAAATGTGTGCGCAAAACACAGCTACTGGCCCATGTCTTCAAACATCACGATCCTACTGGAGCCCCATTCTGTCACATCTGTCAGAAGATGTTTACAAGGACTGATAAGTTGACAGAGCATAACAAGAGGTTCCATAGGGGGGTGGCTGATAATGCTTGGAAACAGGTTGTTACTACTCTGGCAGATATGACACAGCCACAGTAGATAAACAAATGGGGAGGATATCAAAGAAATTTATTATCTTATTGATGATAATTACTACTCTTATTAAAGCTTTATTTTTTCTGCTTGGTAAAGAGCACAGGATTTTAAACCTTACATGTCAGTATTGTGCTCTTCTTACATTTTGTCATTATGAACGAAAGGCTTGTTGTCCAACTATTATAGGGATTATGTTTTTTCATGTTTAAACATTTTTCATAGCTCGAGTTAGTAGTTTGAAAGTGAGGCCACTGGCTGGGGATTCAAATTGCTTCCAAAAGCCACAGGAAAAGTTTACACATGAAAGAAATGTGACCTTTATTCTTTGCGGAGAAAAACATCAACAACGTCAAAAAGTCAACAAAAACCCACCTTCAACATCAGCCATTTCACATTAAGGTTGGTTGATTGGGATTTAACGTCCCACCAACAGCTAAGGTCATATGGAGATGGGACCTAGGTTTATAGTCGCATGAGACGGACTGGAGAAGCCCGGGATCAAACCTGCAACCCCTGGTTTACAAGGCGAGTGACATAACCACTGCACCATGGAGGCTTCCTCATTTCACGGTAATGGAAGCAATGACCTCTCATTATTTTAACTAAAATGACCAATGACAATGATGGCTGTTGGCAAACATCCATGTTTAAAGGCCTTATACATATACAACAGCATGTCAATTTCATAACATGAACATGCAATTTGTTGTTTCAGAACAGCTTCTGGCCTATTTGACAATAACTTCAAACAGCTACATGTATGTGCATAAATATCTATTCAAGATAATTGTTTCAACAGCCTTATATAAAAATGTCTTTATTTGTTAAACAAGTCTACCAATGCTACCTTTGAACCAAATTTATAATAATGAACATTTCAGACATATTTTTGAGAGGTTATAATTACCACGGGTTGAAGATTAAAGTTTGCTGGAGTACATACTTTAGGGGAGCATGGTGGCTGAAAGGTAGAGCAGTTGACTCCTGATCAAGACGTCAGTGGTTCACTCTCCACCAACAATGAGTGGTGTCTATGAGCAAGAAAATTAAGTCCTCACAGTTCTGAGCTACTGGGCCTGAGGTTATAAAACTTTTTTCATGCTCACTCAGCTGAGCATACAATTTAAACTGCTCATAAATGATGGAATATCCGTAATAAATTGAAATTTTAGGTTAAAATCACCAAAACCTGTAATTTATCCTGCTAATATATGTTAAAATGCCAACAATTGTTGGCATTTTAACATTTATGAGCAGAATAAATTTTACTCAGCTGAGCTGAGCAGAAAAACGTTTTATAACCTCGGGGCCAGGTCAATACCCAGGAAGCATGGGCTCTGTCTCAACATGGCATAAAAATAATTATATTTTGACCATGACATTTAACAAAAAAGCAAAACAGACACTGTATGTTGCTACCTAAATATGAACCATTTTATGTTGCAATCTATGTGAACCATTCCATATTTATCATTCCATTTTATATGCATGTAAAATGGGATTTGGGATTACAAATTGTTCTTTTAAAGCATTAATTATATTTGGTGTTCAGAAAGTTTGTGAACCATTTTATGTTGCAATCTATGTGAACCATTCCATATTTATCATTCTATTTTATATGCATGTACAATGTATAATGGGATTTGGGATTACAAATTGTCCTTTTAAAGCATTATGTTTGGTGTTTAAGTGTTTTGGCACCCTAATTTGATATGTACTTCAAATTAAAGAGCTTTCAAAACCATGAATTTTGATATAAAGTTGATAAAAATCAGCTGGGAAATAAGAAAGTTATAGGCAATTTAACATGCAAAAAATGATTGTATGGCCGCCGCCATTTTGTTTATTCGGTTAGTTTTCATATTTTTATTAAAATCAAAATAACCACTGAACCCAATTATAATAAATACTTCTTCAAGCATTGGGGTCAGCCAGGTGTACATTCTGGAGAAAGATTTTTCAAAATCGCCCAAGAAATAGAGCAATAAGAGCAATTTGAAAATTTTCAAAATGGCCGCCAGGAGTCTACTTTTGGTATTGAGTGGAGTCTAAATTAAAACTGAAAAAAATCAAATTAAATGAAATTTTCCCGATTATTTTCGTATCAAATTTTGGTAGCTGTTTATTTCTAGCAACAGGTAATATTGTTAATGGAATTAGCACACATTCTATGTGAAAGGAAGCCTTTAATTTTGATTTTATCCTAATTTTTAAACCTCAACATGAAAACAAAATGGCGGCCGTCCTTATTTCATACTTAATGGCCCATAACTTTTTTATTAGACCACCGATTTTTATAAAATTTAAATCAAAATGCTTGGTTTTAAGAGCTCTTGAATTTGAAGTACATATCAATTTAGGGTACCAAAACACTTTAAGAAAGTTTGTTCCATGGTTTATTGTAGAAATTGGTTACGGTAAAGGAACTAATTAAGAAATAATTTTACTTTACGGTGAATTATTGTGATAAATGCAGGATGTTGGTGGGCAAGTTGCGATGTATTACTTCACGATGGCGCAGCTGAAGTGAATTAATCATGGCATCTGCCAGACAACATCACGCTATAATCAAAAATAATTCACAGTTAAGTAAAATTATTTCGATTCTAACACGACTAATAAATAAAATGTTTTCCAGTGAACTCATGCTTGGTGGACATGAATGTTTATGTGTGTCATCACAAAAGCGCCACCTTAGTGCGTAATTCTGTTTACAGTGAATTATTGTAAATTTGCAAACGGTGACAATTCCATTAGGTCCAATGGAAAAGACGAAAGGTCATGTTAGAATAAATGCTAACACATGCCATTTATTTTTGATACATTATCCTATGTCAGTTTTTCACCTGGGGATGAGCAATGACTTTCACTCCTGCAGGGAAAATGGTATATAAAAATTTTTAAAGTACAGTTAAGTACATGTCTCAAGGGAAAAATGAGAAGAATTACAATTAAATAGCTATTATTTATTGCTACAGTACTGGGACATCAATATAAGAGTGACATCTTTTATTTACCTTCATAAATATGAATGAAAAAATACATTCAACAAATAGGAACAGACATACCATACCATTCAGATTTTTAACAAAATATCTATGATGTTTTTCTTATGTTGATAGCCTAGACCTGTAGCCTTATTAAGAAATGTATGTTTCTTTTTTTTTTTTTTTTTTTTCTTCTTTTTTTTTATTATTATTTTTGTGTGGGGGGGGGGGGGGGATTAACATTCCTTACACCATATGTTTACAACTGTTACTCGTGTTTCATGC
Source organism: Rugalucina vietnamica (assembly GCA_964017185.1). Lineage (NCBI taxonomy): Eukaryota > Metazoa > Mollusca > Bivalvia > Lucinida > Lucinidae > Rugalucina > Rugalucina vietnamica. The sequence goes on from OZ024872.1 coordinate 66,983,590, forward strand.
AACAGAAAAATGTAGAATGTTCAAACTTGCATGTTCAACATATTTATTGCCTATATAACATTCCATTAATTTTAAAGAAATTTTCAACATTATTAAGTACATGTATATACATGCATAGATGTATTGATATAAAAATGGGATGATCAAAATTTTTAAAGGTTTATATTCCACATGATTTTTATGTGATTTTTGTCGTTTTATTGATCAACAATTGTACAGAAAATTATATTGTTTCAATATTCTTTACATTAATAACTGTTTCAGTTCAGTATGTTTACATTCCACATTAAATAAAGAAACTTTATTTTACATGCCATCTGAAGGAAAGCCTGTCTTCGGGATTTCCAAACAGAATGGACACAATGCTGCCCGCTATCTACAGACTCTTGGGCTAGCTAGAAGTTCAAAAGTAATAAAGAAATTTGAAATACTGTGAGAGAAGGACAAAGTTTTTGTCCACAGAGGACATTGATCAACTTGTGCAAACCAAAGGCTCATTACGAAAACATGCCCATATGATATACAGTATTTTTTTCAGGTCAAAAATCGATAATTTTCAGAGGAAATTTTTTTTTATTTTTTTCTTATTTTTGCTCAAAACATAGATTGTGGGTACACGTTAGAACCTCCTCGCCGAGGCGGTTCTAATGAGTGCCCACAATCTATGTTTTAGAGCAAAAATAAGAAAAATAGGTATACCCCTGCATACCCCAGTTTTACTATATAAAACTGGGGTTTAAGGGGGTATACATAACACGGATATGTTTTCCTCATGTAAAGAAATTTGAAATACTGTGAGAGAAGGAAAACACAAAGTTTTGTCCACAGAGGACATTGGTCAACTTGTGCAAACCAAAGGCTGATCCAAATATCTACACTTGTTTGCAGTGGTGAAAATGCAAAAAACAAAAATTTTTGAAAACACAAATAATTTTGGTACCACATTGTTCCTTATGTTCTACCCACACTTTATGTTTTCGTTCATAAATAACCGAGCTATAAGCGTTTGAATTTCTGAAGTGAGACTTATCTAATGATGTCAAGTAAATGGAAACGTCAGAAGTAATCCAAAAAATCTGACGTCATTACAGTGAAGATATAGGCTGTTATCATATATTTACTGTAAAATACGTTCTTTTTACATATGCGATACAGGCGCAAGTCCTATGCACGTATCGGGACACCATATCTCGAAAGCTGTATCAGTTCAAAATTTGTCAAAATCCATATCTCCCTAGGGAGATATGGACTCATATCACACCCCCATATCACACCCCAGAATTTTTTTTCATTCTCTCTTTTTTTCCACTTGAAATTATGTTGGGAAAGCTGTATCAGTTCAAAATTTGTCAAAATCCATATCTCCCTAGGGAGATATGGACTCATATCACACCCCCATATCACACCCCAGAATTTTTTTTCATTCTTTCTTTTTTCCACTTGAAATTATGTTGGGAAACATTTTGTGCATTGAACTGTATCAAACACTTTTTTTTTTCAATAAAAATATATGATAAAGAGATCATGATATGGCAATTTTCATATCATACCCCGTATCAACCCTCGACTTCCGTATCAGCCCTCGACTCCCATATCAGCCCTCGGGCCTTCGGCCCTCAGGCTGATATGGGAGTCTCGGGCTGATACGGAAGTCTCAGGTTGATACGGGGTATGATATGAAAATTGTCATATAATAATCTCTTATTATCAGTCACTAGTAACTAGTGATATCAGTGAGATTTGATATCAGTGAAATTTCATATCAATGAAAATACCAATTTTATCAAGTTTTGATATACATTGGTTTTCACTGTCAAGTATAAAATAAATTTTATTTACATGTATAATACATGAGCGAGTTTTTGCTAGGCAGGACATGCTTAGACACAGCATTCATGAGGAAACATTCCTTCTTTAAAGAACACATTTTGAATTGTTATGCCCCCAACTTTGAAAAAGTTGGAAGGGCATATTGCTTTTGGCTTGTCTGTGTGTGTGTGCGTCCGTTAACTTTTGAACGGTGAATGCTAGGGTTTTGAAATTTCATGTGTGTATTCCTCATGAAAAAATAGTTGACCCATATTTTTTCATGTCCGAGTTATGCCCCTTTTCTGAGTTATGTCCCTTTGAAAACAAAATTTGAAAATCTTGTGTGCAAGATATCTCAAAAAGTATTTGAGCTAGAGCCTTCGTATTTGGTATACTGAATGGGGCTGAGGAGTAGATGACCTGATTAACTTTTGAGAACTTTCCGTCGAATTTTGACAAAAATACGGAATTTTGAAATTTTGATTGATTTTTCCACTTTTCGGTGAAATTTGAAACTTTTGAAAGGTAAATGTTAGAGTTTTGAAATTTCATTTACACATTCCTCATGAGAAAATAGTTGACCCATATTTTTTTTCATGTCCGAGTTATGACCCTGTTTGGAGTTATGCCCCTTTGAAAACAAAATTTGAATATCTTGTGTGCAAGATATCTCAAAAAGTATTTAAGCCAGAGCCTTCATATTTGGTATACTGGTTGGGGCTGAGAAGATGATCACCTGATTAACTTTTGAGGACTTTCCATCAAATTTTGACAAAATAACCCCATTTTGAAATTTTCACTCCATTTCTAACTTGTCTGTAAAAAGCTTACATTCTGTTTCTGGATTGAGGTCAAAACAGAGGCAACCGAACAGCTTCTTCAGGAAATTAAATTTCACTTCATTCAAATGAAATGAATCATACAAGCTGCCATTTTAGTGACAAGCATACAGTTGGGGGCATAGTGTTTTACAAACACGCATTTCTAGTTTATCATTTATTTTGCTTTCAACAATGCTGTTTTCAAAGATTTTTGTCTGCATTTATTTACTACAATTATTATACACTACCGAGAATCACGTGGTATTGTATACATACAAACCGATAAATGATCAGGTGGCACACAATGTAATTCTGTACGAAGTTGAGGTTAGATTTTCAAGTTTCTCCTGTAGCGTTTCTTCTACTGACTGATAGATAGGTGCAGTCAATGCAGAAATTGAACATGTATTGAAAGAAAGTAACATAAGAAATCCCGGTTATTTCGTTTTCGCAAACATTTCAATGTTAATGTGATAGAAGAACTTATGTTCATGGGGCGAAAGTGTTTGCAAAAACGAAATAAACGGGATTCCATATGTTACTTTCATTCAATAAATTAACAATTTCTGCATGGACTGCACCTATTTATCAGTCAATAGAGTAAACACTATAGGAGAAAACTCAAACTTATCGCTTCAACTTTGGGCAGAATTACATTGCGTGTCACCGGATCATTGATCTGTTTGTATGTATACAATACCACGTGATTCTCAGTAGTGTTACATGTATAGACTTCTATATTTCCAACAAGAATAATGTCATTCATGTCAAGATTTAATAAAATTGTTCCAATGTCATCTCGGTTATTTTTTTATTCCAATGTCATCTCGGTTATTTTTCTATCTAACTCCTGATATTTGAGCCATGTCATGAGAAAACCAACATTTTGCATATGTGAAAACAAAGACACGGGTCAGCTTGGTGGAATTTCAAGCTTCTATATATCTTCTGTGACTGTACCGACCAGTTTTTGTTGGACCTCTTGGAAAACCACATTATAGGATTTTTCATGAAGCAGCTCATTTGATGAGAGAGCCTGATGATGATGAAAAGGCTATTATCAACACTCTTTGGCTCAGCTACCTTCAGCTAGCAAAAAAGCGTACAAAAATAATATCTTTCCACAGACTATCGGGGACTGGAATGACCTCTCGGATTCTCTGATCTCCTCTGTTGAAATGTCTGATTACTGTGTCCAAGTTCGCAACTTCGCATCTCTTGTGAGAGCTAAGGACCAATTTCCCTCCTGGCGCAATCCCCAGGTGATGTATTGTCAGTTTGGCGGGTCACCAATATTAACCTTTCAGATTCAGAGACAGAATTTGAATAAAATATCTAATGAGCATATGACCTTGTCATACTTAAAAAGACCCACTAGGCCAGCTCCCACTGTTTTGAAGCTGCTTGGGTTGCAGACCTGATAATCAGCATCAGCATTTAAGTAAAACGTCGTTATGAGCGTTACGCGTGACGTTGCTTTGCGACGCCAGCGGAACAAGAATCGACGCTCTTATGTCGCGCCTTTTTGAACCGGAGAAAGCTGTAGCTTTTACGTCATTTAGTACGAATTTTACATTTTTCTTGCCTTAAAGACTGCGACAAATGTTTACCAAAACACAGATATGAGAATTTCTGCAGTAAAAGTCATTTATTGTAATTCTTGCGTCAGTCGCACACTGAAATGCAACGCGTGTTCGCGCCACGACGTTACGTTACGTCGAGCAAAATACCAAAAACGCACTACCATAGTATCAAAACCTCCAATAGCACGAAAACGAGCCTGGTTGTAAAGGACTTTTTTTCAAGCAACCTATTCCAAACTGATTCACGCAGATAATATCAGTTTTTAAAAAAACTTCATCGTGGAATTTAGGAGAAAAATATTTTTATGTGCGAAATCCGACATCTATTTCCCTTTTCCCCATTAAGTTCAACGGCAAAAATGGTGTTTTTGGATAGCCTGTAGCTCAAAAACTAATCCGGTAGTCAAGGAATATTTTTGCATATTCCGATGGGGGAGCATTAAATACAACGATATGTAAAAAATAAGAAAATTTCATCGTGGCGTTTTTTACTTCACCCTGACCTTAAAACACACACAAATAAAGCTAGTCTTCAGGGTTTCCGACTAGCTCTGACACAAATCAACCTGCACAGTCAAAGAAGGTTAGAAGCTTGAAATTTTAAAATGTAGAATAGGAATTGCACTAATCGTTTAGCAAAAAAGGTGCTGATCTGCTGTGCATTTAGATCAGCGCCTTTGTTTTCGCATAGGTAAAAGGCGGTTTTCTGCCACGCACATCTCATAATTCATCATGAAATTTGATTGATCTATGAAATTCAAGCATTTTTCCTTTTTCATAGATTAATAATTATTGAATGAAGTCAGTAAAGGGCAGAAGAATGGTGGCTGGTGTTCATGTTTTGAGCCACCTCGTGGGAAAACCAACAATGTGGTTTCCGAACAGGTCCGACACAAACCAGCCTGTACAAGCACAGGAAAGAGATAGAAGCATGCAATTTCAGATTTAAGTAGAAGAGGAATTGTACTATCCGAGTAGCGAAAACAAAGGCGCTGATCAGCTTCGCGGTTACCGCGAAGCTGATCTGCGTCTTTGTTTTCGTATATGCAGATTGTTGGTTTTCCCATGAGACGGCTCATATAAAGATGGTATAACAGTTTAAAGGCTCATTGAAAAGACTGGGCCATTAGAATTTGGGCATGGGATAACTCGTGTCCTCATGCAGGTGTGCACCAAGAATGTGAACCCTTACTTAGCAAAGCAAAAATATTCTGCCTTGCATATAGCTAGATGGTAAGAAGCTGTAAAAGGCAGGATCAGCAATGCTAGATTGGCAAGCTCAAAAAATAAGAACATGCTCTGTCATCTGTTGTCTTTGTTCATTCACAAATGAGCCATTACGCCAGAAAATTGGTATTCGGGATTTCCGACCATGTGTGACACAAACCAGCTTGTGCACCTACAGAAGATGGTTAGAAGCTTGAAATTATGGAATCAGGAAGAAGAGAAATTGTGCTATCCGTCTAGGGAAGACAAAGGTGCTGATCGGTTGTAAAGTTACTGCACAGCTCACATAATTGTAACAAATTAACTTGGGTTATGAAACAAACACAGATAAATCTGACCTTAGATATTCTTTAATCTTCACAATCTGGATACATGTATAATAATTATAATACACCAGCAAAGTAGCAAACCTACTTGTGAAGCGAACCTGTACTTTTGAAACTACTGTTACAGATCAACCTCGTTATAAAGCTATCTTTGGAGTCCATGCAAACATATGTTATTATCGAAACTGTGTTATAATGAGGTTATAAACATATGAGCCACCCCATGGGAAAACCAACAATCTGCATAGGCGAAAACAAAGACGCAGATCAGCTTCGCGGTAACCGCGAAGCTGATCAGCGCCTTTGTTTTCGCTTCTCGGATAGTACAGTTCCTCTTCTACTTAAATCCGAAATTTCAAGATTCTAGCTCTTTTCTATAACTGTACAGGTCGGTTTGTGTCGGACCTGGTCGGAAACTACATTGTTGGTTTTCCCACGGGGCGGCTCATATAGCACATAGCTGTGTTATATTGAAAACCACACTACAGTTGAAGGGGTGTTCTAATGAGGTTGAACTGCACAGCTCCTGTTGATGCACATGCATTCATAATTACAAAACTTGCCCGTGCAATATACAGAGATGTTTTTCAGCTGTAAAAATTGAAAATTTCATAAACATTTTGATATTTTTAATATTATTGCTCAAGGCGTAGATCATGGGTAAACGTTAGAACCGCCTCGCCGAGGCAGTTCTAACGAGTACCTACAATCTATGTTTTGGACCAAAAGTAGGAAAAATAGGTATACCCCTGCATACCCCAGTTTTACAATATAAAAGCGGGGTATAAGGGGTAAACATTCATGGACATGTTCTCCTGATGTACATAAAAATCAACAAAAAGTCAAGTCATACTGAATTATGCTAAATGTATTATCTAGTAAGCAGTGGTATTAATGAAATCAACAAACTATTGCTTATGAACACGCTTCATATGATAGGACAAACTACTTCGCCATTTGAACATTTTACTGCACATATGACACTGATAATTCCTGTTACCGTGTAAACCCTGCTGATGATCCCAGAAACTCCTCTTGTTATAGAACTTTACGCCACATGCTGGACATATATACACATCAACTACAGGCTCTCCGCATCTCTTTTTGTGGGTTAACAGGCTTGTTCTATACGTAAACAGTTTACCGCAAGTATCACACTTCTCTTTTATTTTTTCAGAGTGCTTATTTATATGTCCTCGGTAATTCCACAGATTGTTAAGACCTTTTCCACACACCTCGCACGTAAAGCGAAACTTTGCTTTGTGTTTGCTGTCAACATGTACTTTTAATCCAAATCTTGATCTGTAGACCTTCCCACAATATTCACAATAATGGAGAAGTGTCGGTTTGTCGCTACCTGCTGATAATTGTGGCTGCCCCTGGGAGGTTGTCTGTTGGGTTCCCACCGAGGCAAGGGAAGCAACTTTTAGTCCTGTAGCCTTCTGTTTCTTCCGATGCTGTTTCTTCCAATGTTTTAAACTGTGAGGCTTGTACTTTGATAATCTTTTACCTGCAATATAAAATAGCACTGTCACTGAGCCATGAGGTGTGTCGTGGCCTAGTCGGTAAGTGTGTCAGATGCCACATCAACAGTTGGGTGGTTTGAACCCCCACTACCTAAAACCCAGGAAGCGGTAGCTCCATTCCAACATGACTGACAAATTGTTGAATGGAACATTAAACCACAAAACAAAACACACTTTGCATAATTATCATTATAGAGACTAAAGCAGCAGGGTCCAGTTTCATCCAGTTTCATCAAACATTACAAAAAACATGCCCATGAAATATGCAGATTTTTTTCAGATGTAAAAATTGAAAATAAATCAGAAAAAAGACATTTTTTTACATTTTTGCTCAAACATTGATTGTGGCTACACATCAAACATTACAAAAACATGCCCATGAAATATGCAGATTTTTTTCAGATGTAAAATTGAAAATAAATCAGAAAAAAAGACATTTTTTTTACATTTTTGCTCAAAACATTGATTGTGGCGGTTCTAACAAGTACCCACAATCTATGTTTTGGATCAAAAATAAGAAAAATAGGAATATCCCTGTAAACCCCAGTTTTACTATATAAAAGTGGGGTTGAAGGGGGTATACATTTCATGGACATGTTTTCCTGATGAATAAATGACCCCTGGGGTGGGGTCATTTTTGACACCAGCGACATGGTTGGCAGTAAACATTGCTACACACAAAACATGAAAGCTCTGGGCCTTGTGGTTTTGAAGATTTTTTTAAAATCTTTTTCCCATGACATCCCCAGGGCGTGGCCTGTATGGACCCCAGGGCATGGTTGGCAGGATTTATTAAGAGAACCACAATATATTGTACACACAAAATGGGAAAGCTCTGGGCCTTGTGGCTTCGGAGAAAACGATTTGTTGTTTTTTTTTATGTTTATCCCATTGTAAGCCTATGGGAGCTAATGGCCCCGGGATGGGGTCATTTTTTACCCCAGGGGCATGGTTAGCAGGATTTATAAAGAGGATCACTATACATTGCTACTCACAAAATATGAACGCTCTGGGCCTTATGGTTTTGGAGATTTTTTTATGATTTTTTCCCATGACACCCCCCAGGCGTGGCCTGTATGGACACTAGGGGCATGGTTGACAGGATTTATAAAGAGGACCTTTATACAAATACATGTAGCTATACACAAAAGAGGAATGGGCCTTGTGGTTTTGGAGAAGATTATTTATGTTTTTCCCATTGTAAGTCTATGGGAGCTAATGACCCCCGGGGTGGGACCATTTTTGACTCCAGGGGCATGGTTGGCAGGATTTATAAAGCGGACCACTATACATTGCTACACACAAAATATGAAAACTCTGTGCCTTGTGGTTTTGGAGATTTTATGTTTTTCCGATGACGCCCTCAGGCATGGCCTGTATGGACCCCAGGGGCAAAATTGGCAGGATTACTGTACTTTGCTACACAGAATATATGAAAGCCCTGGGCCTTGTGGTTTCGGAGAAGAAGATTTTTTTTTATGTTTTTCCCATTATAAGTCTATGAGGGTCTGGATGGGGTATAATGATTAATGAATAATGGCCTAAAAATTTCAATGAGAGTGAATAAAGAGCAAAAAAAATAATGATTAATGAATAATGAGGTCCTAAAGAATAATGAACTAGAAAAAGTGCCTTGAGAGGCACGTATACCCCCGGCTGGTAGCCACAAAGCCCCCTCCCTTCCCCCTACCTATACAACCCTGCACATGCTCACCCCTGACATTGAACCTGAACCCCCCAATGAAAGACAGTACCCTTATCAAGTACACTTTAGAAATAAGCACTGTAAAGCACATTGCATACAAACATGGGGGAGTGGTGTTTTAGAATGACAGATCTATTTTAGAGCAGTTTACAGAGCTGACGTGTATACTCAATCTAGGACATAATCCACGGACATTATGGGTCAGGTCCTCAGTCCTAGATTGGAATGAAAATAGAGTGTCATTCTTAAAAAAAAAAAAAAAAGGCCCCAGACCTTGACCTCAAGTCCCACCCCCACCCCATGCATGGACCCTTGGGTCCATCCCACCCCCACCCCCATGCATGGACCCTTGGGTCTAACCCTTATGTGGTACCTATGTTGTAAGTATGAACGCTTTCTGACAAATGGTTGTCAAGATATAGACCTACAGAATATTAATCTTGGTAAATATTCTGTATTTTATAAATGTGTCCTAGATTTTGACCTCCAGCCCCACCCCTAGAGTTTGGTGCCATGGAATTTAATTCAACCCTAAAGGGTATCTATGATCCAAATAGGAATACATTCCTATAAGTCTTTGTTAATATATGAACTTAGAGAAGAAAAAGACACTATGTAAATAGCACATTTTCAAGGTGACCTAGATTTTGAATTCTAGCCCCACACCCGAGCATGGACCCTCAGGTCTGAACTCACGGAAACAAAGCAAACCTTATAGGGTACCTAAAGTCCAAATATGAATGATTTCTGAAAATTGGCTCATGAGATATACACCATTAGAGAAACTTTAACCAAAACTTTGACGCAAATTAAAGGTGACCTAGATTTTGACCTCTAGCCCCACCCCAGGCATGGACCCTGGGGTCCGAATTCTTGGAATCAAAGCTAACCCTATAGGGTACCTAAAGTCCAAATATGAATGATTTCTGATAAATGGTTCTTGAGATATACACCACTAGAGAAACTTTAACCAAAACTTTGTCGCAAATTAGAGGTGACCTAGATTTTGATCTCTAGCCCCACCCCCGGGCATGGACCCTGGGGTCCGAACTCATGGAAACAAGGCAAACCCTATAGGGTACCTATGGTCCAAATATGAATGGTTTCTGACTATAACTGCATGAGATATACACCACCAGAGAAACTTTAACCAAAACTTTGACGCAAATTCTACTGAACGAACGAACAAACGAACTAACGAACATACGAACGGACGAATGGACAAATGGAAAAGCGAAAACTATATACCCGTCGGCATAAATGCCGGGGTTATAATAAATGTAAATTTTTAATGAATAGCAGAGTAATATAATGAATAGTGAATAATAACATTTTAAAGAATAATGAAATTGCTAAAATTTGGCTATGGAATTGTTTTAGATGGCCTCCCTGACATTCCAAAATTTCATTTTTTTCTGGGGTCTGGACGCCTCCATCTTATGAGAAATGTAGTTCAAATGTTGTATTCATATTTCAGAAATTCTTGAATGTTTGGAAGGACATATGTCTGGAAGCCAAGCATGTAGGGGCTCACATCATGGACCATTTAAGAAAAGAAACTTGTCATTTGAAGGCAGAGAAAAATAAATCATTCTGGGTGTTTACAAAGCCAGTTACTATGTCACTGTTTTGTTTGATTATGTATTTACTTTTTATTCTGTTACCCCACTTTGTCCTTATTATGTTACATGTTCCAATCCTTTAATGATAATCTTTTCTGTGGATGGACATCATCTTGCTTTTTTATCTGACAGAACAAAATTATAGTGTCTTTTGCAATCAGAAACAATGCAGTACTAAGAGCGGGGCTTGAACCCACACCAGACACAGCGGTGAGATGATCTAATGGTTAAGTGCAGTAATGAAATATCAGAGCTGAGATTAACCTCTCAGCCACGGGGGCTGCCTAGGAAAATTATAAGTTTCATTAGTTTTAATTTTTTATAAGTTTAGTAATTTTTCAAGGCATTGTCAGTGAGGGGATTATGCTCGCCATCTTTGTTTTTGACTGGTGGTGTCCAATTTAATAGTGACTGCCTTGCTGGGAAAGCGCTTGCCATTGTGTAATAATTTGAGCCTGTGCATCAGAAAACCAACAATTTGGGTTTCTGACCAGGTCCAACACTAACCAGCCACTACAGTCACAGAAGATGGCTAGAAGATTCAAATTTTAGATGAAGAAAGAAGAGGGATTGTATTATCCATGCAGCGAAAACAAAGGCGCTGATAGCTTCGCAGTAACCGCGAAGCTGGTCTGCGCCTTTGTTTTTGCATATGTAGATTGTTGGTTTTCTTATGCACCGGCTCATTTTCTGCTGTCTTGTGTTGTCATGCCTGTTGACTGGGTTGGGGTTTACTTCTGAAACAATTTTAAATCTGAAATTTCAAACCTGTAGCCTTCTTCTGTGACTTAACCAGTGGTCGTTTTCTGTCGGACCTGATCAGAATCCCAAAAGACCAGTTTTCTTGCCTCATGGCTCATATGGAGGTGAATTGACAGTATGCGTACATGTGCTTTTGAGTTTCAGTGGAAAAAGGAGAGCCAAAAACAATTTGTCAAGTAGTCTGCTGTCTCTATACATGTATTTAGGTAATGAACAAAAAAGCAAAGGCTTGGAATCGACTAGCTGGTTGTTATTTCTGGCACAAAACTATGTAGTTTCTAGTTAGCAAAGTAAGCAAACACACCCTGTATAACTGTGATGCAACCAAATTTTCTTACAGCACAGACTGATGCAATATCACACATGTTGCATCAATCTGTGCTGTGAGAACTATGGGTATATAGGGTGAAACACAAATCCAGTGAATCAGACTTAAATATTACTGCTGACATCACAACACCACAAACAACAGCTGTGGACATAAACAGATTTTACAAATGTACAAAATTAATGACTGGCATCCTAGATCACATTTGACAAAAAGTTTGTTGAACTGAGTCACATCATGATAATAAATGCAAAGACAAAATGTGCACTGATCAGCTGGGCAGTTAATAAGAAGACAATAAGAATAGTCTTTACTTCAAATAATACAATCTCTCGTGCTTTTTAACTTCTATGTGACCATACAATCCAGTTTGCATCAGATCTGGTCAGAGACACCGACAGTAGAATTTCTCTTCTCACAATACCTTACTATATGAGCCTGCGTGAGAAAACCAAAAATTTGGGTTCCGACCAGGTCTGACACAAACCAGGCTGTAAAGTCACAGAAGACGGTCAGAGGCTGAAAATTCTGGATTTAGAAAGTGGAGGAATTGCACTATCCGTAACAAAGGTGCTGCATAGGCGAAAACAAAGGCAAAGATCAGCTTCGCAGTAACAGCGAAGCTGATCTGCGCCTTTGTTTTCGCCTATGCAGATTGTTGGTTTTCCCATGCAGTGGCTGATATTCATAGTAAATTCAGAATGTAGCGCAGCCACAGAAGTGGTTCATTCCTTCATTTAGAGTCAATAGTACATATTAAATTACAATCATGTACTACATTTATTTTACAGTTATGAATTCTAAAGATGTGTATTTAAATCATGTAAATGGGAACTCATAAATTATCTGCAAACAACAGGGAAATTGTTGGCTCAAAAATGGTAAGGGACATTTTGAGAAAAACTCCAATGTAGAAACATTATCCCCTATCTCCTTACATTATGAAAATGGCCCATGCTTTCCAATGAAGTGGCCATTTAGAAAATTAAGTGGCATTTTTGCCCATGGCCCCCTCCAAAATTATCCCTGAAATAATAGAATAATAATCAGCAGGTTTCCATATCTGTACATATGCAAGCTTGAATCAATATATTCAGGCTCTCTCCAGAAAAACTTCGAACTTATGTCTGTTTCTAAGGACCCCAAATACAGCATTATAATGAGGTTAGCCTGTACCACTTCTACAACAAATACTAAATTAATGTACTTACAAAATATTCAAAAATCAAAAATCATCATATCAATGGGTCGCTGACCCCAGGGCCCAGGCTATATAGTTTCTATCAAAGTTAATATATAAAATATTCTAATTTATTTAGCAAATGTTGTTATTTCTTGTGTAGGCCAAGCCATCAGTACATGCACTGAGTTTCCACTTTAAAAATGAAAAATGTCATAAAAAGCCATATTAATGCAAACATGAATAAGAAACTTGACAAAATGTTTTACACACCATTACAAATATGCTTCTCCTGCAAGAATTTGTTTCAGATACTTCATATTAACAGGGTCTCTATAGAAAGGGTCAAGAATCTTTGCCCTATGTCCAAAATTCAATAGAAACTTCTATTAATTACTGTATTCGTTCTAATTAGCACATAGTGCACTTAACTTTTCAAAATAACTTATAGTTAAGGTAACAAAATATTGTTCCAATCAGCGCACACTATGACAGAAATCAACACATAAACTGCTGAGTTATCCATGGCAAATACACCAGTGATGATGTAAATGTAGTGCTGCATTTGTTGTAAAATAGTGTTTGATTAGTGAAGGTAAAGTTTTAATGCAATTAAATGTGTAAACTTGTTGCATCTTAACCATAAGCTAGTCGAGCCATGCACATTTTTCAGAAATTTTTCAGAAACAATCAGGGTGTGCACTTACTGGAGCATGTGCACTTATTAGAATGAATACGGTCATTTACTTAGATGAGATAATTATAAGAATTTCACACAGTATACTCTGGTCACTCTTGTTATAAATTTCAAACTAAGGGGACAGAGTTTATCGCTTTGAGTAACCAGTATTACGAGTTGACCAATTTGTGATGCCACAGCTAACAAAATCATTGTGTCAAGTTGTCTGTTTTGTTGATATAGGTGTAGTAGGAGTTAAGCATTGTTGAAATACAAAAACATATGAGCCGCGTCATGAGAAAACCGAATTTTTGCCTTTGTGAAAACGAAGGTGCAAGCTGATCAGCGCCTTTGTTTTTGCAACTTAGTTAGTACAATTCCTCTCCTACTTATAGCCAAAATTTCAAGCCTCTGGCATGCTTCTGTGACTGTACAGGCCGATTTGTGTCGCACCTTTTCGGAACCACATTGTTGGTTTTCTCATGACGCAGCTCATATAGGGATAAAGATCGGGACCAGTCTTTAGGTATGATGGTAGTACTGAGCTAAGAATTGTCGAAGTAACGCGAGCCACCTGTATGATTTGTTATTTTCTTATGTCTATTGAACCCACTTTTATACTTAAATATTGCTCCACACTCACATTTAAATCTCTGCCCTGAGTGTTTAGCTTTATGATTTAACAGCGAGCCTCTGTGTCTAAATAATTGACCACATATATTACATTCTATTGTCATCAGTCCTGAACACAGTTTAAAATGATTGTTTCTTTTATATTTTGAAGTAAACTTTGATGAACAAATCTGACATTCATAGGGTTTATTGCCTAAGTGCATATTCATATGGTCCTCAAAAAATGTCTTCTTGTCAAACGTCTTGTTACATCCATCCATAGGACATGTGTACTTTGGTATAAGTGTTCCTTCATGCTTCTTCATATGATCTTTCATGCTACGGAACACAGTTTTACCACATACTTCGCACACTTTGTTATGTTTCGCAATCATATGTTCCTCTCTGTCTCTCAAGGTATAGAAGTATTGTTGACAAGGTGAACATTTGATCAGGTTGGGAATATGAGATTTGGCATGTCTTTTCAAGGCATGTATAGAAGAAAAAGTCTTCCCACATTCTTGACACATTGGCCTCTCAGTAGACTTCTGTGATGGTTCCGGCTTTTTACTCATAGATAAATCTAATGCTGTCCAACTCAGCGCCTGATTATTTCCATCAACACTTGAAGACTCATCAAATTCTGCTGAAAAATATAACAATCATCCTCTTTCATATCCATTTTTAAGCATTATTTCCACTAAAACGTCATTCTAAATACATCAAACATCCTCTATACTACAGCTATATCAGGTGACTATGTTGTATTTGAAGTCTCAAACATAAAATGTTATCCAACATGTTTGAACATAATGATCATAATTAGGCAGAAAAGCATTTTCAAATTCATAATGAAAATATGCCCATGAAATACTGCACATAGTGTAGAGCTGTACAAATTTAAACTGTTCATTTACAATTTTTGACAGAACTGATTGTATTTTTGTAACTGGGAAGCATTGTAATCACACCTGCCACCATTTTGAAATCAAGCGTTTTTATGTCCCATTTGGAACCTTTAATATATGAACAAAAATGGTGAGACATATGATATTTTTCAGCTTGTAGAAAAACAATTTCTAGATTCATCCTACATGTAATGGTGAAAAGGTACAAGTAGGCAATGGTCAGGAAATGACACAATCAGAAAGAAATTCCCACTCCATAAACCGAGCGGTGGTAAAAAACTAAAATGACACTTAGGTACTACCAAGAAAACATATAGTAAGCCGAGTGAGCAGCTATTCCCCAATAGGCAGCCACTCAGTTACCTGAACTGAACTTAAATATGAAAACATACATAAGGCTCTAACAGCACAAAAAATCGACTCTAAAACACAAAACAATTAGAACCACAACAAAAGTATCGCCTTGGAACGATCAGTAAATAATGTGTTCAGAATTTAAGTCAGACACCCTTTGGACTCTAAACTTTGGAGCAGCAGGCTTTTAGACTAGGTAGCCTGACAACAAATAGTAGGAGATATTTCAAGCTGCTACCTAAGTTTTCAAGATGAATAAGAAGTGTTTTACATACTACATAATGATCATTATGTGAATTCCAACATTTCTTTTTGAAATTTCTAATAGGAAATACATGTAGTCGCAAAATAGAACCATTCTGAATGGAATGGAAGATTTTTTCATATTGCTAACAGGAAAAGGCTGAGTCTTTATAATGGATATGATGAATCAGGAAAATTGTTATATTCTCAGCCAAACATACTCTGAGTTTTTATGAGACTTCAAGAGCTTTTTTTCATGGTCAACTCAGTTGAGACTTAAATTTATCCTGCTCATAAAATGTTAAAATGCCAACAATTGTTGGCATTTTAACATTTATGAGCAGGATAAATTATTAGGTTTTTTTTCTAGTTTTGAACCTATTGTCCACAATTTTTGAATATTTCAACATTTATGAGCAGTTGAAATTTCATGCTCAGCTGAGTTGAAGTTGAAAAAATGAAAAAAAAGTTTTATAACCACGAGGCCAGGTATTGAGTTGGTCAGCGTTGGATAATAACATGTAACCATGCAGCCTAAATCTTCATTTAAGAAGTCAGCTCCAATGCCAGTACGCCAAAACTGAGGGAAGCAGTATAATTCAATTCTTCTATCTGTCATGAATAAACACCCTAAAAATCACAAACCTAATTAACAGATGTTCTGCTTGTCACATATGCTTCAAAATCATAGAACTACACGAACAGAAGCATGAGTGCTTGATGACGAAGTTACCTAACATCCTAAACAACCGATGTTAAACAAAAACACATGAATACAGGGTCAGATCAAACTCAGACAGATAGAAATTTCCAAATTTTCTCATTAGCTAAGCCAAAAATAACATATCAGACTTAAATGTATATAATATACAATGTACTATGTATATGTAGAGACTACAAGCAATAAGGCAGACAATCCTTACTACAAAGCCTAACATAAACAGCACATCCCTTTTTAGTTCATACAACTTTTCACCTTTTGCACAAAGCGGATCTGTTGATTTCGGAATCTGATGCTCTATCACTAAACCACTATGATCTCCAACAGTAACCCCATATCATCTTAAGGATATCTTTTATTTTACTAATGCTTGTTATATCACATGGAAATAACACACAAAGGAAATACGTTTTCTGAAAGGAAAGAAAGTAAAGCATCTTTTATAACTAATACGAAAAAAAATCAAATTCAGTAAGTAAGTAGTGTTTTATTCAAGCGTTTTATTCTTACTGTTGAAGTACAAACAGTCTCTATATCAAGTATAAAGTCACAAAAAGCCAATTCAATGCAAGCATGAAAGGTGATAACATGACAAATATGCTTCTCCTAACAGAATTTGTAACTGCTACATGTACTTCAAGTTAACAAGTTCATCTGGATAAGCAAGAATAAACTTCTGATGTTTTATCTTCAAGGTATTCAGATGTTAAAATTATTCAATTTACATATTTTCTTATGTCTACTTAGCCCAATTTTATACTTAAATGTGGCCCCACACTCACATCTAAATATTTGCCCAGTGTGTTTATCTTTGTGATGAAACAGTGAGGCTCTGTGTTTGAATGACTGATGGCATATATCACATTCTATTGTTTTTAAGCCAGCACAGACTTTAAAATGGTTGTTCCTTTCATATGAGCCGCCTCGTGGGAAAACCAACAATGTGGTTTCCGAACAGGTCCGACACAAACCGGCCTGTACAAGCACAGAAAAGAGCTAGAAGCTTGAAATTTTGGATTTAGAAAGTACAGGAATTGTACTATCCGTATAGCGAAAACAAAGGCGCTGATCAGCTTCGCGGCTACCGCGAAGCTGATCTGCGTCTTTGTTTTCGCCTATGCAGATTGTTGGTTTTCCCATGAGACGGCTCATATCTTGATGAAAACTTGGTATTTGTGAGGCTTACTACCTGTGTGTGTATTCATATGGTCCTCAACACGTGCAATTTTGTCAAATGCCTTATTACATCCCTCAATAGGACATGTGTACTTGGGTGTAAGCGTTCCTTCATGCCACTTCATATGGGCTTTCATGTTACGATACACAATTTTACCACATATATGACACACATTGTTGTGTTTAATGTCAATATGTACCAGTCTTTCTTCCTTGGATCTGAAGAATAAGTGACAAATAGAGCATCTGACTAAGCCAGGGATGTGAGTTTTGCAGTGTCTTTTCAAGGCAGGTAAAGATGAAAATCTCTTCCCACAATCTTGGCATATTGGCTTCTCCGCTGACATCTTCTGTGATGATCTAGGTTTTTTACTTGTAGAAACATTCAATGCTGACCAACACAATGCCTGATCATTAATGTCATCACTTGAAGACTCCTCAAAACTCACATCATGTTTGGCTAAAAATATAACAATTATCCTCTTTCATATCCATTTTACAGTCCTTTTTCCTCATTGCTATCTACAATGTCATTCCAAATAACTTAACTATGCTCTCCACTAAAAAGGCTATATAAAGAGTCACTGATGAGGCTTGAGTAGCTGAAACCGTGGTATGGCCCATCCCTATTCTCATTAATATGCTCACAGGATCTCAGTTTTATTTTTATTTGCTATTACTGCCGCTGGTGTTGTGCCTTGTGGTGGCCCTAAAAAGTCTCCCCATACATCATCCATAGTGCAGATTATATTTTCCTTTTGATCCTTTGAGATCAGCAAGGGTAATTTGAGAAATCAGAAATTTATTATGGGTTTAGATTCTAACCAACAGTTACTATATTTGGCACCATTTGGATAATACTAGTCTTTGTATTGACTACCAGCTTGAAAGTTTCAAATTTACTGTTTAATTTTCTTTGGCTCCATGTTGCCAAAATTAAAGGGTCACTGATGAGGCTTGAGTAGCCGAAACCGTGGTATGGGCCATCCCTATTCTCATTAATATGCTCACAGCTCTTAAAGGATCTCAGTAGATGACTATTCAACTTAATAACAAGTCCATGTTTGAACATAAGTATCACATAATATGTATGAAATAAAATATAAACTTAGAGCAGTTTCCCATTCATTATGAAACACACCCATGAAATACATCTATACAGATTTTTTCATTGAACAGTTTTTTCTTATTTTTTTATCAAAACATGAGTGTGGGTACATGTTAAAACCAAACCAATCATGACTTCATCAACACTACATTTCCTTTTCTTCTGAAATCTGAAATTTCAATCTTCTGGCCTTCTTCTATGACTATAAAGGCTGGTTTGTGTAAGCTTAACGGACCTGGTCAGAAAACATAAGGCCTGGTGTTCTCTTGGGTCATGGCTCATATAGGGGAACTACATACACAAATTATGGCAGTAAAATTCAATAGCTAAAATATAATAGTCAGTTGGTAAAACCACAGCTGGGGTACAGTGGCTAAACAAGGCTGGTGCATATGACTGAATTTAGGGTTATATCTAATGGCCACCTTTAAGCGTTGATCTGGCTTGATATTCATAAGCTGTACATTCAAAAACACTGACAGTCTGTAATTTGCATTTTGATATCAAATATTTTGATGTCGCATTTAGATCCTTAGATACGAACAATAGTGGTGAGACATATATGAGCCGCGAACTGAGAAAACCGGTCTTCAGGTTTTCCGTCCAGGTCTGACACGAACCAAACTGTACAGTCACAGAAGCAAGCTAGAAGCTTGGAATTTCGGATTTAAGAAGAAGAGAAATTGTACTATCCGTGTAGCGAAAACAAAGGCGCTGATCAGCTTCGCAGGCAATAATCCCATTTTCTCACAACGCAGCTCATATGATATTTTTAGCTTCCAGTGTTTGTAGATTTCTTTTTTAAATTACTAGTAGGAAATAAGTCACCAAACAGAATTATTCTGATTTTTGTTTGTTTGTGTTGAGGTTTAACGTCCCAGTCAACAATTTTTCAGTCATGTCGGGACGGAGCCAACGCTTCCTGGGTTTAACCAGTACTGTAGGGAGTAGATGTGCCTTGCTCAAGGACACAACACGGTGACGCTTGTGGGGTTCGAACCCAGGACCTCTCGATTCGGAGTCCGACGCTCTACCACTACGCCACCGCGCTCCCAAAAATTATTCTGAGTAGAGAGGAAGATTTAGACTGCTAAGAGGGATTTAATGCCCTTTATAATATGAATATAATGAATCAAGAAGATTGTTATATTATCAGCCAAACATACTAAGAAATTTGAGTCTTCAAGAGATGATAATAATGGTCTTACTTTTAGTTGGTCAGTGTTGGATGTTTCTATGAGTAAAGAGCCTGAAATTCGTCAGCTGAGAGGCCAGTATGCCAAAATTAGAGGAAGCAGTTTCTTTTCTGTCATGAAAAGAAACTCCAAAACTCACATACCTAACATGACCAGATACTCTGTTTTTTATCAAAATTATCACGAGAACATGCCCATGTAATTTTTTCATGTTGTAAAAATTGAAATTTTTTAGTAGAAAATTTTTGATATTTTTCTTATTTTTACTCAAAACATAGATTGTGGGTACAGAACCATCTCGCTGACTACCCACAATCTATGTTTTGGACAAAAAATAAGAAAAAATAGGTATGCCCCTGCATATCCCCAGCTTTGCTATATAAAAGTGGGGTATATGTGTGTATGTACGTAGGTTGTTCGGAAAGTTCGTGTAATTGTGTTATATCTCTCGTAATTTTCATCCGTTGTACTGGAAAGTTCGTGTGCGTGAATTTCCACTTATTCTTAATTGTTGATAGGAAAGAGAAAGAAAAGTGACCATAGAAACCGAAAATACTGGTTGTCGTGGCAACGTCATCATCGGTACCCGGAGCAGTCCGAAAAATATCACTTTTTTAAACAAAGTCTTAAAGAAATAAACATAATTTCTGACTGTTTGCTCATCGCCAGAAAAGCATGGAATTGTCTTGTAATATTTCAACAACATGACATTGCTTCCTGAAAATTTAAAATCAATTGGATGTTCCACAAAGAAGTTATGGTCCTTTATTACGAGGGTTGTATGGGGAAATCATGACGTCAAACTATGTCTTTGCGTTCCAAAATATTATGAACTTCGGTATTTTCTTCATAAAACACACAGAGAGAAACTTAAGATGGTAAAATAAACTGGAAAACTGTGAATTATATAGTTCAACATTTATGTACAAATGATTCGCATGTTTTAAGAGTGGAATAAAAGCAACTGATGACGATTTTAGAAGGAACCAACCGGCAGTGGAATTGTGTTTCATTAAGAATTGCAAAATAATTGATGATTCAACGGAGATTATTAGCAAAATAGACTCAGGGAGAAGTATCACCACATTCTGATACTGGTTACGAAAACTTATAACAAAAGAATAGACAGGAACATTAATTGCGTAGATATTGTTGGTGTTTATGCTAAGAAAGTGTGAACATCGCCAAGGGGATTAAAATAAAGTTTGACGTTTTCGCAACGTCATTTTGACATTGGCGTGCTCCGGGTACCCATACCTCACCTTTTTGTAATGAATATATTTTTATCATCTCTTTGTGCATCATCTTGGTTTTCACAGCATTTATAGAGGACACGCTGAAGTTGAATTAGGTATGTTTCTTTTTGTTTTACTATGAATATTAGTTGAATGATCAAACAATTATTCGAACTTTCCGAACGCCCCTCGTATTACATGGAAATGTTATCCTGATGCAAGGAAGAATGACAGGACCAGTGGCATGAGCATGTATTGACAAAGTTACATGATTTCCTGATCAAAGGGTCTGACATAGACTGACAACCAAAGCCATGTACATATTTCTTATTCTGGCCAGGTGTGTAGTAAAATAACATATCAGACATGTGTATTTCATGATACACAAAGAGAAAGAACAAACACAGACAATCCTTACTTCAAATACTAACATAAACAGCACAATATAAATTCATGCTCATGTTGAATTAAAAACAAAGCAAAACTCCATCTCTATTGACCTTGACAATGATTTATTAACATTTGATGTCATTCCTGTGAGACATAATGTACACAAAGTCATCAGAAGTAAAGCATGGTACCAGATGCCATTACTGGTAAAAGGAATTGAACGGAGTTTGTAAGCCAAAGAATTGATCATTGGTGTTCAGTGGAGACAGGAGCAATTGCAACCCTCTGGCCCACCGTTCCAGTGGAAAACTCAGCAAAACTCGTTTCCCAATGGAACACTTGGCCCTCTGGTTGGAATTGTTGTCTACACTGAACACAAATGTTGGATTCTATATCTTATGCCCATTTAATTGCATCATGAAGGGCAGACAAACGAGTGCATTTAAATTACAACTGTACCAGTAAAATCGCTTTATTAAGTACATTGTATATGTACAAATCACAAAAAATTAAATCAATGCATCAGCACAAACTAAAGGTGATAAAAAGTTTTAGATGCCATGACAAATATGCTTTTCCTATCAGACTTCAAACATGTTAATGAGTTCACTTGGACAAGCTAGAATAAACCTGGGATATCTGTTCTTTGGTATTCAGAAGTATGAAATAGTTTTCACATATGATTTGTTATTTTTTTATGTCTATTGAGTCCACTTTTATACTGAAAAGTCACCCCGCACTCACATCTAAATGTCTCCCCTGTGTGCTTAGCTTTATGATGTAACAGTGAGGCTCGGTGTTTAAATGACTGATGGCATATATCACATTCTATTGTTGTCAAGCCAGCACAGCGTTTAAAATGATCGTTCCTTTCATATCTTGATGAAAACTTGGTTAAACAAATCTGACATTCATGGGGCTTACTGCCTGTGTGTGTATTCATGTGGACTTCATAAAATGCTATTCTGTCAAATGTCTTGTTACACCCATCCATAGGACAGTTGTACTTGTGCGTAAGCGTTCCTTCATGCCACTTCATATGGGCTTTCATGTTACGGTAAACAGTTTTACCACATATATGACACACATTACTGTGTTTAATTTCCATATGTTCTTGTCTTTCTTCTTTGGATGTGAAGTAATCATTGCAAACAGAGCACCTGATTAATCCAGGGATGTGAGTTTTGCAGTGTCTTTTCAAGGCAGGTAATGATGAAAACTGCTTCCCGCATTCTTGGCATATTGGCTTCTCTGCTGACTTCTTATATGAAGACCTAGGCCCTTTACTCATGGAATCACCCAATGCCGACCACCTTATTGCCTGATCATTATTGTCATCACTTGACTCATCAAAACTCACATCATGTTTGGCTGAAAATATAACAATCATCCATTTGATCTTTCTTTCAGCTTGATGCACTTTTTCTTCTTAGCATAGCTGTCTAATCAGCTTTCTTCTCTCCTCTGCATGGCTCTATTCAGTGACAATCTGTTCGAACATACCATTACGAAAACTTGCCCAAGCAATATACAGACATTTTTTCAGTTGTAAAAAATTAAAATTTTGTCAGAAAAATCTTAATATTTTTCTTATTTTTGCTCAAAACATAGATTGTGGGTACACGTTAGAACTGCCTCACCGAGGCGGTTCTTATGAGTACCCACAATCTATGTTTTGGAGAAAAAATAAGAAAAATAGGTGTGCCCCTGCTTAGTACCATCCTATAAGCACCACCAGGTGCAGGTGAGCTAAGAATCTGGTTTTCTTGTGACACATCTATTATTGTGCCAAATGAGCTGCATCATGAGAAAACTGGATATTTGCATATGCGAAATCAAAGTCACAGATCAGGTGTGCGGTGACTGCACAGCTGATCAGTGCCTTTACTTTCGCTACACAGATTGTACAATCCCTCACAAAGACCAGTTTTCTTGTGTCGAGGCTCAAATTATTGTTGTCAAGTCCAACTTGTTGTGGTTTTTGATACTGGGACTGGTCAGCCAAAAATAAATGTACTTTCTTAATAAAACATAATTTATTCATATTAATTTTATTCCCTGTGAAAATTCTTTACAAATTCAATTGATGTATAACTACAGCTCCGTTTCATTAATAACATACCCCTGCAATGTCGCAAAATAAATTGACCCCGCACCCTGCATTGCATGGCTCATTGCTGGATGGTTATTAGTCTGGCCTAGATGAAACTTCTACAATGTGTGTCTATATTTAAGTGTGTTAAACTGGTAGTTTGTTTATATTGATCGTGAGCAGTCCGAATGGACAGGAAGCTGCTTTCGGCGTGTACCAAAATTCTGGTAGATTTAATGTCAAGTTTTCAACTTTCGGTGATTGGTATTATGTAAGTACTGTGAATATTGCCAGTTTCTGACATGAATGTTGTTCATTGGCATCTATTGTAGCTACCTTAAAACTTACATCACATTCGCTAAAGTACTGAAGTAGAAATGGAATATCTAACTACACCTACTACCCTGTATAATGCTACCATGCAAATGCATGTTTTCAGCACATAAATTGTCTGAAAGTTTATCAAATTTAAAAACTGGACATCTGAGAATACCATTAACAGTTGACATGATTATTTAAAGAGAGTTACGATAGCCTCGTATCTAATGCAATGTGTACCTGCCTATGACAATGTTTTAAGTTATGTAATGACATTCTTAAACATATATTTATTAAGGACATTTGATGGTTTTTGAATACAATTGATTGAAATAGTGTGACTGTGATTTTAACAAGACGGCTTATATTAGTAATCATCCAAGAGAAACTTCAACGAATCAAATATTAAACGCGCGAGAGCACAGTAAGATGGAAGTAGACATTAAGAGCAGTTTTGCTTCCTTGAAATATGTCTGTAATGAAGGAAATAGCGTCTATTTAATCATTATTTCTGAACTTTATATGTATTGCGAATGCGGTGCAAGTTTTAATGTATTTCAAATAGATGTCAATGAATAACATTCAGGTCAAAAAGTGGCAGTATTCACAGTACTTACATAAAACCAATCGCCGAAAGTTGAAAACTTGACATTAATTCTGTCGGAATTTTGGTACATGCCGAAAACAGCTTCCTGTCCATTCGGACTGCTAACGATCAATATAAACAAACTGCCAGTTTAACACACATAAATGTATACACAAATTGTAGAAGTTTCATCCAGGCCAGTCTAATAACCATCCAGCAATGAGCCATACAATGCAGGGTGCGGGGTCAATTTATTTTGCGACATTGCAGTGGTATGTTATTAATGAAACGGAGCTGTACAACCCATCTTTACAAGAAAATCAAGTTTTACTAGAGCCTGTCTAGATACATGTACCTAGTGAAAATTCTTCACAGATTAGTTGACAATAATAAAAACCCTTCTTTACAAATAGTTCCAGCAAAAATTCTCAAAAGAGGATGATTTTACAAGCCCACTGCATGCCTTAACAAGAAGTATATCAAGTGAATTTTCTTAACAAATGAAGCTAATTTTACCAGAACACTTCTTTCCTAACACATGTATATCCAGTGAAAATTCTTTACAATGGAATATGGTTTTACTAGAACCCTTTCTTTACAAATATAATCTATGTATATCCTGTGAAAATTCTTCACAAACGAATTTGATTTAACTAGAACTTGTCGTCAACAAGTATATCCTGTGAAAATTCTTCACAAATTAAGTTGCTTTGACTAGAACATTGTAGTATATCTACACCGGCACTTTTGGGTTTCGTCTTTCCGCCGGTGTCAACATAAAAATATCAAATTTTAGAATTTTGGGAAAATATGAGCGATGCTGAGCTTTCTGTTATATTTTAGTTGATCATTTACAAGAATAAGCATCATTCGACACAGAAAGCATGAAGTTTTAGTGAATGAATGCTCCAAATCTTTTAAAAAATCGAAATCAAAATTGTACGGTTTCATCAAAACTGTACGGTTTTGTCGTAAAATTAAGACCGCCGATGACAAAACCGGACATTTCTGACGAAACCGTACTTGTTAAGTTTTCGTTTTTATAAGTGTTTAGGTGCACAAAAACTTGAAAAATTTCATGTTTTGCAAACAGAGATGCTTGTTGGTCAAAATTCATCGCGAACATACTTCAGAAAGGACTTCTTAAAGGAATAGGCTCACAAACTACTATATGTGCGTTTTATAAAAGCCTTTAGGTAGCTGAACAGTTTGCAACAAATTTCATGAAATTCAACCAAGGAATAAGAAAATTATAGCAGTTTGAAAATTTTGATGGCCCAACTCCAGAACGAGGCTGTGAGGGTATGACGTCACTCCCTCACAATCATGAAATTATAAATATCTGTCATTTCCATGCAAGTTTAAGAAAGAAAGTTGTTGAAATGCATTTCATTCACTTAATAGAATCATACAGATGTGTTTTCGAGTGTAAAAACTAAGCCTACGTCTGTAAATAAGCATTTTTCCTTTTTGGTCACGTGACTAGCTAAACAAAATGGCGGCCACCACAGGCGGCCATTGTTAAATCTTAAAATTGTCATATCTTCAAAACCACTAAACCGATTTTAATAAATGTGGTGTCAAAAGGATTGTTTCGCTGATCTCTTTGTATTGAAATGAAGGATAATGTTTGTAAACCTATTCCTTTAAGACGTATATTACAAATATAGGAAAGGTTGCATTTTGTCTACTGTAACACCGGTGGAAGGACGAAACGCAAAGTGCCGGTGTAGATATACCACAGTGTAGAACCCTTCATTACAAGTACATGTATATCTAGTGAAAAATATTTACAAATAAATTTGACTTTACTAGAACCCTTCTTTACAAATACAGCCAGTGAAAAATCTATACAAATTAAGTTGAAATTTCTAGTATATCCAGAAAAAATGCTTCACTAATGAATGTGACTTTACTAGAACACACACCTAAATTGCATGTTCTGCTTTATTTTTTGTTACATATCTTCAGGTGTTTCTCCAGTGATGCTCTCCATGTGAATCTCTTGCCACACACCGGACACTGATAACTGGGCTCTGCATGTAGCATGAGATGTTGCTTTAAATATCTATTATCTCTAAAAATCTTGTCACATACAGAGCATTTAGGGATTGGTTTAGGCTTTGCAATTCTACAGACATGTTTCTTCAGATAGCGATTAACACTGAAGCTCTTATAACATTTCAGGCATGTGTATGGTTTTGCTTCACTATGTGTCTGTATATGTTGTGTAAGGTACTCTTTACGACTGTACTTTTTATTGCAAATTTCGCACTGGTATTTTTTCTCCTCCATATGAACACTTTCCATATGCCGCTTGAGACTAAATGCTGCCACAAATCTATTACCACAAAGCTCACAGACATGATTGGTTTGCCATGTATGAACGAGTGCATGTCTATTAAGGTGGAATGTTGTGTAAAAGTATTTTTCACAAACAACACACTGGTGCTGAGGAGCATCATGGTAAAGCTGGTGTCTCTTCAAGCATGATCTTGATTTACAATTTTTCCCACATTTGTCGCAAATGAACACAGCAGCCTTAGACAATGACACTGCATCTGAAAATCAAAATACAATGCAACTGAAGACAAGACTTTACATTTTCATATGAAAGATGACATGTGCAGATTTTATTTGTTTATTTTCTGGTTTAATGTCACCATCAACGATTTTTCACTCATTTCAGAAAAAAACAATGCTTCTTTGTGCATTTATGAGTACTATGGGTAGTTTGTTATAGCCAAAATAAAAAGTTTCTACGCTAAACATAATGGTGATATTCAACCAACAACACGCAATTAATGTGAATAGACTTGGCCACTTGCATCAACTAAATCACATGACCAGTAAATGTGTTTCAAAAAGAAATGAAGACTATGACAATATCAAAACTTCTCTGTTTAGAATGTTTGAAAGAAAAAAGTTATGTTAAATTGAGAGCCCATTAAACTTCATTCTGACAAGCATTCTATAATACAGAAGAATAATGTAACATAAGGGAGCCCCCGCATGGGAAAACAAACAATCTGCATATGCAAAAACAAAGGCGCAGATAAGTTTCGCAGTAACTGCGAAGCTGATCAGCGCCTTTGTTTTTGCAACATGGATAGTACAATTCCTCTACTTTCTAAATCCCAAATCTTCTGTGACTGTACAGCCCGGTTTGTGTCAGACCTGGTCGGAACCCAAATTGTTGGTTTTGTCACGCACAGGCTCAAGTTTCACTTACCTTCTTGCTACTGTTTGTAATTTCCAAAATGTATCTGGCGAGAAAACTGAAGTAACAGACGTCAACCTCTAAATTTCCATGAGCTTTAAATTAGCTATAATGGAATAGATTTGCCAGCTGCATCAGACACTATTGAGACATTATTTTCAACCAGAAAGCGATGTGTACAGTAATGTAATGATGTGTACTGCGTATGTACACATGATTTTTTGCTCTGTACGCATAAAAAATTCAGACCTGTGCATACCATGTACGCAGTAAAAATGTGGTACGCAAACAGTTTTCGGTTTTATTTTCACTCAGACAAAATACCTTTAAAATTGTCACAAAACAACAACTTTTCAGCTAGTTTTTTTTCTGGTTGCTCTGTCAACAATGGAAATGTAGTTATAATAATGATAATATTAATGTAGCTTCTGATCATTCCATATTACATACCGGTATGCAACATATTATGTATATTCAATAGTGACATGTATACCATATATAATATGCTCTACATCCAGTGCCTTGGCCAGACAAATTGTTTACAAAGATTTTTCATGAAGTTTAATGGTAGTGTGTCACTTTGGTTCATAGAATATGCATTTTGTGTCAGTTTCTTGTTTAAAACTTAATACAAATACAGTATATTCAATATTCTACAGCCATCCCATTTTTTTCCTATTTTTTTCTCTCAAAATACTTATTATTTATACAAGGGACAATAATATGGTTTAAAAACATGCCTAAATGATAGAATAACATGTAATTACAGGATTACCAGTTCACTTGAATTTTCATACTTAAATATTTACATTTTTATTGGAATCGCCCTAGATGAAAGTATCTTTCTTGATGCTCTTCATTTCCCAATGTAAAACATTAAGTCACGTGATCTAGAGGCCACGCCTATGGATGGGGTGACATCAAAACCCATCCAGTGATGTTGTTTGTTTACTCTTGTTGTCGTGACGTTGGTCGCTTATCGCCATGACGTTAGGCGCGAAAATTTGACGTTTTGGCTGTTCCAAAATTACGTTCCAAAAGACGGATTTAATGTCAAATAACATGAAAATGAGCGGTGATATGCGCAATTAAAAATCTGATACTTGATTGATACTATAAAATGTAAATATAAGTATTGAAATTCAGATTTTAGCTTTCACTGGATGATGAAAAACATTAGCCCTTCGGGCTTCACAGACATTAAAACAGCCTAATGTTTTTCATCATCCAGTGAAAGCTAAAATCTGAATTTCAATCCTTAAATAAATGGTCTTATCCACACCTGTACACATATCTATAAGTTTGATTCTGGATGAGAGGTTAGAATAAGAATCCTCAGAAAACGTGTACACAGTTGTATATAGTCGGTATGTACTGTATATTCATTTTGATGCATACAGTACGCATTGTGAAAAATAATTATCTACTTCACTGTGCAGTATATCATTTTGAACAAAAAAATAGCAGATAAATAATTTTTCTGAAACATTTTTGCTGCAAAGAGTGAACTCCATAAAAAACATGTCATATTAGCAATAAAGCCATCTCTCTCCAACGTATGTTGTATCTGATTTGATATTAGACTGTGAGAAGTCATGCTGTCCAAAATGACTACACAGAAACAAACAAAACTCGAAAGTCAATGATCTTCAATTCCAAACATCAGGAAAACATGTCCAACTAATGTATATACCTAAAGCCACACTTTTAGTAAAATGGTGTGTTTCAGGCTATACCTATTTTACTAATTTTTGCTCTAAACATAGATTGTGGGTACTCATGAGAACTGCATCACCAAGGTTTTGAGCAACTATAAAAAATATCAAAATCATTCAAAAGATTTTTTTCATTTTTACAGCTTTAGAAAGATATACTTCATGGGCATGTTTTCTTAATGAATTCCTAATAAAACAGCATTTACCAGTCACATGATCTTGATCTCTGTGAATATGAAAATTAAATCACAATTTGACCACAGTATCAAGTGATGAATAACATAAGTCAAGATTAGTTGAATATACATGTACGGCTTCAATCAAAGCATTCAAGGACAATTAGCTTTGCTAATATACAGGTATATAAGACACGCAGAACTTGGCTGGTCTCACATGTGCTGTGTGTGTGGCCTGATCCACACAGCAGTAAGTTGAGCGAATGATTAAGACTCTCTTAGCTACTAGGCCATGGGCACGGGGCTGCCTTATTATTATTTTAATGATGAGATGATAAAGTTTTTCGCCAAACTGAACTTGATTAATATGAATCCAATTGCTTGAAGAGCATCATGTCATGGACAATTTCTATGCAAGGTCAGACAATGCTGATAGACCGAATCTTGAACATCACAGCATGCTAAAAACAGGAGACATAAGAATCACAAGGCAGAATCTATACCATAAAATTTATTTTAAAATTGCTTTACAAAAGCAATATGCAGCCTTTCCCAGAGCCCTGATGCCATGAGATGATAAGTGCATAGACATTTGAATGTGAAAAGGTGCAAACAATTGTCAGACAACAACCCACTACAGCACATCATTATATGACAAGCTGCATACTTAAATGAACAGCACAAAAATATACGACTGTTTAGCAGAATTTGTGTAAACCTGATTGGAAACCTCAAGGACAACATGTTCCATATACAACTCACCTTTCTTCCCCATCTCAGGTTCTGCAACCTCCAGCTTGGGAGTCCTATCTCCTATTGAAGTAGATGCTGCACTTGTCTCCACATGGGATTCCATATCTTCTATGGATTCCATATTTTCACCATCTGATACTTCACCTGTGTTATCAATATAGTCATCATTATCAGATTCAGGTTCCACTTTAACTTTGCTTTTATCACCAGTTCCATCTGTGGTCTTAACTGAAGATGGTGTGAAAAACATTCCTCCATGTTCAAAATGTAGTGGTTCTAAGTTAATGTCATCCATTGCACTGTCTTTATTTGTTTTTACCTCATGAGCTACAGTGTCAGCTTGGTCATTCTGAACACTCTCTAAACTATCATTCATATCCAGACTTAACTTTGTATTTTTGGTTGAACTGTCATTTGACTTTCTCTTACGTTTCTTTCTCCTTTGACCTTTGTCAGGGTCAGGCTCAGTTTTGCTAGGTTTAGCATCAGTAAAAATTTGCTCACAATCTTGAGACTGGTCTTGTTTTGCATAATCAGTGTTTGACACAGTCTCTGGCTGGTATATAAGGCCTGGTTTTGCTCTGACTTCACCCCGAGATGACGACTGAGCCACACTGTGATCTGGATCAGATAAAGCTCTCTCAGCAGCAACAGCAGTCATATGAGTGGCATCTTTCACTGTAGGTGACTCCAATGTTTCTAAAAGAAAAATAATATAGATGTTTTGTGACCAAATTGTACTACTGCACAGCTATCTACACACTTTCAGTATTAACAAGTATAAGTGTTTTCAAAACGCTTGTGATCTCTTAGCACTACATGTATTTTCACTGCATGACCATGTATAAACCCATGGCGACAACCACAGACCGAAAAGACTCTGGCAGCTCAGTTCAACGAGAGCTTTCATACCCGAGATGGCATGCGGTATTTAGTGTGACCCAAACACAGCTGCCTCATCCAATCAAGTATGACCAGAAGTCAGAGGTCAATTTACAACAAGAGGACCAATGGTCCTGTAAACGCTCACCTGAGATCTGCTTCATATACCAATAAACATATTTGAATATTATGGTATTTAACCCCAGTGCAGGGGCAGATGAAGCCCTTGCGCCATTTTTTTTTTTCAGAATAATCAATATTCTGTCCATTTGCCAATTTCCTGCTGATTTTCCCCTTCAAATAACATTTTAAAATCAGATGAGCTCCTGGGGTCCATTTTTTTTCAGAATCATTAAATTTCTGCCCTACTGCCCATTTCCCGCAAGACTTTCACTTAAAATGACATTTTAAATGTTTTCCCCATTCAAATGCATTGATGACCTATGTTGACCTTGCCATAAAATAGGTCAAGGTCACCACAGGGTCATGTTTTATATATACATTGTGGTACTTGAGTCATCCATACTTCATGCAAAGTTTCGTTGAAATCGGTTCACCGGTTCTGGAGAAGAAGATATTTTAAGGGTTTTTACCATATATGGGCATGGCGGCCATCTTGGTCATGTGACCTGGATTATTTATATACACATTGGTTCCCACTTCCTATAGATGCTTCATATAAAATTTGGCTTTGATTGGCCAAGTGATTTCAGAGAAAAAAATCTTTGAAAAGTGTGTATGGACGACAGACCGGCCAAGGTCAAGAGATGACCTTGACCTAAATTAATCATATACCTTCATCTAATCCATTAGTTGTTTGCATCTACCACTTTTCAGATCTCAGGCTGCAATAGATTTCAAAAAATAGCTAATTTACACTTTTTCCATTATAAGTCTATGGAAACTTAAAGTTACCATAGCAACCAGAGTTCTTATCCGACTGGAATAAAAAACACAAATTATATAAAGGCTACTGTCAGGAACATGTATACAACGTACAGGATTCATCCACTCGACAGTTTCTGAGAAGATTTTTGAATGTTTTTTTTTTTTCAAAATTTTGCCCTTTATGGGGCCCCAGCAACCAATCAAAATAAAGGATTAGGACAAAACTCGCAAGAAATGTCAAACACTACTCAATAAACATTTCTGCAAAAACAAAATTCAAATGTCTGCAATTTTAGCAGAAAAGTAGCCGATTTCCACTTTTCCCATTATAAGTCTATGGAAGCTTTAAGTTGCCATAGCAACCAGAGTTCTTATCCGCCTGGAATAAAAAACACAAATTATGTAGAGGCCACTGTCAGGAACATGTATACAAAGTATAGGCTTCATCCCCTTGACAGTTTCTGAGAAGAAGATTTTTGAATGTTTTTCGAAATTTTGCCCTATATGGGGCCCCTGCAACCAATCAAAATGAAGGATTAGAACAAAAGTCACATGAAACGTAGAAGACTACTCAATAAACATTTCTGCAAAAACAAAATTCAAATATCTCCAACAAGACAGCAAAAACTGGCAATTTTCACTTTTTTCCATTATAAGTCTATGGGAAGCATAAGTTGCCATAGCAACCAGAGTTCTTATCCGATCAAAATAAAAAACACAAATATTCGTTCCCCCCCCCCCCCCCCCCCACCTGTAGATGCTATATGTGAAATATGAAAAGATTCGGCTTGGCAGCTTCAGAGGAGAAGTCGTTTGAAAACATTGACGATGATGGACGACGGACGACGCACGGACGCCGGCTCGACCACTATACTATAAGCTCACCTATGAGCCTTCGGCTCAGGTGAGCTAACAAGATTCCAACCCTGTTCAATTATATATGCACTCTTGCCACGCACTCTCAATCTGGCGAGATCACAATCAGATTTGCGAGGACACAGTTAATTCATCAAAATAATTTAAGTTTTAAAAAACATCATTTTAAATTTGGATGACAAAAATATGAGCCCTAGTCATGGGAAACCAGATTATTGCATATGCAAAAAGGAGGCTCAAATCAGCGCCTTTGTTTTACTAGACAGACAGGACAATTCCTCTTCTTCTTAAATCTAAAATTTCAAGCTTCTACCCATCTTCTTTGGATGTACAGGCAGGTCTGTGTCAGACAGTCAGACCTTGTCAACCAGAGGACCAATGGTCCTGTAAACGCTCATGTGAGACCTATTTGTCACTTTTTCCCATGTATAAGCCTATGTCTCCAAAATTGACCATGCCATGTCATCCTAGGTTCATCATTTGAAGAAACTATGATGGGCTGGAGTCCCAAATGCAACATACCAAGTTTCGTGAAAATAAGCCTGCCTGTTCTGGAGAAGAAGACTTTTGAGTGGTTTTTACCATATATGGGCGTGGCAGCCATCTTGGTTAGGTGACCCGTGTTTCGCGATCAAACTTTTGCCCCCCTACCCATGGATGCTCCACATAAAATTTCACTTTGATTGGCCAAGCAGTTTCAGAGAAGAAGATCTTTGAAAAGTGTGTATGGACGACAGACCAGCCAAGGTCAAGAGATGATGTTGACCAAAATTAATCACATACCTTCATCTACTCCATTAGTTGTTTGCATCTACCACTTTTCAGGCCTCAGGCTGCAATAGTTTTCAAAAAATCCATAGTTTTCACTTTTTCCCATGTAAAAGCCTACGTTTCCAAAATTGACATTGCCGTAAAATAAGTCAAGGTCATCCTATGGTCATCATTTGATCAAACTATGATGGGCTGGAGTCCCAAATGCTACATACCAAGTTTCATGAAAATCGGCCAGCCAGTTCTGGAGAAGAAGATTTTTGAGTGGTTTTTAACATATATGGGCGTGGCGTCCATCTTAGTCATGTGACCTGGATTTCGCAATCAAACTTTCGTCTCCCCTACCCTAGAAGATCTTTGAATAGTGTGTATGGACGACAGACTGGCCAAGGTCAAGAGATGACCTTGACCTAAATTAATCACATACCTTCATCTACTCCATTAGTTGTTTGCATCTACCATTTTTCAGGCCTCAGGCTGCAATAGTTTTCAAAAAATCCATAGTTTTCACTTTTTCCCATGTAAAAGCCTATGTTTCCAAATTTGACCTTACCGTAAAATAGGTCAAGGTCATTCAAGGGTCATCATTTTATCAAACTACGATGGGCTGAAGTCCCCGATCAGGGATCTCTCTAGGATTTTGAAAACAGGAGTCCGGGACTCCTCCAAAAGAAAAAGAAGGAGTCCCAGACAAAATTTAGGAGTCCCACTATATATAGAAACTCAATTACAATGATCCTAAATTTTTTGGACAAAGAAAAATCATAATTATTTTACCTCTTTATAAACTGGGTTTGGGGCTTCTATTTCTAAAGACAATAATATTGACCATGGCACTTGTCAAAACCTTACTCTAACCTGATGGTATAAAATGACATGCTATCAATTGTAGAATTGGTTAAATTAAACATTCTTAGTAGTGTGGTTACACTATTTAGGTACATGGGAGGGGGGGGGGGGTCTCTATCAGACCAGACCAAAAATGTGTGTTATAATGCACTTCAAAATTAGCTCCTTTTGTAGACAAAGCCTTCCTGTGACATCTGTCTACTATATAATGTTAGGTGTATATCATTTACTTTCGCCTGTTCAGTTATGAGTTTGGGGTCAATGAGGGGTGACCCCTCAAAGGCTGGATTTGTAGGAGCCTACTGTCAACATGGTCAAATGACAAGATTGTCTTGCATTCTTCATTACTAAAATATGGACACTAAACCTCTTTTTGAACACTTTAAACAGTTTTACCAACAATTTATGATTTAGAGGCAACAAGAACAAACAAATAATCACGATCTTTCCATTAATTCTAAAGTCGCGAAAACTAATGCATTTCAAAAATCGGTCCAAAAGTATAAAATTTTTGCTTTTTTTAATCGTTTATGTAATTCAATTGATCATTAAATGAGAATGGCTAGGTTTTCACAAGATTTTATGACTTTAAATTGTTGTAGACCGATCAACCATAACATGTTAACACAAAGACACATGTTATGAACGCGACCGACACATTGATCAGGCGCCGGAGGCGTGAAACTTTATCGCATGTCTAATTTGCCTTGGGACAACACCTTTAATTTGAGTAATCCCTATCTTGATTGGAGATAATTGATTCTTGGAGCTAACAAACAACAAAGCCAAGGTAAAGATATGCATTTTGGGACGTCTCACGGCGAAAAAATCTTGCGTCCCTTGGAATCATCTCTTGGCAGAATTATGCGTCTGAGCCCAAGTTTTCTCGTCCAGGGACGCCGAATCTGGCGTCCTCGAGATCCCTGCCCGATGCTACATGCCAAGTTTTGTGGAAATCGGCCCACCGGTTTCGGAGAAGAAGATTTTTGAAGGGTTTTTACCATATATGGGCGTGGCGGCCATCTTGGTCATGTGACCCGCATCTCGCGATCAAACTTCAGTTCCCCCTACCCATGGATGCTCCACATAAAATTTCACTTTGATTGGCCAAGCGGTTTCAGAGAAGAAGATCTTTGAAATTGTGGACGACGGACGGACAGACGGACGGACGGACCGACGGACGAACGCCAGATCATGGCCATCCTATAAGCTCACCTTGTGAGCCGAAGCTCAGGCGAGCTAAACAAGAACTCCGCGGAGGTCGATATCGCACCTGCATTGGGCAAAGTCAATAGACCATGAAATATAGTTAAAGGGCACCGGGTCAAGGTGCATGCTTGAAGGGTATGTCAAGGACAATTACTATGCAAGGTTTCAGACTCGCAGCTATCTCTGATGTCGAGAAAACCAAACTTCTACGTAAAAATTTTCAAAGTCAGTGGACCGTGAAATATAGGTCAAGGGCACCGGGTCAAGGTGCTTGCTTGAAGGGTATGTCAAGGACAATTACTATGCAAGGTTTCAGACTTGCAGCTATCTCTGATGTCGAGAAAACCAAACTTCGACGTAAAAATTATCGAAGTCAGTGGACCATGAAATATAAGTCAAGGGCACCAGGTTAAGGTGCGTGCTTGAAGGGTATGTCAAGGACAATTACTATGCAAGGTTTCAGACTCGCAGCTATCTCTGATGTCGAGAAAACCAAACTTCGACGTAAAAATTTTCAAAGTCAGTGGACTCGCAGCTATCTCTGATGTCGAGAAAACCAAACTTCGACGTAAAAATTTTCAAAGTCAGTGGACTGTGAAATATAGGTCAAGGGCACTGGGTTAAGGTGCGTGCTTGAAGGGTATGTCAAGGACAATTACTATGCAAGGTTTCAGACTCGCAGCTATCTCTGATGTTGAGAAAACCAAACTTCGACGTAAATGTTGACAAAACTTTGACGTAAAAATTTTCAAAGTCAGTGGACCGTGAAATATAGGTCAAGGGCTCTGGGTTAAGGTGCGTGCTTGAAGGGTATGTCAGGGACAATTACTATGCAAGGTTTCAGACTCGCAGCTATCTCTGATGTCGAGAAAACGAAACTTCGACGTAAATGTTGACGGACGGACGAACGCACTAACGGACGAACGAACGAACGTACGGAAATTTGAACTCCTATATCGCACCATGCTATAAGCAGGTGCAATAAAAATCCATAGTTTTCACTTTTTCACATGTAAAAGCCTATGTTTCCAAATTTGACATTGCCGTAAAATAGGTCAAGGTCAACCCAGGGTCATCATTTTAGCAAATTATGATGGGGTGGAGTCCCAGATGCTACATACCAAGTTTCGTGGAAATCGGCCCACCGCTTCTGGAGAAGAAGACTTTTGAAGGGTTTTTACCATATATGGGCATGTGATCATGTGATCAAGTTCCCGTGAACAAACTTTCATTCCTCCTACCCATGCAGGCTCCACATAAAATTTCAACTTGATCGGCCAAGCGGTTTCAGAGAAGATGATCTTTGAAATTGTGAAGGCCGACGGATGGACAGACGCTGGAGCATGGGTATACTATAAGCTCACCTGTGAGCCTTCCGCTCAGGTGAGCTAAAAACCAAGAAGAACGGTTTCCTGGTGAAGCTCTTATGCACTTACTGTTGAGACAATGTTGTGAGAACTTTGACTGTATATCCCCCTTATCCTGTAGGAAATATCTCCCATACTGTGATCCCAGCTGATAGAGGGCACCATCGACTGTACTGGCTGATAGTATCACCGTCTCCTCATCAGTCTCACTGGACAATTGCTCTGCCTGAAAGTTAACACGAAAAAATTAATGGAATTTGTTTGTTTGCTTGAGGTTGGACGTCCCAGTTAACAATTTTTCAGTCATGTAGCGATGAAACCGCCACTTTTGGAGTATTAATCATTACTTAAGCGAGAATAAAACATTGTCTTGCTCATCTACTCAACACTCAATCCCAGCGAGTTTTGAACCAAGAACCTCTCAAATCGGGTCCAACCATAGGGGCCCGGCCCATGTTTTGGTTGATTTGTGACACATATTAAGTGAAAACAGGTATACAATGTAAAATTAAAGTCAATAATTTTACAATGTATACCTATTTTCGCTTAAGGATGTTCGCTGCCAATGAAAAAGTATTCAAACTTTTTTTCTTACCACTCTTTTTTGATTCCAAACTACAATATAAGACATTTGAAAGCAAAATAAATATAGGGTAGTGTGCATTTTTTCAAGCTACGGGCCTCTGAATGAGACCTCTGAGCATCATGTTTTAAATTTAGTAAATTTAATTTAATTTTTAATCCTTTAAAACAAACCTGTCTTGAACAAAAATACACCTAGAATGCTTTCAACAGTCATAATATTTACGTAACGCAGACTATTTCGGACCAAACGCATAGAAAAAATTGCAACTGGAAGTGAATGACAAAATTTTACGAGTATTTATCCAACCCTACCCCCATACTTGAAAAGTCGGAAAAAATCAATATTTTGAAATGTGCCAAACCCATATTCGTTTATTCAAACTTTTTCTTGTATTTTCACACAACATAGAACTTTGTAATATTGTTCGAATAAAAGAAAGAAATATATAGGGTAGTGTGCATATAAGAGAGAACCAACAACTTGAAGATCACCATTTTCAGCCTTTTTCCAGCTGTTTTGTTTCTTTAAGCCCATTTCATAAAACCGCCTAAAATTTTAAAAACCAGCACACCAAAGACACAAAGACTGACTTAGAAGACCATGTACACATATACTGCAGCTTAAATAAACAAAGAAATAGTGTAATTAATTTGAAAATGTGTAATATTCAAGTTTAATCTACCCTACCCCCTAAATTTCACTGACAACTAAATTTTTCTGAAAAGTTGCAGAAAATGGGGTGAAAAAATGAAGTTTCTTAGATTGACAATTTTCATGGCTTGTTCAATGCATATCATCATTATGTATCCAAATATGAAATATTGGGAAAATATCTGCAACCGTTTACGAGATATTCAACAAAAGAAAAACCGGAAGTTCCGAAATGTCAAATGTTAGCAGCGAACATCCTTAATATGTGTCACAAATCAACCAAAACATGCGCCGGGCCCCTATGGGTCCAACACTCTAATACTAGGCCACCAGGCTCACTCAAAGAATGTACTCTTAGTTACTACTCTAAGTAAACACTGTTTAGTTTGCTTTAGAACTAAATGGTTAAGAAATGACTTAACTGTAAAGAAATTTAACCAAATGGACCTGAGCAATGAACAGAAGCCTTAACATTAAAACATCACATGAACTCATTAGAAGCACCTTCATTAAACCACTGGTATGCATCTACATGCATATGAGCCACGTCATGAGAAAACTAGATTTCTGCCTATGCAAAAACAAAGGTGCAGATCAGCTGTGCAGTAACTGCACAGCTGATCAGAGCCTTTGTTTTCACTACTCGGATAGTACAAAATCTCTTCTACTTATAGCCAAAATATCAAGCCTCTGGCCTTCTTCTGTGACTTTACAGGACGATTTGTGTCGCACCTGGTCGGAAACCCCAAAGACCTTTTTTCACGTTGTGGCTCATGTCATATCCTTACTGTCTTGCTGTGCATTTTTTCAAAAAAGAGTTTAACTTTAATGCTGAGTATCCTTATTATCAAGTATAAAGTTGAATAGAGAACTTTACTGCAAAAGTGTGTACTATAATTAAAATTTTATTTTCCCCCTATTAAGTTGCACTATGGGTTTTTGGAGCAGGTGTGTTCTTTCATTTGTTTGTTTTGTTGCTTAATAATGTCCCAGTCTGTCAGTGTCAACAGTTATGCTTATTTCATGATGTTGCCTCTATTTTATGGAACTTCTACCTAATGTTGGGCTAATTAACTCATTCAAGCCTGGTGTCCTTTTTATGGGACATAGGCAAACAGAATAGCCCCAGATGTGACACCGCAGAACGCGGCATCCCATCTGGGGCTATTCTGTTTGCTTAAGGGAATTTCATCGAAAAAAGGAATAAAAATTCCAAATCACTCCTAACGGCCCTAAACATGAAAGTGGACTCACCCAAATGATAATGATGGGAAAATCCATTCGTCAAATATGGGTTAAGTTAAATAAATTATTCTAACAATGTTGGTTTACCAGAAACTGTATTTGACTCCTGAGAACCACCTTCAATGCAGTTTTGTAACCAGGAATATCTCTCATCATCTCCATGCCTGTGACTGGATATTAAATTTTGTTGCCCTGACCTACTCAACAAACATCAAAAGTATCTGAAAAAAAAAGAAACATTTAAAGTTATTCATTTCCTCATAGTGCCTCTCATTTAAATAAATATATATACATATATATTTTAAGGATTTCTTTCAAAACCTGGGAATAAAAGGACCCATGGCTAGACTAAGGGTAAGAACAGCAAACCAGAGGACCAATGGTCCTGTAAACGCTCACCTGAGACCTGAGATATATACCAATAAACTTGTTTGACTAGAATGGTAATATACATGTATATAACCCCAGGGCAGGGTCAGAGCAACCTCTGGAGTCACTTCTTTTTTAAATCATAAAGATTCAGTCCATTTGCCAATTTACTGCAAGTTTTGCCCTTCAAATGACATTGTAACAATTTTCTCCATTCAATTGCGTGGGCAACCTAAGTTGACCTTGCCGTAAAAAAGGTCAAGGTTATCCCAGGGTCATGATTTGACCAAACTTTGTAGAGCTCCATTGCCTGATGCTTCATGCCAAGTTTCAAAATCATAGGCCTTCTGGTTCTGGAGAAGAAGATTTTTAAAGGTTTTTGCTATTTATAGCCTTGGTGGCCATCTTGGTCATGTGACCTTGACCAACTTGACAAACTTTCATTTACTCTTCCTAAGAATGCTCCTCATAAAGTTTGGCTTTGATTGGCCGAGCGGTTTCAGAGAAGAAGATGTTTGAACATTACGGTCATACACATGTATAAAGCCCCTGGGCAGGGGCAGACAACCCTCTGGGCCAAAAGTATTTTCATAAACATGAATATTCTGTCCATTTTCTCATTCCTAACAAGTTTTTTGCCATTAAGTGACATTTTCCTGTTTTTTTCCCATTCAAATGCATGGGCGGCCTAAGTTGACCTTGCTGTAAAAAAGGTCAAGGTCATCCCAGGGTCATAATTTATATAAACTATGTAGAGCTCCATTGCCTGATGCTTCATGCCAAGTTTCAAACTCATAGGCCTTCTGGTTCTGGAGAAGAAGATTTTTAAAGGTTTTTGCTATTTATAGCCATGGCAGCCATCTTGATCATGTGACCTTGACCATTTATACAGACTTTCATTCACTCTTCCTAAGAATGCTCCACATAAAGTTTGGCTTTGATTGGCCAAGCGGTTTCAGAGAAGATGTTTGAATAATTTGGTCATACACATGTATACTGCCCCGGGGTTGGGGCAGACAGACCCCTGGGGTCCAAATTTTTTCAGAATCATCAATCATAAGTCCATTTGCCCATTTCCTGCAAGTTTTTCACTAAAAATGACATTTTAACACTTTTCCCCATTCAAATGCATGAGCGACCTATGTTGACTTTGCCGTAAAATAGGTCAAGGTCATCCCAGGGTCATGATTTATATAAACTTTGTAGAGCTCCAGTCACTGATGCTTCACACCAAGTTTCAAAATCATTGGCCTTCTGGTTCTGGAGGAGAAGATTTTTAAAGGTTTTTTCTATTTATAGCCATGGCGGCCATCTTGGTCATGTGACCATGACCATTTTATATAAACTTTCTTTCCCCCTTCCCAAGGATGCTCCATATGAAGTTTGGCTTTGATTGGCCCAGCGGTTTCAGGGGAGAAGATGTTTCATTATTATGGAAATATACATGTATATAGCCCCGGGGCAGGGGCAGACAAGCCCCCAGGGGCTAAAATTTTCCATTAACATTAATCTTCTGTCCATTTGCCTATTCCCAGTAAGTTTTACCCATTAAATAGCATTTTACCATTTTTTCCCATTCAAATGCATTGGCGACCTAAGTTGACCTTGCCGTAAAATAGGTCAAGGTCATCCTAGGGTCATGATTTATATAAACTATGATGGGCCAGCGTCCCCAATGCTACATACCAAGTTTCGTGGAAATCGGCCCACTGGTTCTGGAGAGGTTTTTGCTATTTATAGCCATGGCGGCCATCTTGGTCATGTGACCTGGACCATTTATATAAACTTTCGTTCCCCCTTCCTAAGGATGCTCCACATGAAGTTTGGCTTTGATTGGCCAAGTGGTTTCAGAGGAGAAGATCTTTGAAATTGTGAACGACGGACGACGGACGGACGATGGAGCATGGGTATACTATAAGCTCACCCGTGAGACTTCGGCTCAGGTGAGCTAAAAAGTAGCAATATAAAGATACGGCTATATTGTCACGGTGTAACAGATATAACAGCCATATATCCCAAAAAGAGTAATCTTAAAATCGTATCATTATACACACTACAGCATTTATATTTACCAGTTTAACTCCTTGCCTTGGTTTCTACTACGGCAACTCGCCACATACATGTATTTTCAGAATTTGGAGCAATCAAAGACTACTAAAATCACTATTACACCCATTTTTTTTTTTTTTTTTTTTTTTTTTACGATAGGCCCAATAAGTTGTGAAAACAAGCCAAGCGATATAGATTCCAGACAATCGTAGTAGACTTTCAAAAATATAAAATCAAAATGAATATTTTCATCAAAACATTGCATACTCTTTTAGATTAATGCATAACATTAATTCCAAGTTCCGAAATTCGTAATATTTTGTATATACTATGATTTTGTTGTTAGCAACTAAAAAAATAGTAACGCATATCGATAATTTGGGTGAGTCCACTTTCATGTTTAGGGCCGTTAGGAGTGATTTGGAATTTTTATTCCTTTTTTCGATGAAATTCCCTTTGACACCGTCCCCCATGGCAAGCTACTACACAAGCTAGATGCATATGGAATTAGAGGTAGTTTACACAAGTGGCTCAGCTCCTTCCTCCAAGACAGGCAGATGAGAGTGGTAGTAGAAGGGGAACACTCTGAATCAGCTCCAGTTGAGTCCGGGGTACCGCAGGGGACGGTGTTGGGGCCATTGATGTTCCTTTGCCATATCAACGACCTTCCTGATACAGTTAAGTCTCAAGTTCGACTCTTCGCGGACGATTGTTTACTCTACAGACAGATAAAAAACCAAAATGACCATTTAATATTGCAGAATGACTTGAATGAACTTGAAAAATGGACTGCCAAGTGGGGCATGCGTTTTAATGCCAAAAAATGTTATACCTTATCTATCTGCCAAAAATCATCAAGGTTCTATCAATTAGACAGTGAAATTCTTCAGGAAGTAAACACATCTCCATACCTAGGAATTACAATATCAAATGACTTACAGTGGAAAACTCATATTACTAACATTGTGAAAAAAGCAAATTCAACACTGGGATTTTTACGTCGTAATCTTAAGTACTGTCCAATGGAATGTAAAAGACTAGCATACATCGCGTTAGTACGATCAACTTTGGAGTACAGTGCTATAGTTTGGGACCCGTATCAACAACAAGACATTCAGTCACTTGAAAAAATCCAGAGATTTGCCGCAAGATTTATTAAAAATGACTATCACTCAAGATTCGAAGGGTGCGTAAGGGAGATGCTCCAGGACCTGAAGTTACAACCACTACAACAACGCAGACTGGAATCAAGACTGGTTATGCTATATAAAATTGTTAGGGGTATGGTACCAGCAATCAATGCTGACGAGGTATTTATTCCAATTAGGAACAAAAGACAAATCCGAGCAAAAAAACAAACACCAAGACTATTACACATCTAACTTTGTGAATAAATACACACAAAACAACTCAGAGTGTTATAAAGTACCTGAATCAAACACAGATCAATTCAGAAACTCTTTCTTTGTGAAAACTACCAGTGACTGGAACTGTTTATCAGACGACCACATTCGCGCAGAGACAGTCAACAGCTTTAAGACAGCTGTCTATTCGTATGTAACTAGTCAATAAATGCGCACACCCGCGTTTAAAGTACCAGAATTGGTCCTACCGTCAAGTAAATACAGATACAGAT
Organism: Rugalucina vietnamica; assembly: GCA_964017185.1. NCBI lineage: Eukaryota > Metazoa > Mollusca > Bivalvia > Lucinida > Lucinidae > Rugalucina > Rugalucina vietnamica. The sequence goes on from OZ024872.1 coordinate 67,027,339, forward strand.
ACAGATGACCAAGGTTACCACATCCACCAAATGAGGAAAATAGCGGGAGAGATGACCAATACTGAATCCTTTTCACGGAAAAGTACCTATATCTATCAAACGCAAATAAACGGTTTTCAGATAAAACAGTATACCGGTACACAGCACTACTTGATGGGTGAGCATGCTTTTCCTCCACCGATGGGGTTTAGGTGTGCCTTGGCTCGGCTGTTCGTTACAGCAATGTATTCTAGTTACATTTAAATAGAAAAAGTATGTTTGCACAATAAGATGGAAATAGCAATTTTTGTCTGGATGTGTTTCTGAAGAACAAAGGCAAAGGATGAAAAATGGTGGTTTCCAGATTTCCCTCCCTCCCCAAACAGTGATCAAATCTTTCAGTGTATTCTATAATATGAAATAAAGGCACACTGCCTTAGCCGCAAACACACACGCTAAACCTTTTGCTAGAAATTTTTGTTGATTAACTTAATTTAATCGTTACCGTCATCTTCAAGTGAAGTATTGTCAATTTGGTGTGACACCAGTAAACCATTCAGATTCAGTGTCTATCCAGCCGTCCAGTGGGAGAATACCAGACTATTTTGATTTGATTTGAAGGAGTGAGTTCTCAGCTCCCTGCTCCCTGATTCACCATTTAGGTGGGTGGAGGTTGGAGACAGGTAGGTAGGTAGGTAGGTAGGTGGGTGGATGTAGGTGGGTTGGTTGATAGATGTAGGCAGGTTGGTAGGTGGTAGGTCGGAGGGTGGAGGAAGGCAATTAGGTGGTTGGATGGGGGAGGTAGGTGGGTGGATGAGTGGACGTAGGTAAGTAGGTGGTAGGTAGCTAGGTAGTTAGGGGTGGAAGTAGGTAGGTAGGTGGGTGGAGGTAGGTAGATTAGTAGGTATGTAGGTACGTGAGTGGGTTGAGATAGGTAGGTAGGTGGGCGGGGGTAGGTAGGTAGTTATACAAGTAGGTGGATGGGTGGAGGTAGGTAGGTAGGTGGGTGTGTGGGTGGAGGTAGGTAGGTAGGTCGTAAGATAGGTAGCTGGATGTGATGAATGGATGGTGGGTGGAAGTAGGTAGGTAGGTAGGTAGGCAGGTGATGGTAGGTAGGCAAGTAGGTGTGTGGGTGGATGTAGGTAGGTAGGAAGGTGGTTAGGTTGGTAGGTTGATTGGTATGTAGGTTGGTGAGTAGGTAGAAATGAAGATGGGTTGGTATTTAGGTAGGTGGTAGGTGGTATGTAGGCAGGTAGGTGGATATGTGGTTTGAGAATGGCGGGTTGGGTTTGTTGATAGGTAGGTAGGTAGGTATGTAAGTGAGTGAGTGGCTGGAGTTGGGTGGATGGAAGTAGGTAGGTGGATGGGTATTTGGGTGGAGGTAGGAAGGTAGGTAGATAGTAGTTGGGTGGATGTAGGTGCGTGGAGGTAGGTTGTCCGCTGGGTGTGTGGGTGGATGTAAATAGGTAGGTAGATAGATAGTGGGTGGGTGGATGGGTGGGTGGAGGTAGGTCGGTGGGTGGGTGGAAGTAGGTGGGTGGCAATGTGTATGTAGGGTAGGTTAACAAAAAAGGTTGAAAAAGGTATAAATAATTTGGCTAAAAACCCAAACAAGAGGGTTTGGTGTGTACTAGTGAAGGGTCTCCGACTAAAAGCCAAAACGACTGTTGGGACCGAAACGACACGTTGGGTATCTGACAGGTCGATACGACTAGTGGGGCCGAAACGACCTGTTACAGATGTTTTGGGGTGTTCGAATCGAGAGAGAAACTATTCGCGCCCGAAACGACCTTTTTGTGGATCGGTTTGCTCGGCTCGAACCGGAACTGGAAAAAAGTCCGGTAAACCGTGTTACCCAGAGATTGTCGTCTGAATTTGTAAATTTTGCTTTTACTGTCTAAAAACTTGCCTCTGATAATGGTTTTTCGCAGAAAATTTTTGTATGGGGGATGACAGAAAAATTATTTTCATGTCATAATCTTGATATTAGTTTGTCCTAATAGGACCTGCAAAAATTTTGAAAATCGGTGAACAAGTAAAGTTTTTATGGCCAAAATGAATTTTGCATAGGGATTTTGCATTGGCAAGGGAGATAATCGGTGATCGTGAAAATGCATATTTTTCGAGAAGTTTTACCTGATCATGAAGATTTCGTCACAGGTATGTCATTTGTGTCAATTTATAATAATTTTGAGCAATCATAATTAAATAGTTAGAATTTAAAAATTTTGCGGGAAAATATTTACCTCCCTTCCATGAGATTTTTGTACAGGAAATCCCCATTCAAAAATGTTTTTGACCAGAACTTTTTTATTTGTCAACCGATTTTCAAAATTTTTGCTGCACATTTTGCGACAAACTAGATGCTTAATTGTGCCAAGAAAATATTTCTTCTACATTTGAACAGTTGTAAGATATCTGCGAAAAACCATTATCAGACACTACGAAACAGACTTTAATATTTTTTTCACAGTTTTGTAAACAAATTTGATCTGAAATAGGACTTTTGGAAGTACGTTTCACATAGAAAAACGGTTTAGTCCAGAAAAGAAATGTACAAATTTCCCAGAATTAACGACAAAAATGGCCGCCCACAGAATTCCCCTTCCGGTTTGTGCTTCTCGCTTTGTAACAACAATACCATTTCCGAATACCATTTCCGATGTCCAGAATCAGGTGAACCCCGAAGGTTCGTCGTCTGGCTCTGTAATTCTTCTTTATACTTTATGTTAACTTCCAGGTGTAGCGTATTCTTGACCTCTATAATATATTATCTACGTTTTGTAGTTGCGTTTAGCTTTAGTTGCATTAGTAATTAATACTCCTGTATTAACTCTCTATAATAATGACCAATGTTTAACTTTCATATTATATGCAGTTAATACTCCTGTATTAAATCTCTGTAGTGACCACTGTATAACTCTCGTATTACATGGAAATTAAGACAATATCCCCGAAATTATAAAAAATGTCACAAATGTATATTTAAACCTTTAACTAGCACAACAGTGCAACAATTTCACATAAGAAAGGCACAACGGTGCAACATATTTACATTGTTTGTGTTTCTACTGCATATTTTTACTAATGTCCACCAGGGTCAAGGCCAACCATGGCCTCACCCTCACCTGCATGTCCTTCAGTCCTATCTTGAACCTGAACTATTTTGCCCCTACTGATTTTTAGATTCTTTTCATGTAGAATATTTGTTCTGTACCGCTTGTTTTCCCTCAATTTAAAAGCTTCTTCCCTTTGTTTCTTAGTTAAGACCGGAGTAAAGTATATGTTCCTAAAAATCTCATCTTTACTCTGACGCAGATAGGTGTTAGCTTTCATTATGGATCTTTTAGACTCAAATGTTTTAACTGTAAAACGTAACGGTCTCTTTTTGGTTATTTCTCCAGTTATTATCTCTCTACGACCCACTCTAACAGGCTTGATAACCTCAATTTCATCCACATTTAGATTCATTTTTTGTTCCATTAGATTTTGCAGAAATTCTGAGTCCTCACTTTGCCTCTCTTTAATATCCTCCTTCTTGCTCTCTGGCATGTTGAAAACCATCAGGTTTAATTTCCTACTTTCAATTTCTTTCATGTCTGTATATTCCTCGAGGGCTAACTTTCTGATTTGTTCTACACTTGCAATTTCATTTGCTTCTAGTTTGGTGACTCTTTCATCTAAAGATTGACACTTTGCTTCCACATTTCCAAGTCTAATTAAAACTTTACTCACACCAGGCACTGCGTTGATGCAATGCTCACAATACCAGGCTACACTATTGGTGACTGAAAGAACATCAAATGCTGATTTATCCAGTATGGAGCACTTGGAACAGTATTTCTTTTCACAAAAGCCGCATTGTATATTCTTGGACAAGTTCTTTTTACAACCATTACAAATGACATTATCTGAGTTAAATGACAAAGGGGCACATGTATGATCATCAGCAGTTGAGTTGTCTTGGGATTTGTTGTAGCTGTGGTCCCCTGCACTCCTCGTGACCTTGGCCATGCCTCTCTTGGTTGACGCCATTCTACCAAATTCCACAATAAATATGGAAATCACAAATAAAATACAATGATAAAGGTTCATCAGTGTTAGGAATTCAAAAGTGGGGATATTATTGTCTTGAAAACACCTAGACCAACAACTATATACACGTGTATACCCTTAAGCAAACACACGTGTTTTTGCTATAATAACAGCTGTACACAAAGAGTTTACCCATGTAAATCTGAAATGGCTAATACCCGCCCCTATTTATTTTTTAACTTCTACCGCAAAATCGTAATTCTCGATTTATTGACTTTTGCGAATGGAGCTAGTATCTCAACCATCGTGTGTTGACTAGCAGTTCGATTGTCGTGCTGGTAACGAGTCGCTTCGGTCATCATCTATCTGTTAGCTGCTTCACTGCATAGTCATAAGACTATTTTATTGAAGATATGGAATGGTCTACCTGCCTCTATTCCTGTCTGACCCTGTTTCTTCTACTGATTTATATACCGATGACTCTAAGCTTTATGATGTTCAATAAGATCTCGATGAGTTACAGAAAATATTACAAAAGTCTCTTAGGTAAATTTGCACAACTCACAGACTAATATCTTTCTTCTTCGATTAGTATGAGCCTCTTATATTTAAGAGGAGCACCACAGGGTAGGTACGTCGATGTCGATACAGCGTAGGATTTAAATGATTATCTGGAAAAACTTTGATTTACATCAGATTACGGGTCATATCCCTGTCCACCATCTTCCATATTACGTAAAATGGACAGTCTTGGGTTACCCTAAATAGCGCAAAGGAGTCCTTTTCGCGAAAAGGACTTCAAATAGCGAAAAGGAGTCCTTTTCGCTATATTAACTGACCCTAAAATAAGAAAAGGACTTCTTTTCTTTTTTTTTTTCCTGGGCGAGACCAGTACTATAGGAGGTTTGCGAAAAGGACTTTAATGTAATTAGAAATATAACTGTATAGTGATAAAAGATATAGCTACTTGATCTGCACTGTCACATTAGCCTAAGAATAACATTGCAGCCATTGTTTCATCCGGGGCACAGTGTAGTATTGTCTGCGACACGGGAGATGTGACTAGGACTTGTTGTTAAGAAACAAGACTTCCTTAAATCTTGGATTAATATTTTTCTTAAATATATTCTAGGTTGTATTGTTTCTTAAAAACCATTTACCAGCTATGCCCGATTAAAATGGGATTTGAAACGATTTAAAGCATTGTTTAGCATCTCAAATACATGATGTCTCAGAAAACATGTTTATTGTAAAAACGTGCTGCAGCTGCACAGAACAAAAAAAAAAATGTAACACCATGCATGCATGTTTCCTTTTTCGAGACGAGAATAGACTGAGTAAGTTTACGCTATCCATTAGACACTACCGCGGCCGATATGAAACAGTCTAATAAATTTCAACTTAGGGAACATTTCAATTTCATTTAACTTAAAATACTTGATAATCTAATTAATGACACGGGCTATTACATGATTAGAGATTAATACAACAACAGACGCCCATTGTTTTTAACACCTCGCAAACAGACATATGTGACTGATAAGTCGATTACCGCACGGTGACCTGACACACGTTTTCACACCTTTTATTGCTCAGTCATGATCACATGATCTTAATATCTCAATACACAAAATTGTTTCTTTCTTCTTTCTCTCCATTTAATAATATACACCTATATAATTCTTAGAGCAAGAAATAACAACGACCAACTTCCAAACAATATTTGACACAACATGCAAACATGCCCATGCAATGAATACCCCTTTATCCCCAACTCTTATGTAGTGAAATCTGCATTTCAAGTTTTTAAGTCTTCTTGTACAAAGTTTCTTTCAGTAAACTTTTGCGTAAAATCTGAATCACACACCCTCACTCTGTGTGGTGTGTAGTAAATTCTAACATGGAAACTGTAAGCTAGCTGACTTTTCGTTTGTTTCCATATTGTTTTCTAAAAGAAAATCCCAAACTAATGCAACAAAGTTTGTGTTCTTCAGACCAAGGAAACTCCTGGGTAAGACTATGTTAATTGCGCCCAACTCCCCTCTCCCCACGTGCGTATTGCATACATGAGAATGACTAAATGTGTATCATCTACCTTATACATGTATTTGATAAATAATACACTTTAATGCTATTTTACAACCCTTTACGCTACTTTATGCCTCTTTACGCCACTTTGCACTACTAACCGCGGTATGGCTCATCCCCTTTCTCATTAATATGTTCACTGCTTCTCAGTTTTATTTTTATTTACTGAAGTGACATCGCGCCTATACTCAGCCTTATAACTAAATTTCGTAACACATTCTGTTGAAATGAGAAGCAAAAATACAAATATCAGCTCCTTTTCGCTATATTAAAGTCCTTTTCTACAAACACCAGTCCTTTTCTTATTTTAGGGTAAAGTGATATAGCGAAAAGGACTCCTTTTCGCTATTTAAAGTCCTTTTCGCGAAAAGGAGTCCTTTGTGCTATTTAGGGTAACCGGACAGTCTTTTAGCATGAAGTTTATAACACAGGGTTTCTGGAAAGTCTTTTCTATTTTATGGATAATGTCACCGTCCTCAAACAGATGAGAAAACGTCCTACAGTCGATGATCAGTTGAACAATACTTTCTCTCGTAGAAAAGGTACTTCTCTAGGTCTCGGGTCCAGGATGATTTGAAACTGTGTAATGGGATGTTCTTATCTCTGACAGCAAGGGACAATAAAGCAGCATATGGACAATGTAATATTCTTTTGGAAGTGTTTGGACCTTATATATCACCCCAAGTGTGACACACCCGAAATGTCAATACACATCTCGAAGCAATCGAGTACACATGAAGATCATAAACAATAGTCGACTAAGTGATAGACCTTGTCTAGTAACTTAGGTCTCGAATAATAAGTATAAATGCTACTCGAAAAATACACTCTAGTCATATGCTTTAATAACTGTAATTTCCGTGTTTGGAGATGCTGGATCTTGTTCACACTGATCAACCGCTGGAGTTGGATTAATTACGCAAGTTTGTTGGTGCTTAAAACTTAGAATTGGTTCTTTTTTGTATGTATTTGAATATAAAGACTTTATGAAAAAGCATGCAATATGTCAAAGGGACTATAGAGATATGTGTATTTTGTGAATATGTCCTGACGCAAATGATTTATGCAGGCGTTGAAGAATATATTCGAGTACCCATCAAGGGGTTAGATGATTTGGGAAAAGCTCTTAAAACACCTATAGATATTAAATCGACGTTTGCACAAGTTTATTCTTCAAATTGTCGCACTAGTTCGACGCTACAAGACCAGGCAATGCATTGTGCACAAATAATTATTAAGAGAAAAATGCAAGTCATCTAGGTCAAAGTTTGATCTCTTGAAAGTAGGTAATAATTACGAGAAATTAGCATACAATACCTACCCTTTGGATCGGTACTCGAAATCACCCTAAAATGTTTACATCAATCACAAGGCGCATGTCGTATTCTTAAAAGTAACAATTCTACAGTCCCTTTGACATGTTGCATGCTTTTCTATACAGCACTGGTCAAAAAAAATACTAGTCGCTACCATCTTTTGTCTCCAGTAAATCAACGTAAATACCCGCAAACCGTCGTAAACACCGCAAACTGAGTACAGCTTGTCGCCGGTTGCGAATTAAAGCAGTGGCATATGTCACGCAGCAACCTGATCTCTAGAACCAGTTCTCTGACGATCCATGTTAAAGGCAGACCAGAGATTATCACCAAGAAGTGTATTACGTTACCTTTCTCCTTTCTCCTTGTTTCTGTTGTATTGTTCTTAGGATCTTAGGACATGAACGAGATCTATAATCTAAGATATGTTAGACAAGAGACTGTGTCCCATCTATAGCTACCTGTTGTCACCGGTCGATTGAAAATAAACGGCATAAAATTGAGCGGCGGGTTGATGTACTGTTTGTATATTTTCCTTATTCCATTGTTGATTAAACTTTTGATTAAACGTATGAATTTGATTATTTAGAATCTAAATGCATATATTTAAAGTTACTAATTTTGCGGCATAAACGAACATGAGAAAGGCATTGAAACATATTTTGTCTGCCTCTCACTCCTCATGACGCAATTGTCCAGTATTACATCAAGGTGTTGATAGGTTTTTGACTACATTGTTGAGAAAATCTGCGGGGTTCTTGCAAGGTGTCAACAGCCACTAAACATCAATCTAGCACTGCCTTCTCAATATGATTGCAACCACGGGACTCAAGTGCCAATTAAAGATATATTTTGTCATTTTTGAAAAGGTTTAAGTATTTAGAATATAGGTAACTAAAGAAGGGATGTCGAGTATGGGTAAATGGTGAGAAAAGAGCCAAACATGAAGATAGTTTCTCTACATGATCTTTGTAGAGAGAAAATCTATCTTGGGATTTCAACCGAGCCAGTTCAAGCAAGAGGCTACTAAAACCAAAGCATGCTCACGCGCATGTACGTGAATGGATTACTCATATGCACATATGGCGCATGGTGACGCACCCTTACATTTGTAACTGAGAAACTGAAAAAAAGAAACTGAAACTGCTCGGGCTGTATTTGTAAATTACATGCGTAGTTTTGCAAATCATATTAAAAGCAAAGGACGAAATGGGTCATGGCGGAATCTTATATTTATAGCTCAAAACATCATCAAAATAGTCTTTGCCTTTTGTATAATCATTCCATATGTCATTACTCTGGAGCACCTCATTTGGACGGTCCATGTCTGTATAGATATGTATCACGGACAAAGCTACTCCGGTCATTCTGTTTTATTTTCCTTCATTTTTCTCTCTCTCAATTTAAATTGCTTTCGACTATCATATGTGTACGAACATCTCTGAATCCGGCGCTGAAATTGCCTTTAAACATTTGTCCCATTTATTTATTTATTTATTTATTTATTTATTTATATGCGAAGCAAAAATCTACTACTAACTAAATATTCATAGGATTAGCGATGAGAACAAATCCTCTTGACCGCCCGCAAATACAGAAAGTCGATTCTACCAATAATCTTTTCTTTCCGTCAGCTAGTTGTACACAGATTGGCGCTTCTATTTGCTTTGGCGAACACCTCGTGACTTGGTGGGCGGGCACTCCAGTGAAGATGATACCTAATTATGCCATCATATCCATCAATAAGAATATTATAAGCTTGTGTATTTTTCCTGGGTAACAAAAATTAGGCTATTAGACCTCTGTGAGAAGTGTTGAGAGTTATTAGTAATCAATATTTTTAAAATCAAATCATATTTTATAAACATTGTCAAAAGTCGGTCCGGAGACACTTCGTGACAGCGGCAGCGATTCTTGTCGCGTGGTTTGGAATCCTAGGAGATTAATTATAAATGTCAGTGCTTGTCAGGTACAAGTGTTAAAGTTTTAAGAGATTTGGTAATACATGGAGAAAAACATTCTTGTTGAAATGTATTTGATATCTATGTATGACTTAAAGTGTGGGCGAAAGGTTGAATGACAATTTGTCAATGAAAACCAGTGTTTTGGAACCATAAAAGGATTCTGAGTGATTAAAGAAAATCAGTTTCTCAGACAATTCAAGTTTGGATAAACTTATATTTTCTCAATCTAATTTATAAGCCATTGTCACAGTGAAGCCTTAAATATTTTAAGTTAAAGAGAAATAAATATTATTTTAGCGAAAATAATTAAACTATTGAACTTTCTAAGAAATAAAGGAAATAGTTAAAATGTTGGACCGAGGATATCCAGATGACATGAACGGTCTTCTACCACCAAATACGCCACAAATGTTGCAACAGTTTCAAAATGCTTATGGTACAAACGGCCATTTCGGACAAAACTTTATGTATTCTCAAAGCCAGCGACCCTCTTTCGGAATTCAGGAAATACTGGGTTTAAGCAACCCCAATTGTAGACAAAATGCTAACATAAGCCCGGAATTGATGGACGCTTGTGGTAACACGTCGTCTGCAAATTTAATGTACGTGTCACGTGATTTTTCGAATCTGAACTCTGGTTCTTACAACGGAGCACTTTCACCAGACTCGTTAAATCAGAACTATCTGAACCCAAGAGAACAGAATGCTCAACAGCAGACAAACCAGAGTTTTTGTCCCTGGCGGTTCGACGCCTTGTCGCAGACGACAGTGAATAACCAACAGATCGTGCAAACTGTGACGTCAGTGGTGCCACGAGCTGTGGAGAACGCCAACTATTGCTACAAGTCGCCACCTATACTAGAACCCGAAGGTGTGTATTATAATAATAGGCTACGCTTCAAGGCTGTAAATTCTCTGATACCATAAGGAATATTTCATTTATGAAGAATAGAACAGGTTATATAAAACCATCCCGCACTGTGACAGAGAAAACACCCTGTGGTGATCCTACATGTATAGGGTAATTTGGGGGAATATGGACCGTTGGGGAATATGGACCACCCTGATGTTTTCTTCAAATGTTTTCCTCAAGACTCGTGTTTGACAAAAAGTAATAACATTTTGTTATTCCCCTGGCTATCTGTCCTTTATTATCGAAATCATTTTTACATTCATACCTAAGCTGGTGTTTTCGGACAGTGTAAATTCATGGACCCCCATAAAACAACCTGTGAAAATCGTTTACTTAAAATGTCTTAGTTTACTTAAAATTAACCTACTAGGTATGATACACCATTTAAGATGATGCAAATGGTCATTTGCATGAGCTATTTTTCAGTGTTGGGAAATTTCTCTATTGACATAATTGTCGTGTCTGGGGTAATATGGACCAATTTCCCAATGTAAATTTTCCATTTGGGGTAATATGGGCCACCTATGAATTTTCAAAATCTTTCTTAAATTGATACACTGAACATTTCATACCACGTGTCTTTAGAATTTTATCTTTTGCACTTACGTGATATGTTTTAAGCTATTTGTTTATTTAGATTATTTTACAAGTGAAGTTTATATGCAAAATTTACATATTTTGTAATCTGTGACATTTTTGTCCATTTTGTAAGTTTTTCAAGGTGTTTTGACTTTGATGCGAAATAATTTTCCAGTGAATTTGTTCCGTGATCATTTAAGCTTGTTTTATGCTACACAGACTTTTAAATAGAAGTTTACATTTTATTTTACGAATTCATTTATATGTTGACACTGTCATTATTTTAAAGTTGTGGCCCATATTACCCCAGTGGAGTGGTCCATATTACCCCAAACGTTTGGGGTAATATGGACCACCCAGTGGGCGTGTTTCTCGTAATACGCAACAAAAACTGGCTTACGGAATGAAGTAATTTTTACATTGAAATGGTTCACTGATGCCCACCTCTTAATAGACACAGTATAAAATAAAATCGTTTTAGCCTGTGGTTGAAAAGATTCGTTATCTGCTTAAGCGGTCCATATTCCCCCAAATTACCCTAATATAGTCCTGTAGGCCAAAGAGAAAAGGAAAATGAGCTAGGATCACCACAGGGCGTTTTCTCTGAAATTATGACGAAATGTTGTGTCCGGGACGTTATTACTCAAAATCGTATAAAAGTCATATATAATTTTACACATACATAATTGTACAATTACTGGTTTTATGGTACAGAATTTGATAAAAAGCTTTTATAAGCTTATAAACACCATTTCCAGAAATTTGATTAATTGTCATTGTTAGGCGGTGGTTCTGGTGTTGGCTCTTTGCTGAAGTTTCGAAATTTTGTTCCATCTACTGTACGTTCAGAGTTGTAAATTGTATGTACCTGTTCTGATTCCCTCACATTACGAAAACTTGCCCATGCGATAAACAGAGATTTTTTAGTTTTAAAAACTGAAAATATTCAGATGAAAATTTTTGATATTTTTCTTATTTTTGCTCAAAACAAAGATTGTGGGCACACGTTAGAACCCACAACCTATGTTTTGGAGCAAAAATAAGAAAAACAGGTACACCCCTGCATACCTCAGTTTTGCTATATATAAAAGTGGGGTTCAAAGGGGTATACATTACACGGACATGTTTTCGTGATGTACCTTCACGCATCATGTGTTTATTTGTTGTTTAAATTAAATGCAGGTAGAGTTTGGTTCTTATTTTGCAGTTCCTGGTGTGTCCATCTATTTTGTATGCGAAACATGACTATAGTAACATTGATTTCACTAAAGGGCTTCATTCCACATGTCATACGTAATTAATATGTATTTTGTCTATTTGCATTTTTCTTGTCAACTCAAAAACGTATTAAGATCTATGCATCCCCATATAACATTATGGGTTCCAACAAAAATGATTGTTTGCTGATTCACAAGAAAGATTATATTCACTATCCTGCAAAGTCTTTGAAGCATTTTTGGTAAAAATTTAAGTTTTGGTGACTGGAAGGATTCTAAATCAAATTAAGCTCCCTGATAATAGCGACGAGTTACTATTAACGCTTTTAAAACATTTAAACCAAAATACAAAAAACGAAAAGAACAAGAAAAATCTAGAACAGCTTGTGGTCTGCTATATAATAATGTGAGTTGTGGAAAACAGTGCACAGGTCTTTAACGTATGATGAATATGCTTCCCATTTTGACAGTTTGAGAGCGAGATTTTCTTTCTTGGTCATTGCTTGTACTTTCTTTTATTTTTGTCGTTAATGGCCAACGGTAAAATACGATGTTTATAAGCGTATTGCTTTTTATTTTATTCTTACGCATGTAGCACGTACATATTACATTTCAGTCGACAGTTTTTCAAACTTTGCATCTCATTTATTATTATTTTCTACAAGGAAAACTCAATTATAAAAATATGTTGCCGTAAACACATGAAGATGCTATTTCAGTTCAGTTCATTTATTTTACATTATTTTTTAAACTGATTAAACTGGGGGAAAACTGGGGCGGAACCGGGGCTTCGAAACAGGGGGCTCAAATTTGAGCAAGGGGGCGTTTTCGTCATTTGACCTACATGTACTTGTTTTTCAACAATCCCATGGATGCAAATGAAGTAAGGTCTCGGAAAGGGATCGATCGAACACCCTAAACACCTCTAAATACGCTACTGGGAAAAGTAGGATCATACCTGCCCACAGAAGCAGATGGAAAATTAGAAATACCACACAGAGAAAGTTCTTTTATGACTTGTACTGTTTATGAACCTAATAATATACAAACAGTTTAATAAATGCAATTTATATATCTAAATACCTTAAACCATGTTATACAATAACGTCTTGTGAAGATATCAAACCAATTAAAGAAAGAACTGCTTCAGCAAGATTGTCTTAATATCTTATAATCAGATCCGACAACATTGGAATTACGGACTTACCACGGTGCCTTGAAAATATTAAAAGTTACAGTTAAAGAGTCTTGTATATTTATGAAAGGCTTTACATATTTGCTAGAAATCGGTCCTGTGTTTCTGGGTTTATCTATCGAAAGACATTGCATACAATTATTATGCAGATTCTTAAACAACAGAATTAGATGGGCGTATTTGCATGATCAGAAAAAAAAAATTTCAAAAATAGTGCGACGGAACCAGACTGTCTTTCTATTCTCCAATAATTTTATATTTCCACACCTGACCATAAACAGACATAAATTCTGTTATGAATTCAAATGCAGCATAAGACATTATGCATGATTAGTGTTTTCAGATTGTGCTTAAAACAATTTGGTACATGCATATTTTCATACAGTATTCAAAATCAGGAAATCAAACGAAGATTTTGCATATGCAAAAAAAAAAAAAAAAAAAAAAAAAAAAAAAAAAAAAAAAAAAAAAAAAAAAAAAAAAAAATCTGATCAGCGTCTTTGTTTTCGCTACACGGACAGAACAATACCTCTACTTTTCCAACCTCTAGCCATCTCCTGTGCTTGTACAGCTCAGTTTGTGTCAGACCTGTTCAAAATCCACGTTGGTTTTCTCGTGTCACGGCTCATATCATCTTTCAAGATAGGAAAGCATTACTTCATCTCTTGTGCCCTTTCTAAGACCTTTTTCTAGACGATTGTTTGTTTTTATAGCGCGTAGATATATCGGACATCGCCAAAACAGCTTCAACGTCTTCTCAGAACTTTGCGTAAGAAGATATAGGTCCGTGGAAACCTGCTGAAATCTACCTGCAACATCAGCAAGGGTTGTGATTAGGCTCTGGCCACTTCCGCGCCGCGATACACTGGCAGGTCTGTTATCGTTTTGGACTTCAAGGAGGCGAGCCATGGCGTATTCATTTACTAAGAAAACAGTTTATGTTTTGAAATTGGCTCTATAAAGGAGTGTTTGTATAATTATCATTAGTTCGGTATGAGATATGGTCGGGGTGGTTTATGGGTCAACTTGACCGCCCTTGGTGCAGGTATTTAGTGGGAAGATGGACTTGATGTTAATTTATCTTTTACAGATTTTCTTTGAAAAATTCCCATGGCCTTGTAGTCGGCTTGCTTCTTCAGAATAAATATGTGGCTCCATTATGAAAGAAACATCTGCTCTATGCATGTCACTTGTTTATAGTCGAAATAACCGCACAATAGTTTGGTTTGGTCCAATGCAATGGTAAAATAAAGATACAAGTTCGGATAGTTCTTGCTGATTTTCGGAGCTGAAAGTTTGGAATTTGTAAATGCATTGCTCTACGACAATTTTTGCTGATATGTCATCTGAATAAAAAATGCCCATGGTACATGTACCATATACCGTAAATTGTGCATTGTTGCTGATATCTCGGGTCAATGGTACATCCTCACCATGTGTAAAATTCTTTCTGTATAGAAATTCATGATTTTTTGTGATACTTTCAATATGGTAAAAATACCACAGAAAAAAGTTAATAACACCTGGGAAGCGGTATGTTAACAATATTTGTGAATTGCTGTGCTCAAGTACTGTGCCAGCTAACTTTACCCACAAATTAGTCCCGCGGAGTACTCCGCTACAAAATTGCCATAATTACGTGAATGTACAGTAAGTGGTCGAACAGGACAGTTATTACCTGCAATTGACTATTTCGGCACAAATTACCCGTATTTTCTGAAACTAGCCATTATCTCATATTTAGATGATGGGTAATTTAATAGACACAAACTTGTTAGCAATAAAATTTTACACATGTTTTTTTTTTTTTTTTTTTTTTTCGTCACGGTTTCCTACAAAATGTATTTTAGTAAACATTTTGGTGCCTAAAATGTGCATAACACTTCTGTGTTGCCTTATGGCCATTTCAGAACAATTTGGCATTTGTATATGAGGGCTGTCTTTAACATACACTGTGCTATTCAAGACATACACCATTTAAATTCTTGGTTATGCCATAGTCTTTATGTATGTGTAATCATAGATGAAATTTTAAACATTCCTTTGTCGTGTGAAGTTAGCTTGTTAACATCCTTAATGCTTTGTTTACAATATTTATATTATTACATGTATTTGAATCATACTATAATTTGAGCAACGTTTGTCTGTTTGTTTGTTTGTTTGTTCCCCTACTCCTCCCAGGTCCTTGGGCCGATCTTCACCAAACTTGGAGGGAAGGTGGAGGGCGGCCCCGGATATGACCTTGAGGGGTTCATTATTTGAAAGGTCAAGGTCATCAAGGTCAAAGGTCAAATTTGTTTTTTTTTTCTCTGTTTGTTCCCCTACTCCTCCCAGGTCCTTGGGCCGATCTTCACCAAACTTGGTGGGAAGGTTGAGGGCGGCCCCAGATATTAGCTCGAGGGGTTAATTTTTCCAAAGGTCAAGGTCATCGAGGTCAAAGGTCAAATTTCTGTATCTCGGCAGTCCTTGGTCCGATTTGCATGAAACTTGGTGACTGTATACAGGGCGGCCCCGGATATTAGCTCGATGGGTTAATTATTTAAAAGGTCAAGGTCATCGAGGTCAAAGGTCAAATTTCTGTATCTCAGCAGTCCTTGGTCCGATTTGCATGAAAATTGCTGAGTGTATACAGGTTGATCCCTGATTAAGATTTATGGGTCCAATTGGGTCAAAGGTCATCGAGGTCAAAGATCAAATTTATCGGGTTTTTTCTGTTGGTCATGTTTTTTTCTGTTTGTTCCCCTACTTCTCCCACGTCCTTGGGCCGATCTTCAACGAACTTCCGGATATTAGCTCGAGGGATTCATTTATTTAAGGTCAAGGTCATCGAGGTCAAAGATCAAATTTCTATATCTCAGCAGTCCTTGGTCCGATTTACATAAAACTTGGTGAGTGTGTACAGGTTGATCCCTGATTAAGATTTATGGGTCCAATTGGGTCAAAGGTCATCGAGGTCAAAGGTCAAATTTATGGTTTTTTTCTGTTTGTTCCTCCCAGGTCCTTGGGCCAATCTTCACCAAACTTGGTGGGAAGGTTGAGGGCGGCCAAAGATATTAGCTGGAGGGGTTCATTTTTCCAAAGGTCAATATCATCGAGGTCAAAGGTCAAATTTCTGTATCTCGGCAGTCCATAGTCCGATTTGCATGAAACTTGGTGAGTGTTTACAGGGCGGCCCCGGATATTAGCTCGATGGGTTAATTATTTAAAAGGACAAGGTCATCGAGGTCAAAGGTCAAATTTCTGTATCTCAGCAGTCCTTGGTCCGATTTGCATGAAACTTGCTGAGTGTATACAGGTTGATCCCTGATTAAGATTTATGGGTCCAATTGGGTCAAAGGTCATCGAGGTCAAAGGTCAAATTTATGTTTTTTTCTGTTGGTCATGTTTCTTTTTCTGTTTGTTCCCCCACTTCTCCCAGGTCCTTGGGCCGATCGTCACCGAATTTCCAGATATTAGCTCGAGGGATTCATTTATTAAAGGTCAAGGTCATAGAGGTCAAATGTCAAATTTCTATATCTCAGCAGTCCTTGGTCCGATTTACATAAAACTTGGTGAGTGTATACACGTTGATCCCTGATTAAGATTTATGGGTCCAATTGGGACAAAGGTCATCGAGGTGAAAGGTCAAATTTATGTTGTTTTTTTTTCTGTTTGTTTCTCCCAGGTCCTTGGGCCAATCTTCACCAAACTTGGTGGGAAGGTTGAGGGAGGCCCTGGATTTTAGCCGAGGGGTTCATTTTTTAAAGGTCAAGGTCATCGAGGTAAAAGGTCAAATTTCTGTAACACGACAGTCCTTGGTCTGATTTGCATGAAAGTTGGTGAGTGTACACGGGTTGATCCCTGATTAAGATTTATGGGTCCAATTGGGTCAAAGGTCAAATTTATGTTGTTTTTTTGTTTGTTCCTCCCAGGTCCTTGGGCCGATCTTCACCAAACTTGGAGGGAAGGTGGAGGGCGGCCCCGGATATTAGCTTGAGGGTTTCATTTTTTGAAAGGTCAAGGTCATCGAGGTCAAAGGTCAAATTTGTCATTTTTTTTCCTCTTTTCCTCTGTGTATGTCTTATTTGAGATTGTGTGAGTGTGTGTGTATGTGGGTATCTTATTTGTCTTCATCGCCGCAATCATCTTACTGCTACGTCGAGACGGGTAAAATTTACTAGTTAAAAATAATTTGAAAGATCAAAGAAACCTGACACGAAATTCCAATGACAAATCAGGAACTAAAATAGACACCCCAGTTTCACTATATGTGAAATGTGCTAAGTTACATGTATCATAGTGTTGAGAGAAGAAAACTTCTTCCCGCCTACAATTACGTTTAAACTTGCTGAATAATGCCCATGAATACCGGGTTCTAAAACTTCCAGAATAATTCTGAAAATATTTCTCTTTACCTGTATTTGATGAACTTTCGCTCATTTGTGTTCCGTGTTGAATCTTCATAGTATCGCTAGTTCAGTGTTTTTACCTGACTTTGATAAAGCTGAAGATATAAAACAAAGCAGCATAATTATTTTGTTAAACAATCTGTTCGGAATAAGTGGTCCATATACCTATCTTTTTAAGACTAACGACAAATACTAACAGACAAATATTTGCATATTCGGAAAGTATTAGCAAATAGAAAACAGATAAAACTACTCTATAAAATGAGAAAATCCAATTCTAGCGGATAAATAAGATAATAGTTGACAATTCCATGCGTCTGTGCGGCATCATTAAAGGTACAGACAAACATATACGGCGGAATCCGTAGGTGAAAACGATTACCTTAATCGGAAATAATGCCCCCTATATTTGTTTTTAGTTTTATTTGATAGCAGTAAACAGGAAAAGAAGGGTGATTACCGTTAGAGAAAAAAAAACAAAACAAATATATTTTCAATCGTCCCGATTTTCAATTATTTCCATCATTTTCTAAACCTTTTACATGATTTTCTGTGGAGTTTTGATGAAGAATGAAGCAACACTTTAAAAAGCATTTGATTTCTTTCGAAAATTGTTTGACGAATATTTCATTAGATTTCAATATACTGTTGTTTTTCAATGTTCCGGAAAATGCAAAATTAAATGCTTTTAAAAATGAATCTCACATAGCCAAAGAAAACGCCATGTACGCGAAAATAACAATTTGATTGAAATCAGCATTTTTTTTTTCACATTCTTGTACACGCCTCTTTCACGCCCTTGTCAAAGGCTCTTGTTTTCCAATTCACGTCATGGTGAAGTCATGAAAAGATATTTTTACACATTGTTCTGACGACTAAATGACTTTATAATCTGACAGCATTGTTAGTAGCTCTTCCTCTGTATTACTTTCATAATTCTGTCCAAAATCCGTTTAATCTGTATTCATCTGCAGGTGATGCGCTAAAATTGACAGAATTTCTGTTAAACGGGGTAGAAAAAAGTACAGAATTAGCTCTATGCAGCTCTTGATATCGTGGGGTGGCTGACAATGGTCCACTTAAGACGCGCTGCAGTATTTAGTTCCAGTCGAACGCATCCACAATATGTGACTGCAGTTCCAACTCGAGATTCGCATATTTCTTTAACCCTCGCCCTATGTAGCCGTTCGGCTCTTGAGGAAGTCTTAGATGACCGAATAATAGCGACGATTTCGGGTCATTTACGAAAGTAAAGCCAAAGAAAAATTATGAAATAACAATGGCATGCCTGGAGCACCTTAATAGTCATATTTCGAGTTAATAAGGTCCCGTGCTGCGAATAGCTTGACCATGTTAATTACGGAGAGATGAAACGGGCATTTTTGTCCGGTGATTTGTCACCTATTAAGAATGCATGTTTGCTGCATTTGACAAAAGTATTTTGATAACCAATGTGCAAAGAAAATTTAGAAGCTGGAGGAAATTTTCACGTGAAAGAAATCCTTCCACATGCAAAAACACTTTACGGTCAGAAAAAGCCAAACTAAACTCATTTTATAATAAAATGGGAACAATTGATATATTTTAACATTCAAGTTACGATTTGGCTGCTCGGCATACACAGGTTTGACTGTAAAGATCGAAACAATATGTTTATGTTCTGTTCTATTAAAACTAACACTATTTGGAGGAATATTTATTTATTTATTTATTTATTTATTTATTTATTTATTTATTTATTTATATTGATTGGGAAAAATCTATGTTTGACAGTCTCCAGTTTGCAGTACTTACGCGCAAGTAATATTTTGCCGCGCAAATAGAATTTCCCATGGATGTCAAAATGTATGTTCACATGTTTCGGACAATGTGTTAAGCTGCTCTCCTCTGTTTCTGCTTACTTCCGGAAAGATTCTTCCGAAAGAATAGGCATTACAAAAATAATAGCTTCAATAATGACCACATGTTAAAACCGCTAATAATTTGCTAAAAATGTGCGAAATCAAAGCGAATACACCGTCGAAATTCGCACGTTTTGCGGAGGTAGAATTTTGGTGCTGTCAACATTATTGTACGAACTCAGCATGGCGCAGCGGATCACCATAATTCTCTGTGTCTTTAATATTGTTAGATTCCAATGAAAATAAATAAATAAATAAATAAATAAATAAATAAATAAATAAATAGGAATAAAAATGATACAAAATGAGTAGAAAAATGAGCCATTTGCGGGAATGGGGCAGTTTCCGTTGTTTTCAATACGATGCCCAGTCCCGAAGAACATGATCGGATCTGGGCTAAAGGGTCATACTTTTTAAGACAAAAGAAAATTTCAGCTACCTGGGACACGCAACCCCTTTTCTACAATTAATGTAAGCAATTTGCCCATAAGATTGAATTAACAAGAATATATCGGACCACAAAATTAAGCCCGTATTCCCTAAATTACATTTCCATGTTGTCGTTATGAAAGTTTGAATTAAGCTCAAAAACGGCGCCCTAGTGGTGACCGTGTCAAAATTCTCAAGCACCTATGTTGTCATTCTTAGAGGCTTGACTCCAAGATTTGTAAATTCTTTTTCTGAATGGAAATCTCGTAGAAAGGATTATTTGCTGTTTTGAGTGGTTTAAATGCTCATGAGTGGCCGTAAGAGGGGTTAAAGAGATATGAGCCGCGACGCGAGAAAGCCGGTCTTCGGGGTTTCCGACCAGGTCCGACACAAACCGGCCTGTACAAGCTCAGAAAAGAGCTAGAAGCTTGAAATTTCGGATTTAAGTAGAAGAGGAATTGTACTATCCGAGTAGTGAAAACAAAGGCGCTGATCAGCTTCGCGGTTACCGCGAAGCTGATCTGCGCCTTTGTTTTCGCATATGGCAAAAATCCGGTTTTCTCACGATGCGGCTCATATCAAACCCGTCATCTTGTCGTTTTAATTGTCCGTAAAATCAAAACCATGAATGAATGTTTTAAAGTGATGTCATTTTTCAAGCATTTTAGGCATTGAGCTTTTCTGAATTTGTAAATAGACTGATGAATAGACAACATTTTAACACAAATTAGCATTGTAAGACAAGAAACCAAAACCAAAATGAATACCGCAAGCAACACTGATGTTACCAGAAATTTCAAAGTGTCGTCATTTGACACATTTGAATGCTAAATGTCTGTTTCAACGTACGAAACTTACAGATCAGTCTGAGAGTTGCCTATATGTATGAATACAAATATTGTACAAATCATACAATTTTGTTGCCCCGCCATCTTGAATTTGTTTCCCTATCATATGGCCTTGGTTAGTTGAATATTTTTAATTTCATGCTTTCTTGCTTTGTGTACGATCAGCAACGATGAAATAATTGTTTTCGTTTTAATTTCAGCCTCCAGTATACTCTCACAGTCACCATGTGCTCAGCTCGACAAGTTTGACCAGAACAGTACCAATTCAAAGAAACTAAAGAAACGACGGAGGCATAGGTATATAACATTTTAAGTTCTTTTACAGGAACAAACAATGGTAGAATAAAATGGAATGCAATTACTATAGTATGAAGTGGGTTTCTTATGAGCATACAATTTAGAGCACAGAACATGATTCTAAACATACACTGACATCAAGAAAAGCCTTGGATCGCCATAGTCTTCATAGGAGACGTTTCAAGAATATCAACCAAAAACTAAAATATTGGCACTCATGTCGGCGCGTGACAAATACGATGTTCAGACCATTAAGCCGGAAAATGGCCTCATCCATTAGGAAGATTTCACACCGGGAGCAAATTAACCATTATTTTACCTTATTACAACTGTCAGGGTTTCACCACTGATATTTGAGAATCTGTGCGGCATTTTCGGAGCAATTAGAGACAAATAAGGCAGAAAACAGCATGCATGTCTGTAAAGCTAACGGTTTCGTAATTGGCACGTTCAGGTTTCCGTGGGCGTATACTAAGGCTTATGGTTGAAAGTGTCAACTGGTCCGAATTTCGGCCTTGAAATGTACAAAACTTACATTCTGTACTAAAGTATATTTTTTTCAATTACAGAACGATATTTACGGCCTACCAACAAGATGAACTTGAGAAAGCCTTTAAAGACGCTCACTACCCTGATCTGTACGCCCGGGAAGTTATGGCACTGAAAATAGACTTACCTGAAGACAGAATACAGGTAAATGATGATTTAAGGAATACAGGGGGCGGGCGGGGAGTGGGGGGCAGTAAACGGACCCCGACTGGCATACGCATGACGAGTGCTTAGAACTAAGACATATCTGAACAAAATTGCACGGTCAATAAAATCAAAGCACAGTCCCTAGCTTAGAGAAATGAACATGCACATTATCTTTAAATCGTTTGACGTCGACAGTATTTGTATTAAGTGGAAAGAAAGCTAATTTTGTTTGCCCTGTACAAATGGTTTTGACAGCCGCCACGTGTTTGCAGATGTCAAGCTACTCAAATTTTAACATTATTTTAATAAGAAAATCTTGTACATTGATAATGCCTCGCGATTGGAGCCCGCAAGAACTGTCTGACATACAAACAGCTTTGCAGAAATAATAATGTTTGTTTATTTCTTATGATAGTTAGAACGATAAACCAAAGAGGCTTCTCTGTGTTGATATTTTAGAGAAGTTTTTATACTACGCAATGTTGTCCTGCGTTTAGGCATTATCTATTTAAAACATAAGTCGTGCTTAGAAAGCGTTGATTAACGCCTTATCGCAGACTTCATGCAGCGAAAAACAGCAAGTTTTGTTGTTAAATGTGTCTAGTTTGTCTATTCAATAACAGATGAAGTTGTAGGCACGAAGTGAGCATGCTTTTCTCGCTAATTGTCTTGTGTTTGTGGAGAGACTAAATGCCCTCTTCAGTACTTAGTGGCACCTAATTTTTAAATTTGAGACATCCAAACTGTTTGCTTTATATTAGGCATTTCAAGTAAGAGGTGATAGAACTAATTCTACCACATGAGGTTCAACCAGTCAACCTAAAGCAAATACTGGTATTTTATTTATTTATTTATTTATTTATATACATTATTTAAAGAGGGTGAAACACATTTAACTATATAAAGCTATTCTACCATGTGGCCCTCATAAAACATATAAACATATTTACATAAAACTAAATATTGTAACATAGAACAAAACTTCAAGGAGTCATAAGTTGATACTGGCTGAGGTAATAAAAATGATTAATTGATGTATATTAAAAGGGAGAGGGATAACGACAACAGGCCGCGCATGGTCGTGTACTGCGCATGTGCAAATTCGTTCTTTTTATAGATACTGGTAAATCCAATTATTATTTTCTGCACTTTATCGATAAAAATAGCATAGTACATAGCAGTGGGTTAATCTAATGATGAAATACGTGTTCTTTATCAGTCTGCGCCCGTGGTTTCAGTTACACTGGGTTTGTGCATTAAGGGCTACATGTACCACATTGATATAAACATTTGCAAACCCAATCTAAACATGCCATTCGGCCTGGTCAGCAACCGATGAATAGGGGATTCTGGAGACGAGAATTTTCCTCGAAATGTCATATTATAAACGAGATGTACGTCATATTTATGACAGTAAGCCAACAAACAACTAAAACAGCAGGAAAAAGTCAAATTAAACTAATTTTATGGTATACATTAAAACACTAAATTCGACGGAGATATGAGCCGCCTCCTGAGAAAACCAATAATCTGCATATGCGAAACCAAAGGCGCAGATCAGCTTCGCAGTAACTACGAAGCTGATTAGCGCCTTTTTCGCTTCACCGATTGTACAATTCTTCTACTTTCTAAATCCAAAATTTCAAGCTTCTCGCCTGCTTCTGTGCTTGTACAGCTCAGTTTGTGTCAGACCTGTTTGGAAATCACATTGTTTGTTTTCTCAGGAGGCGGCTCATATAATAAAAAAGTTACACATAAACTCCTTAGAGACGCACTTAAACTATATTGCTTGTCTAAGGCTAATTGAAGCCTCAAAATTTTTAATTAGTGCAATGGGGATACGTATGTTCAATTGGCTTTTATCCGATGCAAACCACGGACGTGACTGTAAGAGGACCAATGGCCCTGTAGCTCACCTGAGAGATTTGCTCATTGTAAGTTTAAAAGGTCAAATGATGATACCCTGGAACCCAGCCTGTAGGGACCACAGGGACGTGATTGACGGGATTCATAAGGAGGATTACTATGCGATAACAACAGGCCGAGCATGGTGTAGGTCTAGTCTTTATAATACCATGCTCCAATCATTGTAACTAGGCGAAAACAACAGGCCGAGCATGGTGTAGGTCTAGTCTTTATAATACCATGCTCCAAGCATTGTAACTAGACGATAACAACAGGCCGAGCATGGTGTAGGTCTAGTCTTTATAATACCTTGCTCCAAGCATTGTTACTAGGCGATGACAACAGGCCAAGCATGGTGTTGGTCTAGTCTTTATAATACCATGCTCCAAGCATTGTAACTGGGCGATGACAACAGACTGAGCATGGTGTTGGTCAAGTCTTTATAATACCATGCTCCAAGCATTGTAACTAGGCGAAGACAACAGGCCGAGCATGGTGTGGGTCTAGTCTTTATAATACCATGTTCCAAGCAATGTTACTAGGCGATGACAACTGGCCGAGCATGGTGTTGGTCTAGTCTTTATAACACCATGCTCCAATCATTGTAACTAGGTGATAACAACAGGCCGAGCATGCTGTGGGTCTAGTCTTTATAATACCATGCTCCAAGCATTGTAACTAGGCGATGACAACAGGCCGAGCATGGTGTGGGTCTAGTCTTTATAATACCATGCTCCAAGCATTGTAACTAGACGATGACAACAGGCCGAGCACGGTGTAGGTCTAGTCTTTATAATGTCATGCTCCAAGCATTGTAACTAGGCGATGACAACAGGCCGAGCATGGTGTAGGTCTAGTCTTTATAATACCATGCTCCAAGCATTGTAACTAGGCGATGACAACAGGCCGAGCATGGTGTTGATCTAGTCTTTATAATACCATGCTCCAAGCATTGTAACTAGGCGATGACAACAGGCCGAGCATGGTGTAGGTCTAGTCTTTATAATACCATGCTCCAATCATTGTAACTAGGCGATGACAACAGGCCGAGCTTGGTGTAGGTCTAGTCTTTATAATACCATGCTCCAAGCATTGTAACTAGGCGATGACAACAGGCCGAGCACGGTGTTGGTCTAGTCTTTATAATACCATGTTCCAAGCATTGTAACTTGGCGATGACAACAGGCCGAGCACGGTGTTGGTCTAGTCTTTATAATACCATGCTCCTAGCATTGTAACTAGGCGATGACAACAGGCCGAGCATGGTGTTGGTCTAGTCTTTATAATACCATGTTCCAAGCAATGTTACTAGGCGATGACAACTGGCCGAGCATGGTGTTGGTCTAGTCTTTATAACACCATGCTCCAATCATTGTAGCTAAGTGATGACAACAGGCCGAGCATGGTGTGGGTCTAGTCTTTATAATACCATGCTCCAAGCATTGTAACTAGACGATGACAACAGGCCGAGCATGGTGTTGGTCTAGTCTTTATAATGTCATGCTCCAAGCATTGTAACTAAGCGATGACAACAGGCCGAGCATGGTGTAAGTCTAGTCTTTATAATACCATGCTCCAAGCATTGTAACAAGGAGATGACAACAGGCCGAGCATGGTGTTGGTCTAGTCTTTATAATACCATGCTCCAAGCATTGTACCTAGGCGATGACAACAGGCCGAGCATGGTGTAGGTCTAGTCTTTATAATACCATGCTCCAATCATTGTAACTAGGCGATGGCAACAGGCCGAGCTTGGTGTAGGTCTAGTCTTTATAATACCATGCTCCAAGCATTGTAACTAGGCGATGACAACAGGCCGAGCATGGTGTTGGTCTAGTCTTTATAATACCATGCTCCAAGCATTGTAACTAGGCGATGACAACAGGCCGAGCATGGTGTTGGTCTAGTCTTTATAATACCATGTTCCAAGCATTGTAACTAGGCGATGACAACAGGCCGAGCATGGTGTTGGTCTAGTCTTTATAATACCATGCTCTAAGCATTGTAACTAGGCGATGACAACAGGCCGAGCATGGTGTTGGTCTAGTCTTTATAATACCATGCTCCAATCATTGTAACTAGGCGATGACAACAGGCCGAGCATGGTGTTGGTCTAGTCTTTATAATACCATGCTCCAAGCATTGTAACTAGGCGATGACAACAGGCCGAGCATGGTGTTGGTCTAGTCTTTATAATACCATGCTCCAAGCATTGTAACTAGGCGATAACAACAGGCCGAGCTTGGTGTTGGTCTAGTCTTTATAATACCATGCTCCAAGCTTGGTAAACTAGGCGATAACAACAGGCCGAGCTTGGTGTTGGTCTAGTCTTTATAATACCATGCTCCAAGCTTGGTAAACTAGGCGATGACAACAGGCCGAGCATGGTGTGTGTCTAGTCTTTATAATACCATGATCCAAGCATTGTAACTAGGCGATAACAACAGGTCGAGCATGGTGTTGGTCTAGTCTTTATAATACCATGCTCCAAGCATTGTAACTAGGCGATGACAACAGGCCGAGCATGGTGTTGGTCTAGTCTTTATAATACCATGCTCCAAGCATTGTAACTAGGCGATGACAACAGGCCGAGCATGGTGTAGGTCTAGTCTTTATAATACCATGCTCCAAGCTTGGTAAACTAGGCGATGACAACAGGCCGAGCTTGGTGTTGGTCTAGTCTTTATAATACCATGCTCCAAGCATTGTAACTAGGCGATGACAACAGGCCGAGCATGGTTATGGTCTAGTCTTTATAATACCCTGCTCCAAGCATTGTAACCAGGCGATAACAACAGGCCGAGCATGGTGTTGGTCTAGTCTTTATAATACCATGCTCCAAGCATTGTAACTAGGCGATAACAACAAGCCGAGCATGGTGTAGGTCTAGTCTTTATAATACCATGCTCCAAGCATTGTAACTAGGCGATGACAACAGGCCGAGCATGGTGTTGGTCTAGTCTTTATAATACCATGCTCCAAGCATTGTAACTAGGCGATAACAACAGGCCGAGCATGGTGTGGGTCTAGTCTTTATAATACCATGCTCAAAGCATTGTAACTAGGCGATGACAACAGGCCGAGCATGGTGTAGGTCTAGTCTTTATAATACCATGCTCCAAGCATTGTAACTAGGTGATAACAACAGGCCGAGCATGGTGTTGGTCTAGTCTTTATAATACCATGCTCCAAGCATTGTAACTAGGCGATAACAACAGGCCTAGCATGGTGTGGGTCTAGTCTTTATAATACCATGCTCCAAGCATTGTAACTAGGCGATGACAACAGGCTGGG
Organism: Rugalucina vietnamica; assembly: GCA_964017185.1. Taxonomy (NCBI): domain Eukaryota; kingdom Metazoa; phylum Mollusca; class Bivalvia; order Lucinida; family Lucinidae; genus Rugalucina; species Rugalucina vietnamica. Next base: position 67,054,383 of record OZ024872.1, read on the forward strand.
CATGGTGTAGGTCTATTCATTATAATACCATGCCCAAAGCATTGTAACTAGACGATGACTACAGACTGAGCCTGGTGTTGGTCTTGTCAATATAATATCATGCTCCAAGCACTGTTACTACGCGATGACAACAGGCTAAGCATGGTGTTGGGTAAGTTTTTATATTACCATGCTCCAAGCATTGCTACAAAACGATGACAATACGATGGGCATGGTGTCGGTCCAGTCGTTCAAATACCATGCTCCAATCATGGTTACTAGGCGATGACAACAGGCTGAACATGTTGTTGTTCTAGTCGTTATTATACCATGCTCCAAGCATTGTTACTAGGCGATGGCAACAGGCTGAGCATGGTGTTGGTCTTGTCGTTATAATACCATGCTCCAAGCATTGTAACTAGGTGATGACAACAGGCTGAGCATGCTGTTGGTCTAGTCGTTATAATACCATGCACCAAGCATTGTTACCAGACAATGTCGACAGACTGAGCATGGTGTCGGTCTAGTCGTAATAAAACCATGCTCCAAGCAATGTTACTAGTCGATGATACAGGCTGATCATTATGTTGGTCTAGTTGTTATAATAACATACCCCAAGCATTTCAACTAGGTGATGACGACTAGCCGAGCATAGTGTTGGTCTAGTCGTTAAATAACCATGCTTAAATCATTGTTACAAGGCGATAGCAACAGTCTCAGCATGGTGTTTGTCTAGTTGTTATAATACCATGCTCAAAGCACTGTAACTAGACGATGACAACAGACTGAGCATGGTGTAGGTCTAGCCTTTATAATACCATGCTCCAAGCATTGTAACTAGACGATGACAACAGGCTGAACATGATGTTGGTCTAGTCGTTAATATTATCATGCTCAAGGTATGGTTATTAAGCGATGACAACAGGCTGAGCATAGTGTTGGTATAGTCATTTTAATACCATGCTCCAAGAATTGTAACTAGGTGATGACAACAGGCTGAGCATGGTGCTGGTCTAGTCGTTTAAAACCCATGCTCCAAGCATTGTAACTAGGCGATGACAACAGGCTGAGCACGTAGTTGGGGAAGTCTTTATAATACCATGCTACAAGCATTGTAACTAGACGTTGACATCAGGTTGAGCATGGTGTGAGTCTTGTCGTTATAATATCATGCTCCAAGCATTGTTACTAGACGTTGACATCAGGCTAAGCATGGTGTAGGTCTAGTCGTTATAATACCATGCTCCAAGCATTGTAACTAGACGATGACAACAAGCTGAGCATGGAGTAGGTATAGTCGTTATTATACCATGCTCCAAGCATTGTAACTAGACGATGACAACAGGCTGAGCATGGTGTTGGTCAGGTCGTTGTAATACCATGCTCCAAGCATTGTTACTAGACGATGACAACAGGCTGAGCATGGTGTTGGTCTAGTCATTATAATACCATGCTCCAAGCATTGTTACTACGCGATGACAACAGGCTGAGCATGGTGTAGGTCGATTCATTATAATACCATGCTCCAAGCATTGTAACTAGACGATGACAACAGGCTGAGCATGGTGTTGGTCAGATCGTTATAATACCATGCCCCAAGCATTGTTACTAGACGATGACAACAGGCTGAACATGGTGTTGGTGTAGTTGTTAAAATACCATGCTCCAAGCAATGTTACTAGGCGATGACAACAGGCTGAGCATGGTGTAGGTCGATTCATTATAATACCATGCTCCAAGCATTGTAACTAGACGATGACAACAGGCTGAAAATGATGTTGGTGTAGTTATTAAATTACCATGCTCCAAGCAAGGTTACTACGCGATGACAACAGGCCAAGCATGGTGTTGGTCTAGTCGTTATACTACCATGCTGCAAGCATTGTTATTAGACGATGACATCAGGCTGAGCATGTTGTAGGTCTAGTCCCAGCGAAGTAGATAACGATGCGTACTGCGTATGTACGCACGATTTTTCGCCCTGTACGCATAGAAATATCAGACCTGTGCGTACCATGTACGCATTAAAAATCAGCGGTACGCAAACAGTTTACGATTTAATGCGTACACAGATAAAATACCTTTAAAATTGTCACAAAATGACAATTTGTCAACTAGTATTGTGAGGCTGCTCTGTCAACAATCGAAAAGTAGTTACAATATGAATGCAGCTTCTGATCGTTTTATATTACATACCATGCAATATATTATGTATTTTCAGTAGTTATACCATAAACGTGTATTCCGTTCAGTGTCTGTTAACCAAAGGTTTATTCATGAATTTATTAGTAGTGTGTCACTTTGGTTTATTGAATAGGCATTTTGCATCGATTTCTGGTCATATTTTTTTAATTCAAATCTTGATGTATTCCATGTTCTACAGCCATGCCAGTTATGTTTTTCCTCACTTTTGCTCTCTTATTATCTATACTGGATACAAAAGTTATGGTTAAACAAGCCTTAATGACAGAATAACATGTAATTTTAGGATTATCAACCAGTTTACTTGAATTTTCATACTTGAATATACGTGTGCATATCTATAAGTTTGATTCTAAATGAGAGGTTAGAATATGAACCTTCAGAAAACGCGTACACAGTAATATTGTCGGTACGCACTGTACATTTATTCTGATGCGTACAGTACGCATTGCGAAAAATAATTATCTACATCACTGAGTCCTATTAAAACAATGCTCCAAGCATTGTAACTAGACGATGACAACAGGCTGAGCATGTTGTAGGTCTAGTCCTTATAATACAATGCTCAAAACATTGTAACTAGATGATGACAACAGACTGAGCATGGTGTAGGTCTAGTCGAAATAATACCATACTCCAAGCATTGTTACTAGGCGATGACAACAGGCTGAGCATGGTCTATAATACAATGCTCCAAGCATTGAAACTAGACGATGACAACAGGCTGAGCATGGTGTAGGTCTAGTCGTTATAATACCATGCTCCAAGCATTGTAACTAGACGACGACAACAGGCTGAGCATGGTGTTAGTCTAGTCGTTATAATACCATACTCGAAGCATTGTTACTAGACGATTACAACAGGCTTAGCATTCTGTAGGCCTAGTCTGAGGCTGAGCATGGTGTTTATTCTAGTCGCTATAATACCATGCTCAAAGCATTGTAACTGGACGATAACCACAGGCTGAGCATGGAGAAGGTCCAGTCGTTATAAAACCATGCTCCAAGCATGGTATTATACCATGCCCCAAGCATTGTTACTATACGATGATAACAGGCGGAGCATGGTGAAGGTCTAGTCGTTATAATACTATGCTCCAAGCATTGTTACTAGACGTTAACAACAGGCTGAGCATGGAGTAGGTCCAGTTGTTATAATACCATGCTCCAAGCAGTGTTACTAGGCGATGTTAACAGGCTGAGCATGGTGTTGGTCTAGTCGTTGTAATACCATGCTCCAAGCATTGTTACTAGACGATTACAACAGGCTTAGCATTGTGTAGGCCTAGTCGTTATTAAACCATGCTCCAAGCATTGTTACTAGACGATGACAACAGACGGACCATGGTGAAGGTCTAGTCGCTATAATTGCATGCTAGAATAACACCATGCTCAGCCCGTTGTTATCGTCTTAAACAATGCTTGAGGCATGGTATTATAACGACTAGACCAACACCATGCTCAGCCTGATGTCATCGTCTAGTTATAATGCTGGGTGCATAGATTATAACGGCGAGACATACACCATGCTTAGCCTGTTGTCGTTGTCTTGTTACAATGCTTTGAGCATGGTATTATAAAGACTTGACCTACACCATGCTCGGCCTAATGTTATAAAACTTATACCTAATAAAAATGACATCTAGTGCCGGGCTCGGACAAAACGAAATACATGTGGCGGAAAACCAATGTCCAGACATCATGTTTCGTTGTCCGAACACGGCTCTAGGAAATCTGGTTTGAGGCTGCTAAAAATGACTCCAACTTGCTAAATTTTGGGCGAATAAAACTTTAAAAAGCATGTGCTGATGATAAAATACATACAGGAATCATTGGCTCAAATTTTAAAGGTCATAAAATGTCACAATTATGTTTAAAATCTCTGAATTCAGTCACATAAAAACACATGAATTGCACACATTAATTAGAATCACAGAGAAAAGTATTATAGTATGGGTGTGATATTATCCTTAAAACTTTTAAGAGATGGTGCGTTGCGCACTTTGTTTGGAATACAATTCCATAATTTTGGCGCTGTATAAGAATATGATCTATCGAACAAGGACGAGTGTGACCTGGGAACCGCTAATGCACCATTGACCGACGATCTCAGTGTACGGTTATGAGTTTCTGACACAGGCGATATACTGGGGTGACAAATTATTTAAGGCTTTGTATGTAAAGACGGCCTTATTATATTTCAGTCGTTTGTGAATAGGTAACCAATTTAATGTTTCGAACATTTGTAATGATGGGGTATTGAAATCGGCTCGCAGTATCACTCGAGCTGCACGTTTCTGAAGTTTAGCTAATCTCTCAATGTTAGAAGTTGAAGTTGAACCCCATACGACTGAACCATAATCAATTAGAGGTATACCAGGTTCCTATACAATATGCGTTCGAAACAAAACCTTATCACTGAAGTCGTGGACATGTTGTTTTTTTTCTGTTAGAAGAAGTAAATGCCTCAGTCACTTACTGTTACATGACTATGCAAATGGTTTATTTCAGGTTTGGTTCCAAAACCGTCGAGCGAAATGGAGGAAAACTGAGAAGACATGGGGTAAGAGCAGTATAATGGCGGAGTATGGTCTCTATGGTGCCATGGTTAGACACGCCCTACCACTGCCCGACACCATCATCAAGAGTGCTGACAAAGGAATAGAACAGTCGAGTGCTCCGTGGCTGCTGGGTAGGCATAACTCCTGTGTTCTATAAATGAAAATAAATCATGGCAAAAATAGAAGCCAAGAGACAAAGTTCCAGAAAAGTGAAATTCTAATTTCCTTGTGAGTTTTAACGCCATATTTGTATCAAAATTCATTGAAATTTATGACTGCAGTGAATGATGCACTGAATTGCTAGATTTCAAACCAAAACCGGCATCATAAAATAAATCACCAAACCAATAAGCAAACAATCTTTTGATTTTAGGTATGCACAAGAAGTCCATCGAAGCTGCAAAGAAAATGAAGGAGGAAGAAACCACAGACACGACCGAGAATGGACGAGATCGAGAAGATATACGTTCGGAAAGCATCGCAGCTCTTCGTGCAAAAGCTCAACAACATAGTGTGAAAATGTTAGAGGTGCTCCAAAACGGAGAAAATGGCGGAAAAGAAAAAACTGCAGACGATACCAACAATTTAAGCAATTCTTTTATATCGGACACAGATGTGACAAATGAAATTTCGCGACAATGATTGAATTCAAGTGCTGGTCAAGTTGATGCCATTTCCCGAATAAAGAGACATCTAGACTGACAAAATACATGAATATTGCAGATTTAATGTTGTGTGTATGCATTGATACCATGAATGTGTGTACGCTCACGAAGTTTGATGGCAGGGATTCTTTCAAATGTATATTTTTTCATTTATTCATTAATGCTTGTTACTGGGAGTGATCAAGTTGAATAAGAAAATTGGTCGAAAGTTTCTTATGTATATGTATACACAAAACCTAGTCGATTTCATGATCTTTGTTAAAAATGTAAATGCATGCCACAAATGTTATCATCTTTATATTTTCGCCATGTATGTTTGCTGTGTCTTGCAAATATATTTCGTACATCATATTTCGTAGGTTGCACCGTTGGTTCGTATAGGATAAGTATCCATGGACATGAACCATGGATGTCGCATTGATTGTTCTCTTTGTGACTGGAAAGTTGAAATCTCAGGGTAAAGATATTACATGTAATCTCACAACTATTAAATGCTTTCATATTATATGTATGCTCTATCATTCTATGAGATAGTTCTTTGTTATACAACCGTTTTGTTAACTCAAAGTGATGTAAATTAGACTATGAATTTATGAAGTCAATACTGGTCGTGCTCATGTTTTATAAGTCCTTTTGATGCTAACCTGGCTTTGTTTTGAAAAGTTGAAAAACGCAAAGCAATGATCAGGAACTGGGGCAGTCAAGACCAAAGATAAAGTCTCTGGTGGGAAACTGGGTACTGATACAGTTAACAGAGCAAACTGTTTCCCGAAAGATTGTCACCCAGTTAACAAGAGAGTATACACACAACAAAGGTCTCGTGAATGTTACAATTAAATTGAGGAGCCTGTGGGAATCTATTTGATGCCAGTAGGCACGCGTTACTGTATATGCGCTGATTCTTTTGATGCAACTGGGCACATCAGGAAAACATGTCCGTGTAATGTTTACCCCCTTAAACCCCACTTTTATATAGGAAAACTGGGATTTGCAGGGGTATACCTATTTTTTCTTATTTTTGATCCAAAAAATACATTGTGGGTACTTGTTAGAACCGCCTCGTCGAGGCGGTTCTAACGTGCACCCACAATGTATGTTTTGAGGGAAAATATTAAAAATATTTTTTTTCCAATGTTTATATTTTTTTCTTCTGAAAAAAAAAACCCTGTATATTGCATGGGCAAGTTTTCGTAATGTTTCAATTCCAATGCTTCCTGTAAGTCTCAGACAAGAAAATCTTACATCAAAGCTGTGCCCATTAAACAATTTGATACACAAACAACGCAATATTATCAGATATCGCAAGTTGTCAAATGTTACAACATACTTTGCAGAGCTCTCCGTAATGTGTCAAGTTCTATAGACTGTATGGATTATCATATTTGTTTTTCTGATTAACCAAGATTAGCCATATATCTCCATTCCACCCCATTGAATCATCATTTTGTTTCAACCCAAATTAAAAGCATGCATCATTGTTTATTTACTTTCGTCGTATCTGGTTCAATACAATTTTTAAGCAAACAGAAAAAAGTTGATGACGAAAACAAAAATCATATTAAACACACAAATGTGCCTATTTCTTTCACTCTTCTCGTAGATAATCCATTCTATTTCTCTTTAAAATGCACGTACGAGTGATAATAAAATCATCTTCAACAAACTGCCACTCTGAACACAGAAGGTTTCCTTACTTATATATCATTTTCATGACAACCATAATTATGCCCCCCAACCGAAGGTGGGGGACATATTGTTTTTGATGCGGATCCCATCGGCATCGGCGTCCGCGTCGGCGTCCGGGGAGCTTCTTTCCGACGCGATATCTTTTGAACCAAATTAGATTTTTGTGACCTTGACCTAATTTTCAAGGTCACGAGTCTATAAAAACTGTTGAAATTAGTCTTTCCAACGCAATATCTTGTAAATCAATTGATGAATTTTCACCAAACTTGCACAGAAGCATTGTTGGGAGGGGGCTCAGAGTTGATTAGATTTTGGTGACCTTGACCTAATTTTCAAGGTCACGAGTCCATAAAAAATGTTGAAATTAGTCTTTCAAACGCAATATCTTGCAAACTAATTGATGGATTTTGACCAAACTTGCACAGAAGCTTTGTTGCGAGAGGGCTCAGAGTTGATAAGATTTTGGTGACCTTGACCTAATTTTCAAGGTCACGAGTCCATAAAAAATATTGAAATTAGTCTTTCCAACGCAATATCTTTTAAACCAATTAATGGATTTTGACCAAACTTGCACAGAAGCATTGTTGGGAGAAGGCTCAGAGTTGATAAGATTTTGGTGACCTTGACCTAATTTTTAAGGTCACGAGTCCATAAAAAATGTTGAAATTAGTCTTTCCAACGCAATATCTTGCAAACCAACTGATGGATTTTCACCAAACTTGCACAGAAGCATTGTTGGGTGGAGGCTCAGAGTTGATTAGATTTTGGTGACCTTGACCTAATTTCCAAGGTCACGAGTCCATAAAAACTGTTGAAATTAGTCTTTCCAACGCAATATCTTGTAAACCAATTGACGGATTTTGACCAAACTTGCACAGAAGCATTGTTGGGAGGAGGCTCAGAGTTGATTAGATTTTGGTGACATTGACCTAATTTTCAAGGTCATGAGTCCATAAAAATGTTGAAATTAGTCTTTCCAACGCAATATCTTTTAAACCAATTGATGAATTTTGACCAAACTTGCACAGAAGCATTGTTGCGAGAATACTCAGAGTTGATTAGATTTTGGTGACCTTGACCTAATTTTCAAGGTCAGGAGTCCATAAAAAATGTTAAAATTAGTCTTTCCAACGCAATATCTTGTAAACCAATTGATGGATTTTGACCAAACTTGCACAGAAGCATTGTTGGGAGGGGGCTCAGAGTTGATTATATTTTGGTGACCTTGACCTAATTTTCAAGGTCACGAGTCCATAAAAAATGTTGAAATGAGTCTTTCCGACGCAATATCTTGTAAACCAATTGATGGATTTTGACCAAACTTGCACAGAAGCATTGTTGGGAGGAGGCCCAGAGTTGGTAAGATTTTGATGACCTTGACTTAATTTTGAAGGTCACAAGTCTATAAAAGCTGTTGAAATTAGTTTTTCCGATACGATATCTTTTAAACTAATTGATGGATTTTAACCAAACTTGCACAGAAGCATTGTTGGGAGGAGGCTCAGAGTTGATAAGATTTTGGTGATCTTGACTCAATTTCCAAGGTCACTAGCAAACTGTTGAAATAAGTCTTTCTGACGCGATATCTTGTAAACCAATTGATGGATTTTGACCAAACTTGCACAGAAGCATTGATGGGAGGAGGCTCAGAGTTGATAAGATTTTGGTGACCTTGACCTCATTTCCAAGGTCACTAGTTCATAACTGTTGAAATTAGTCTTTCCAACGCAATATCTTTTAAACCAACTGATGGATTTTGACCAAACTTGCACAGAAGCATTGTTGCGAGAATACTCAGAGTTGATTAGATTTTGGTGACCTTGACCTAATTTTCAAGGTCAGGAGTCCATAAAAAATGTTAAAATTAGTCTTTCCAACGCAATATCTTGTAAACCAATTGATGGATTTTGACCAAACTTGCACAGAAGCATTGTTGCGAGAATACTCAGAGTTGATTAGATTTTTGTGACCTTGACCTAATTTTCAAGGTCAGGAGTCCATAAAAAATGTTAAAATTAGTCTTTCCAACGCAATATCTTGTAAACCAATTAATGGATTTTGACCAAACTTGCACAGAAGCATTGTTGGGAGGAGGCCCAGAGTTGGTTAGATTTTGATGACCTTGACTTAATTTTCAAGGTCACAAGTCTATAAAAACTGTTGAAATTAGTTTTTCCGATACGATATCTTTTAAACTAATTGATGGATTTTAACCAAACTTGCACAGAAGCATTGTTGGGAGGAGGCTCAGAGTTGATAAGATTTTGGTGATCTTGACTCAATTTCCAAGGTCACTAGCAAACTGTTGAAATAAGTCTTTCTGACGCGATATCTTGTAAACTAATTGATGGATTTTGACCAAACTTGCACATAAGCATTGTTGGGAGGAGGCTCAGAGTTGATAAGATTTTGGTGACCTTGACCTAATTTCCAAGGTCACTAGTTCATAACTGTTGAAATTAGTCTTTTGGACGCGATAACTTGTAAACCAATTGATGGATTTTGACCAAACTTGCACAGAAGTATTGTTATGGGGAGGTTCAGAGTTTATAAGAATTTGGTGATCGTGACCTAATTTTAGACAGGGTCAAAAACAATTTTGAACTACCACACCATACAGAACAAGATGGGCATGGTGTCTTCCATAGAAAAACTTCATATCACAAGGTAACTTCACTTCAATTACTGAACGGTTGGGGTGACATAGTTTTCCTCAGAAAACACTGTTTTAATAATAATTTTGAGTTTGCGGCAAGAGGAGCGTGGTAGTTCAGTCGGGCTGGAACTTGAACACGTCACTCCATCTCCAAATAATACTGTTTAGTGAGCCTGAGGTAACTACATGCACACTTGTCTTCGTTCCGTTATGACAGAAAATTGTTATCGGAGACGTTTTAGCAACATATCAAACAAAGCCGACCGAGATGTAGCCCACTATCACCACACCACACTTTCTTCGATCTTCAAAACTGACGGACTGACCACGGATCAACACACTACTTACTGACCATCTGATTACTGGTTAACCACACGGGTCTGAGCCTGCCCAGGAAAAGTGGTTCATGTCAAACTATCCATATATATAAGCCTTGTTGGTTTAGTTGGGTGGTTATAGTATTCGAAGCACTTTTTGGATGTCATGACGTCCTAATTTTGGGTAAAAGTCCCATAAATGGAGGCTGCGTCCCGACATGACCATTAGCTGTTGACTGATACGTTAAGCATCAATTCAAACAAACAAACAAACAAACAAACACTGACTTGTCGGAAACTGACCACGGAAATTTCGTCCCACCGCAAACTGACATTTGATTGACAGGGTGGCTATTTGCCAGACTATTAGATGCCATGTTCTGTACTCCACAATGCCACTGTAGGTATGTCAAGGGGAAAGTTTATACGGGACTTGATATTTTTATGTGGCTTATCAGTCTTAATACACTTCGTGTCAAGTTTGTTGTTTGCTAGAGGGAGTGAGATTTGTAAGAGAACACAAATCAACTTGTCGGGCACAGCATGAACATTGCATAACGAAAACAGAACCGACTTACTACCATCCTTATTAAAATTGAGCCGCCTCATGAGAAAACCAACAATCTGCATATGCAAAAACAAAGACGCAGATCAGCTTCGCGGTAACCGCGAAGCTGATCAACGCCTTTGTTTTCGCTACACGGATAGTATAATTCCTCTTCTTCTTAAATCCGAAATTTCAAGCTTCTAGCTCTTTTCTGTGCTTGTACAGGTCGGTTTGTGTCGGACCTGTTCGGAAACCACATTGTTGGTTTTCCCACGAGACGGCTCAAATAATTGATATTGACACATTCGCAGATGTACATAGATTCTTTGAGAAATAGTAGGGCCACATTCACAAACCAAGTCCTCAGACCAGATCGGTGGTTTACGCGCAAGAGAAATTTGGAAAGAAAACAGACACTCATTCTAAAATAAGGCGCAAATCCTGGAGAAAAAATGAAGGAAAATAAACGTTTAGAATTACAATTTTCCGGCATATAATCATTCAGGCTTCATCCTGTAAAATTTCACCTCCCTCCCTATATTCTTGCTACAGCATTTTGAAACTTGATCTGGTAATCAACGTGACGCACTACATATGAACGAAATGTAACCATAACACAAACTCAATGTATATCTCTAACTAGCAGACTTCAGTTTCTCAAATAAAGAACAATATTAAGTAGATTAAATCAAACAATAAACGTCCTTTCATATCTTCTATTGAAAAATGTTAGATAATATGTGCATGATGCAGGTTTCTTAATTCAGAATCTTCAGTGTTGTTAACTTGCAAATATAATAACATCTGACCTGTACATCAGAATTATATCAAAACATGTAATGGTTGTTAGATTTGTCCTACATGACTGACGGAGCTTATAATTACTTTTCTAAATACATCTTGTTATATGACAGGTCTTGTTTTATTCAGCGTCACGTAAATTACTTGCAAACGACAACATGCACTATTTTTGCAATACAAACACACAATGGCATTAAATGTAAACTGAATGACTTTATCTGGATACGTTTACTCATAACAATCTAGTGTGATCCTATTTCATTTTTGAAAACTGTTTCACATTTTGCACAACATTCTATAAAAATGTGACGGAATACTGTAATTTACGTGATGGGGTAATATTAAAGTCACCTACATTATTTTCAAACTTAGATATGTTTGCGTTATAATGAAGCATGGAATTTGAACCAAGAAGTAAATCTTTTGATGCTTATAACCACATAATTTAGTAGAACATAACTGTTTTATATTAAAATGTATATTAATCTCAGGGCTGATATTTTTACTGTTGGTCAGTATTTTGGAATGGATAAATGCGAATAACAAACGTAGTATTGCCATACCTTTGATTGAAGGAGGTGTCATCCTTTTAGACTCCGCTGTTTTCAACTATAGTTGATAAAAAGACTTGAACTGCCAAATGCGTAATTTACGTGACACTACTTAAAAAGACATCATATTCTGTAAACTTAATTACTGAAAAGTACTTAGTGGACATTAAAACATTTATAGACGCAGATTCAAAACACAATTTTAGCTATATAATATGTCATATTGGCATTTTGAAATTAAGTACCGTCACGTAAATAACTGTCACGTTAATTACATTTTCAACTTTAGCATCCGAAAATACCACCTTAGGGTCGTTTGATATTAACTTTGTTCTTTGTGAGATGTATTCATTCTTCATACTTCCATATTCAGATAACGTTGTTTCAAATACCATCTTAGATTTGTAGAAAAACAGGGTCACGTATGATTACATCTTAAAAGGGACGCAATGATTAAGCAGGTGGATTAAATTTATTTGACCAAAATAGTAAAGCAAAATGAAAAATCCATATGTTATCCATATAAAGGACATATTCAACTATTTAATTGGCACAATTTGGTCTGCAATAAGAGAAACCACTATAAAGATCTGGACAATCTTCTAGAGCGTCACGTAAATTACAGAAACTCTATGACGTGTTCTTTCGACTTTTGATGTTTGATATTTTTGTTTGTTTACAAGATATAAAATAACCATTTATTTTACTGAAAGTTAATGTCAAATTAAGTAAATCAAACGATGTTGTTTAGTGTAAAAACAGAATATGTTCGTTCTGTCGTCTTTTGAATTTTTGCATGTACGGTTTGTGACATGCCGTTTTTGGTGGAGTCATGCATTATTCACAACTGCCAAGAATCTTAAAAAACATAATTGGGTATCATACTTTATTCGGTCTAAATGGAGATAGTACCAAATTTTGAAAATACAGCTAACCTTGGTAATATATTGAACAATGTCACTCCAATTTTTATTTAACACCTCGAGACAGGGGGTGCGCTGCTTATTTTAGAATGAGTGAAAATGTTTTAAGTATACAGATATTGGACTGTGTCATGTCTGGTGTTTATCCCGACACAAAGGCGTTTATATTTATGCGCGTGTTGTATCCGACTGAACACCATACAAAACTACCTTCAGATATCGAAATTTTGTACAATGATAAAATGTTACGCTTCTTATGTGGCTCAGTATACATAATCATAAAGACTGGACTGAAAGTAGTGTAACAATGCGTACATGAGGTCTGTCTTCTTGCTATCTTAATCAGCCTTTTATTACTAATTCATGGGTTCAATAGCTACATAGTCTTGGTTAAATCAATTGCAATTTATCAGTGTATTACTTTGTGTTCGTAAAATTTAGTAGTGCAAATTGCAGGACTTAAAATTATTAGGTAATTATATCATAACAAATGCAAAAGGACTGATTATGACATGCATTTAAGTATATTTCAATCTGTAATGCTGACCAATCAAAGATGCAGACCGATTTTTTTTTTTCAAAGAATAGCAAGTACAATTGGCGAAAGTAAGGCATAAGCTAAATTTTAGGGTCGGACTAGAACCTCGAAAAAAGGGCGTGCTGTACATGATTGTAATAAGATCTAAATCTTCCTGGCCATTTCAGCCAATTTTTGATTAATGATCCTTATCTCGAAAGCATTTTTTACATTATTTTCTCAGTGCGTAACTCGCCGGTTCATTTTCATTAATGTATGTAAACTTTAAGTTTCATCATTTCACTTATAATAAATTTCATGCATACGAGATATGTTTGGAGGTTTGGAAAACTAAGATTAAAATCACAAAAATTCTGCACTATTAAACAAATAATACAGATCAAATCTTGTGTATCTACCATTATCATTGTTGTTATCACGGCTTATTTCTGGCTAATCAGCTATCCTAACAGGGCTTTGGATAAGATAAAATCAAGTTAATTTTGTATCCAGTTTCATGTATTACCCTGTTCGAATGACAAGAAACGTCATTACATGTCAATCAACCTGCAAGGTGGCAGTAATACAGGTGCAAATGTTAGCGCACGTGAGTTGCTGCGCACGCAGATCTACAAATAGATTAAGTTGTCATAACGGTTATTACCGCGTTCTGATTGTATTGACAACACTGGTGCCATTTCCCACATAAAGGAGTCGTATCAGCTTTCCGCAGTTCCAAAGATCCGCATCTTGTCAAAACAGAATGACATTAGCTACGACTTTGACCAGCCAGTCTAGACATTAGCTACGACTTTGACCAGCCAGTCTATGCAACACGTTTATGCCACCAATAGCAATGTGATAGTTCGATTACATTCTGGATCGAGCATCTGACACTGATTTGTGAGGCAGGCAAAACTAACCACGAATCAGGCAATGCTTTTCATTGGTATGAAATTGCACTTTACCATTCTATGATTATTTACTTCTTTCCTCAGAACACAAGCGTGAAGTGAGCAGCAAATCCACAGACAGAAATGGTGAAGGGATTTAGATTTCTAATGCTGAAAGCTTGATGAAAAAGAATAAAAAAATATCTAGCTCTTTACCAGCGAGGTAGCCACTCCGAGTCACAAACCTAAGACTCACAAAGTTTTTTGTCGTTTCTATTCAAAAGTTACTGCACAATAAAAAGCCATACAGGAGAGAAACCCTTCCATTTGAAAATTTTGTTGCATGATACTTTAAAAAATGTAGTGCAGGGAACAGTTGTAAAATATTATTGAACACACAAACTGTTAAATATACATTTCTTAATTAAACTAAAGCATCCGTGATGATTGTTTTATGCTTTTATATGGGATACAATCATGAGGCTTCTCTCTTTCCTACACACACCAAAATGTAAAGGAAATAAATAGGAAAATGTATCTAAGATAACTTTAACTATTTATCATCTTTAGTAACAACTACCAAATAGATAATGCTTGGAATGACATGTTCAAAATTTTAAAATTCGCTAAAACTCTTGATTTTCAGGCTACCAAAGAACCTGAAGAACGAAAACAAGGTAAATGAACATTACAATATACTTACATTAAAAACAGTTCAAACAGATCCTTTAAAAGCAGTGACAACAGTAAAGAAAAATATGTTGGGACAGGTTAAGAAACTTTTTTCATGCTCAGCTCTGCTGAGACTAAAATTGATCCTGCTCAATAATGTTAAAATGCCAACTATTGTTGGCAT
This sequence comes from Rugalucina vietnamica, assembly GCA_964017185.1. Lineage (NCBI taxonomy): Eukaryota > Metazoa > Mollusca > Bivalvia > Lucinida > Lucinidae > Rugalucina > Rugalucina vietnamica. The sequence goes on from OZ024872.1 coordinate 67,069,536, forward strand.
TTTAAATTGTTGGCATTTTAACATTTATGAGCCAACAATTGTTGGCATTTTAACATTTATGAGCAGGATCATTTTTTTTCACAATTGTTGGCATTTTAACATTTACACACCGTACATACGGCTCGTCAAATTCCAACTGGTACGTCAAATTCCAGATGTTTATGTCAGCGCGTGCGTTTTGGCGGCTAAATTATTTTTGTTGTTTTTTCTTGTTTTAGTATACTTTAGCTAATGGTTTCAAAAGAAAATAATAATCGGCAGTCGTGTGTGGACCTCCACGCATCTGTACATACAGGTGTCATGGTCAGCTTATCCGTGGATTGGCGAAAACATTGCAAGAAAGTCTTAAAACGGCACGTTTTCAGAAAACATCCATACTTTTTGCCAAATATCTCCATAACTAGAAATACACTGAAAAGCTTTAAAAACGCAAAAGTTGTAATTCAATTGTATTTTCATACTTCTAGTAGTTCGATTTTTATGAAATTTGACACACATAAACATTGATATGTTTGAAAACTATGCTGTGAATTTCATATCAAAATAATGAGAAATGTGAGAGTTACAGTCCTTGCTATAGCTATACCCCTAAAATCCAAAACTGCAAAAGATATTGAGCACGACTACAATTTGTTCCTTGGCACAAAGAGCATTGCTATTTCATTAAAAGCACAGGTTTTGCCAATTGCCTTGATTGCATGACAATAATGCTAGCTTGTCTGATTCGTCATTGTCGACGTAATCCACGTAATATAGCGTTTTTACGTCAAATCTCTAGAGACATTAGTGCCTTGACGTGAAAAGTTCGGTTGATCAGACCGGTGTCAACCTTTCATTGTCCCAATAGCCTCGGAGGGACTGCTGCAGTGCCGTATAGATGAAAAATGATAATTATGACGTCACGTGGCGTCACATATACGTCATAAAGTCAGTAAAAATTCAATTGTGCTACATAATTCATTTTCAAAGACCCGTAGAATTGTCAAAAATGAAACAAAACGAAAACTAAAGTGTTTTTTTAGATATGGATTACTACAAGTTCCGTGTGAAATGGTCAAATGTTTTTCTTCATTAATTCAACGTGACGCCACATGGCAAAAAGTATAAAATGGCTTTTTATTCCTGTGGGTGGTCTGTGACTTTACAAATGCCGGTTTCGTGTAAAAATGGAAGCAGAGTACAGTTACTGATCCCTTTCACCTGTTACGGAAGACTTAAATTATCCTTGGTGCAAAAAATTATCAATTTTCTTTTTTTGCGTTTTTAAAGCTCTTCAGTGTAATTGAAAATCGCATGCTCGAATATATATAGCTTAGTATCTATTTAAAAGCCTGATTTAAGCTTTTATTCAAATTAATTACTACTTTTGATAGCGCAGCTCATTCTTTTGCACCATGTGTGATTTTACATGATACGAACCACGACAGTCGCTTTATACTTGAAAGACCAGACGGACAATAGACGTAGAAACGACTTTGGATACGTGCCGCATCAGACGTGTTGAATGCGATTATTTCAAATACCCATGGCGCCCTGGTATTGTTTGGCCTTCTTAAGCGGTTAACTTGGAAGTATACGTTCAAAAAATAAATTGTATTTCTTGAATTGGAAATGTTATGGATGTCATACAGTTTATAGATGGGTAAAGAGAAAATGGCCACCTTAAAGACACACGACATTGATTCACTATATCAACATTTGCACAAAATGTTGAAACCGTAGCATCAACATTAAGACACACATTGTTGAAATATTGTTAAAATAATGTTGTTTCGGTCAACCTTTAAACATTGTTGAATCAATTCGATTCACTGAATCAACATTGATTCTACAACATTGTTTCAAAGTTGAATGAATCAACATTGGTTCGAAATTGTTTCAACTTTGTGTGTCTGCTGTTTTGTTTCCACTCAAACACAGTATAACTTTATGAGAGTGATATAGTGGTCAGGGTTTGAAAAGGTACGATCAGACAAAGATCAGGAAAAGGCATAATCAGAAAAAGATTTCCACCTGATTGTCTCAGTTCTTGATCCTTGGTTAATCTTATTTTAAAGGCGCTGATAGTCAGCGACCTTAACCACGGCCGGTTGTGCGGTCGTGTGATCTAGTGTGTAGTTAGTTCCCATCATCCTTCAAAGGTTGTGGTCTCGAACCCCCACCGACACATACGCGTGTCATGTTGATGACTTTTGAGCCCCCGGACTCTGTGGCAGTATGCAGGATGCACAATATATACATCAGTATATGTATTTGAAGGTGGTCGTGTTGCGATATGGGCACTCACCCATTGGGGGCTAAAGAAATAGATGGGCTGCTTGTACATCCAGGTAAAGCTTATACACTACTGACCGACCATCTGATTACTGGTTAACCCCTCTGGTCTGAGCTTGCCCAAAACGTGGTTCAAGTCATACCATCCATACGTATAAGCATTTTTGGCTTAGTTGGATGGTTATATTTCAAGCACTTGTAGGATGTCATGACATCCTCATTTTGCGTAAAAGTCCCATAAAATAGAGGCAACGTCCCGACATGACCTTATCTGTTGACTGGGACGTAAAGCATCAATTTAAACAATCAAAAGCACATGTTTTTGTTCCGTTGGTATAAAAATTAAATTCCATCAAAGAAGCACATTGGCAAACAAATAAAGCACAGGTTATGCCATGGTGTTTCTAGGGCGACGACTCAACCGAGCGAAACCAACAATCAGTTTGAACCCTGGTATACCCAGGCACAGACCGCAAAGTTCAGTTCCGGCCCATGCCATACTTAATTTATAATCAAAATTAGGGGTGTACATATAATTAAAGCTAGAAAAAATGCGCTATTCGTAAATAATTCCCCGTCTCATGGCTCTTATACATGTGCGTGTACTGAGTCGCGTAGTGTTCTATTTGAATATTTAAAATTGCTTTGCAGTAGCCATGTATCAGTTAAGTTATGTGGAATATTATCAAATGTTCACACTATCTGCTTTCATTTTTTTTTAAATTTCTATATAGGCAAAAAAAAAAGTACAATCAACTTTTTGTTCATCTACTGGCCATCTTGAGTAAAAAAGCGGCATATAAAATCGTTTAACACATTCACTGCCGCCGACGACTGTAGTCGTTTTTACCGTTCGCTGCCACCGACGACTGTAGTCGTTTTACGGGTATACCGGTATGTCCCGGGTTATAGATGAAAGTTTTAAAGGGAGGTAATTGTATTGTATATCAAATTTTTCAGCGTAAAAAGCCCTTTCCAGTGATATATGATCTGCGCATATATCTAAAATATAATAATTAATAAATTAATTAATAAATCAATCTATCAATCTATCTATCTATCTATCTATCTATCTATCTATCTATCTATCTATCTATCTATCTATCTATCTATCTATCTATCTATCTATCTATCTATCTATCTATCTATCTATCTATCTATCTATCTATCTATCTATCTATCTATCTATCTATCTATCTATCTATCTATCTATCTATCTATCTATCTATCTATCTATCTATCTATCTATCTATCTATCTATCTATCTATCTATCTATCTATCTATCTATCTATCTATCTATCTATCTATCTATCTATCTATCTATCTATCTATCTATCTATCTATCTATCTATCTATCTATCTATCTATCTATCTATCTATCTATCTATCTATCTATCTATCTATCTATCTATCTATCTATCTATCTATCTATCTATCTATCTATCTATCTATCTATCTATCTATCTATCTATCTATCTATCTATCTATCTATCTATCTATCTATCTATCTATCTATCTATCTATCTATCTATCTATCTATCTATCTATCTATCTATCTATCTATCTATCTATCTATCTATCTATCTATCTATCTATCTATCTATCTATCTATCTATCTATCTATCTATCTATCTATCTATCTATCTATCTATCTATCTATCTATCTATCTATCTATCTATCTATCTATCTATCTATCTATCTATCTATCTATCTATCTATCTATCTATCTATCTATCTATCTATCTATCTATCTATCTATCTATCTATCTATCTATCTATCTATCTATCTATCTATCTATCTATCTATCTATCTATCAACTTGGCTTACATACATGCAAAACATCAAAGCGCTGCAGATAAAGACACGGTGTAAATTTGAATTGCGGCTCTCCACGTCAGTGCACTTACTTGAATTTTTTTCCGTGATTTATGATATGATTTTACGCTTGGTTTACACGTTTTCTGCCGTTCTCGTGATTGTTCTTTATGCGCTTATTTTAAAATTTTAAATTGGAAATCATGTTGTGATTTTTTGGCAATTACTGTTTAACTTAAGACGTCGATCGATTTTTTTTTTTTTTTTTTTTTTTTTTTAGAAATGATCGAGATACATGAATGTTCATTTGTCCGAGGAGTTTTACATGCGATTTTCCATTAAAATTAGGTAATAAAATTGCCTTAAATGCAATCGAACTATAACATTTTCATACCAGATCTAATGATCTAATGACCAAACTAGCCAAAGATACTCCAAAAATGTTTGAAAAACATGCAAACCGCTTTTTAGTTGTTATATATGTGCATAATTTCCCAAGCAATTAACAACAATTAACGCTAATACTGTTAAGATTATTGTGCATATGAATTAAGAGCTTGTCCAGACCAACCATGAAACTGTGAGAAAAGTAAGACACCCGTAAACGTTTACTTTTATTATTCATTAGGATACTTGCAATGATTCAACTTAAAACTCACCTGAAAATATTATATTATCGATTTTTGATCTATACCGTACCTTTAGCCATTTCCGATATATAGGCTACAGATACGGTACCGTATCTCTAGCCGCCAGGCTAGGGATACGGTACCGTATCCCTAGCCCACAGGCTAAAGATACGGTACCGTGTCCCTAGCCACTGCCATCATAAAACGTTGATCTACCGTCTGGGTCATTCCGTATCGGCCGTCTGTAATTTCACTTATCATATGACATTCGCCCGTCTGTACTTTGGCGTATTGTTTTTGTCGCCAAGCGACAGAATAAAACGATAAATACACTGTAAAAGTTGATTACCAATGATCCTTCAGATGGAGATTGAAAAAATATAAGCCTAAATAAGATTATACCATGAAAAGTTTAGGTATTCTTTGTAAAATACAGCAAAATAACTTACCCGCCAAAACGCACGCGCTGACATAAACATCTGGAATTTGACGTACCAGTTGGAATTTGACGAGCCGTATGTACGGTGTGATTTATGAGCAGGATAAATTTAATACTAGTTTTTAAGTTTATAACCTGAACTTTCCACTATTTTTGACAATTTCAACATTTATGAGCAGTTGAAATTTCATGTCAACTGAGATGAGCATGAGCAAAATTTATAACCTCAGGGCCAGGTCCCGAGTTTATAAAACTTTTGTCATGCTCATCATTGCTAAGAAATGCTCAGTTCAGCTGAGACTAAAATTTATCCTGCTCATAAATGTTAAAATGCCAACATTTGTTGGCATTTTAACATTTATTAACAGGATCAATTGGAGGTTTTGGTGACTTAGACCTGAAATTTCATTATTTTTTGGCTATTTTGTCATTTATGAGCAGTTTAAATTTCATGCTCAGCTGAGTTGAGCATGAAAAAGCTTTATAACCTCGGGGCCTGCTTCGGTTATCATCACTGTAAAACTGACAAACTAAAAAGAAACCTAGTTATTGATCTTATCATGAATCTACTGTCATTTCTCCTTGTACTTGCTGTAGTAATCAAGGAAGCCTTCTATATGTTTGACCCTGGCAACAGTGGTAGGATAGAAACCAAAGACCTGGGTACAGCAGTTCGATCACTGGGACAGAATCCGTCAGAAGCTCAGATCAAAACTATGATTAAGGAAGCGGACAGAAGAGGTACATGATAATGAATCATTACATCATGTATTAAACTAAACCCGGCAGTTTGTGTCATGTCATGTCAATAAAAGAGGAATTCTGTACAAATGGTTGCGCCGACCTAGTTACACTTGTCGGTTTTTAGAATGTTCTAAACTAGATGATACAATAGTATCAAAGCCCTTTCCATAAATATTTCCCCAATCATGAATTTGACTTTCAGAAAGATACACTCAGAACTTGATGATAAAGATTTATATTTCTTTACCATTGAACAACTAACAAAGACATTTAATGGGAAATCTTACAAATGCATTTCTTTTTTGGATTGCCTTTGATATTTGAGCCGCCTCATGGGAAAACCAACAATGTGGTTTCCGAACAGGTCGAACACAAACTGGGCTGTAGAAGCACAGAAGACAGCTAGAAGCTTGAAGCCTTGAAATTTCGGATTTAAGAAGAAGAGGAATTGTACTTTCCGAGTAGCGAAAATAAAGGCGCTGATCAGCTTCGCGGTTACCGCGAAGCTGATCTGCGCCTTTGTTTTCGCCTATGCAGATTGTTGGTTTTCCCATGAGGCGGCTCATTTCTTGTGCTGCAGAACGAGGTTTCATAGAGTTTGATGACTTTGTAAAGACAGTATCTAAACACTGGAATGATGTCACATCAGAAGAGGAAATTATTGAATGCTTTAAGGTACATGTTTAATTTATTATTTCAGTCAGTTAAGGCAGTCATCACTGTAAATATTATCAGATGCTGATAAGCTCAAACGCTTAATGAACAATACTCCAAGACAAATAGTCAAATATCTAAACAAAATGCTTTTGGAAAACGTAAAAACTTCCTTTATGTAAATATATAAATCATTGTTCTATGTGAAATTGTACATGTCACTATAATAAACTTCTTACATACTAACTGATCTGTAATGAACAGTTGTCAATTTTTAACTTCTGCTTCATACATTTACTGTTTCCTATAAAAACGGCAAAACACATCTTGTTGACTAGAACTGACAAGGGATGAAATACAGATGACATACACCACTCAGCTGGCAAAATTTGACAATAATTGATTTATAACCTGATCAAACTTCCAGCTTGCTCACAAAGCAGACTTGTGGTCTTGATCATTTTTTTTTTTCGCTTTTATTTGTGTCATGAAACACAAACTGTTTTGTAGGTATTTGACAGAGAAGGATCTGGTTATCTAGAAGCCAAAGAGTTCCGAAAATGTTATAGACACTTTCCGCAACCTCTTCGTCTCATGGCATATGCTTTATCATTTCAACTAATGGGACCCTTAATAGGTAATTTGTTATGCAGCTTGAACTGTTTTGTAGGTATTTGACAGAGAAGGCTCTGGTTATCTAGAAGCCAAAGAGTTCAGTAAAGTTCTAGCAAATCTCGGAGAACAGCTGACAGAAGAGGAAATAGAGGATATGTTAAAAGTGGCAAACCTTGATCAGGACGGACAACTCAACTACCGTAGTACGTAGCTGAAGCTTCCATGTATTATAATCATGCAGAAGCAATATTAAGAATATGCAAAAAGCCCTGCACCCCAGCATTTAACTTCTACCCCCTTAATACTAAGAGATTGAAATTTCACATCTGATCTCTTACTAGAAAGTTATTTGATCTTTGTATACACGAGCTAGCTTGAAACTGTTATGTATCATTTTTATAGCAAATTTTTGATAGAGTAATGTCCCTTGAATGATGTCAGAATTTTGTTTCTGCTCAATATCATGAGAACAAAACGACACATGACCAAATTCTGTATGTTTATCAACAATGACAATACCACAACTGGGTCTATCGGACACCATTTTTTCTGTAAGAGTCTTTTTCCCTGGCAATATTATGACACTTGAAAAACACTTTATAATGAGGTTGAACTGTACTCTTCTTTTTATAGATGAAACAATATGAGCCACCGCACAAGAAAAACAACATTTTGCATAGGCGAAAACAAAGCCGCGGATCAGCTGTGCAGTAACTGCACAGCTGATCAGTGCCTTTGTTTTCACTGCACAGATAGTACAATCCTTCTTAAATCCAAAATTTCAAGCTTCTACCTGCTTCTGTGACTGTACAGACAGGTTTGTGTCAGACCTGGTCGGAAACCAAAATTGTTGGTTTTCTAATATCATAATCGATAATATAATCTCATTTGTTGTTTCAGATCTGACACAGACTCTGCTATCTAGTGCAAAATAGTGGGAGTAAAAGTGGATAGACTAGTCAAAATTATTTTTGCTTGTTATGTTTTAATATGCTTCAAAAAATAATGTTATACAAATATCATTAACAAAAAAAAATTGTTCGCTTATACATAAATATACCATGCCCAACAGTACACACTTTTAATGACTGGCTGAACATTATACAAATCCCTCTTCATTTCGTAGGTAGTTTGAAGTTACTCCATACAAGTTTAAAGTATGGGCATTGGACAACTTTTAAAAGAGATTTGACAGTCCTTTAATAGTGATCATCAAATGTACTGAATAAATTAGTCATGTCCAGAAAAAGCCTGTCATTTGCAAGAAACATAGGTGCAGATCAGCATCAGTGTCTTTTATATTCATCTACTTTAACCTAAATGTATTGTATAGAATGTTTAGTCACTAGTCATTTTTGTGGCTGCACATGGGAAAACCAACAATCTGCATAGGCGAAAACAAAAGCGCAGATCAGCTTCGCAGTAACTGCGAAGCTGATCAGCGCCTTTGTTTTCGCTACTCGGATAGTAGTACAATTCCTCCTCTACTTAACTCAAAAACTTCAAGCTTCTAGCCTGCTTCTATAGCTGTACCGGCCTGTTTGTGTCAGACCTGTTCGAAAACCACACTGTTGGTTTTCATACGAGGCGGCTCATTTTTGTGGCTGCACAGCCCTGTTTGGTTACGACCAGGCTGGACATCCTGACAACAGTTATACATTACATTTTGTATTCAACAATACCTTGCAAGAACACAAAGTGAAATTAAATACTGAGAAACAATTTGGTTTCTTTGAAAATCATTTGAATAATAAATATTTAATAAATAAAAACAACCACTATGCATATTGTATGGCAGTACACGCTCAAAATGAGTGATATGGAACATGCATGGTTAGAACTAACGTACACTGCATGTGATTGATGTTTTCATTCATACCTCATATTAAATGAAAAACAATAAAGTAACGTGATGGCATAAATAAATTCATTAACTTGTTTACAAAAACAAAATGTCATTTTTGTGACAATCTTCATGAAGAAGATAAAATCATAGACTGAATGCAAACAAAGCAATAAATTCATTAGTGCCTTGTAACATACAAAGTGGCTAAACAGTCTGATTTCAAGTGATTTGTACTTTTCTGGTTGGAAACTTAATTGAGTGACTCAGTCACAAGTTTTCTGTCACTCTTTTCCTTTTTTAAGCTGTTGATTTCCATGTAGAACAAGATTCCAAGGTGAATATTTATGAATTACACCATGACTTTCCTCTCGCTCTCCTCCTTGCTCAGACCATGTATCTCCATGTGGAACTTGATCAACATCTCTGGTAGTAATACCTTCATAATGTAGTCCAGGTACTATAAAAAAGAAATATTATAAAAGCATTAGCTGGTTGGTTGAGTTCAGGATAGTATCGTTAACAGCTAATTCCATGGAACCTCGGTTTAAAGTCTCATCTGAAATTGTTAAAACCTGGCTCTCAAACCCAAAAGCCCAGCTTTATAAGGCAAGTGGCTTAACCACTATGCCACAAATCCTTCAACAGAAATTAGTGACTCTGTTTAACCAAATCAAGCCCAACATCTTACTTAAGGACACAGACAGTTTGCATTTTCTGTATACAGTCAAACCTCTATAAAAGTGCCACCTTTGGGAGTGAGCTAAGCTGGCTGTTATACACAGGTGGCTGTCTTATCAAGGTTCAGTCAGAGCAGTTGTCATTTAGAAAATATTCTTACTGTCACAAGAAAAATCCTTTCTAAGGAAAGACTACCTGTATGTGTTTCATAAGTTGACATCATTTCATGCTTCGTTACACAAAAATATATACAAAGCCTCATGGGTATTAAGTTAACTGATTTTTTCTGGTAATTAACTGTTTTAAATACAATAATGAATAATAATTGTCCAATTAACAGCTTGTAAATGGGAAATTTGACTTTAGGTAAGTATGATGTGGCTGTCTTATAGAGAGTTATAAGCATTTTGGGATTGATTTTACTGGCTGCTGGTTGTCTTGTGGAGGTGGCTGTCTTATGCAGAGATAAAATATAGTGAAAATGATTGGGAATGTTTCAGACTGGCTCTCTTATGCAGGTGGTGCTCTTATAAAGGTGGCTGATTCAGCAGGTTCAACTGTACAAAGTGCATTGTCTGAAAAATTATTCTGATTCCCATACACTAAAAGTGGTCTAACAACCTAATTAGAATCGCAAAATGTTTACTCTGCTAATTTGCAATCATAGATAAACATATAGTGTAGATAAAATCCAAATGTGTACCTTATGGTGTCTCTTACAGAACATCTTCATCAAGGCTTCCATAACAGTGTCTATCTGCTCCTCAGAATACAGTCTCATACAAGAACCATAGTTCAAATCTCCTGGAAAAGAATCACCACAGCAGTCAAACACAAAATAACATCTAGCTTCAAAAAGGAGCCAGACCAGAAAAGCAGGGAGCGTAATGATTCAACATTTTAAACTAAAAGTTTCATATTTGTATTGTTTATTAACAGTCTGTGCAGAATAAAACTCAATAATTTTAATGTTCAAGGCTCTATGATATAATTTTGGGGGTTTATATGACCTCTTATGCAATGTAAAGCCTTTTAAGTTAACTTCTGAAATCAAGGGCTTTTTAAAGACCTTACCAACCGTGTCAAGGTTATGTTTTGGAAGATAGAAATTTCTAACTTACTTTTTGATTTTCCTCCTTTCTTATATGCAAGATGACGAGAAGAGTGAATCTGCAAAGAGAACTTTTGCTTTAGAAAAACTGTCTTTATACCTGGTATCATATACAACTATAGAAGATTAGTAGCAGCTTGTAATATCAGTTATGGGAAGTAGATGAACTCATCAAAACAGAGCAGTCGACCCAGACTCCTTTTTTATTTATACCATTTCTATATGCATTTTGCAGGGAATATTTGTTTGTTAGGACTTTGGTAAGGTTTCAAGAAACTTTGATGATTCTGCAAACTGACAGACTAGTTTCTTAACAATGCAAAGAACAAACATATCCTTACCTTGCCTTCAAAGATATCCCGGAGATAAGATTCACTGGTTCGTACCAGGAAGTTGAGTTGTTCATCATTGAGCTCACTTACTTCTCTGAAAGAAAAGCAATAGACGACTATTTGCCTTGTATTACTCATACAAACAATGAGGAAAAGACTTTTAGAAATTTATCATCTGTCTGTCTTTTGATGGCAAGCAATCAGAGATTACTAGAGGCTTAAATCTCGTATTAAGACAGTTAAATTCAAGTGGATGGATTATAGCTTCTATGAGACAGAAGCAAAAGCCCTATAACACATTTTGACACAACTGGGTAAAAGTTTCTTATTTAGGTTTGATTTAAGTTGTTTGTGGTTTTTTGTGTTTTTTTTTGTGTGGGGGGGATATAAAGGGCTCAATGACTTTTATACAATTCTATTGCTCACCTGGTCATAAATGTAAATTTTAGCATGATCAGGAAAATGCACAATAATATGTCCCACCCTCTTTCTTTGGAATATTGTCACAGATTCAAAAGGATTGATCTTAATATTTCATAAAACTTATTACTTTACAAGTAGAGTGCATACTTCAATTCCTTAATTTCCCTCCTGATTGCAGGATCTGATTCTCCTTTCACCTTGACAACGAAGGACAGTTCTTCTATCAATGTACAGTCAAGGTTCTCCAACTCCTCCTTGTTTAACTCACTGTCAGAGCAGAGTGGTTTCTGACTTCTTGTTGGTTTCTTTGATTTATCACCTGTAAATAAGTCATGAACTTGGAAATAAAATCAACTCCAATGAGCATAAAATCTAAACATCAGTCAAGGTTTTCAAGCGGCTCCTTGTTTAACTCACTGTCCGAGATAGGTGGCTTCTGACTTCTAGTTTTCTCTGACATCACCTATAATAGGGGTATCTTGTGAGAATGTCAAGTTCATTTCTCTAAATGAACAATCAAGTTATATAAATTTCTCTTACCCTTTTAATATCTTGGCTCATTCTGAGAAAGATTACTTCATATGCATGTATCAAAAAATATTTTTGTGCATTCAGGTTTAGGTAAACATAGTTGAACATTGTACAGATTTCTTTTTACCAAAAATACTGATATTAGCGTAAAGCGAAAATGAGGAAATATTCTGTACTTACTCATAAAGAAAGACAGTGTTGGCTGTACTGTTTCATCTTTTCCTGAGAAAAATGACTTAGATATGCTGAATTTCTTGGCTTTCTTATTCATTTCATCTAGACTGACAAACTTTTTCTTGGCAGGAGGCCTAGTTTTCCTAGATATCAATGGCAGAACATTGTCATCTGAACCAGAGTCCGAGAAATCAGGAAGGCTTTTCTTCAATCTTTTGTTTTCTTGACTACTAGACTGAGAACTCAAAATATTCTCTTTGTTTTTATTATTTGATGGTCCAGGCTCATTAACACCTGAACTTCCATCTGAATCTGAGAAATTTGGTAGCTTTCTTTTCAATCTAGCACTGCCTCGTATAGTTTTCTTCACATGCTTTGGTTCATTTTTGCCTGTGTTTATATTTGAGTCTGAAAAAACTGAAACATTTTCTTTAAATTCATTTTCCTTAGCATCCTTTGCAATTTCAGAACTATAATGCTTAAATTCATAATCCGAGTCTGTTTCTTTATTTATGTCTGTAGTTCGAAATTCCTCCACATGAGAACAAACATTTTTCTGAGTTATGGTTTCACTTTTCTTCTTTAAAAATATTGGTGAATAGGCAACATCCCCTACAGTGTCATGCTTAGGACTATCACTTAGAAAGTTTGTTACTTTCTCCAAACCAGCTTTAAGTTTACTATTCATTTCTGCATTGACAGCTGGACTACTAAAGCCAGATTGGCTGACAAAACTTGCAGATGGTAAAAGTGAATCATCAAGGTCTGACCCAGAATTATATCTAACTTTATGATTGACAGTATTTTCTATCCCTAAAACAGGTGATAGCTTTTCTGACCCAGTACTAGCCAACTGACTTACTGCAAGTTTCTGTTGTTGAATTTCATGCATCTGATCAACACTGATCAGAGTAACAGACCCAGCTGCACTTGTTTCATCTGTACTTAGAGGTACAGGTGCACTAAACACTTGGCTTATTCTAACTCCATTCTGTTCTGTGGTATCAAGTTTCTTCGCTGTGAGATTTCCTTCAAATTTATTAGGTATTTCTGTGTTTTGTTCCACAGTAATTTCAGCATTTTCTGAATTAACCCTGTCATTTGCAGGAGAATTATTTGCTAATTCATTTAAATCAGTTACATTTGAATGTAAAGAATCAACTACAATACTGTTTTCTTCTGTGAAATGATTTTCTTGGCGTTTGATGGCAGTTTCAGTCTTGTTTGCTGTTGAAGCATCCTTGTCTTTGCATAAGAACTGATGAATGGTTGACTCTCTCCTTGCGGAAGATGCCTTTGCTGTCTTCTTTCTCTTGTTGGACACATTGCTATCAGATTTCTGAACTCTTAAAAAGTGAAGCAAACCATCTGCATATAACAGTGATGCATTCTCCAAAAATGATTGAGTAAAGGAACAAAACAAAATCATGCTCTGAGGATTTAGCACTATACTGGGAAGAAGAAGAGTGAACAAGAGGTCCACTACACTATTCTGTTTACGCCTTTTATGTAACGTGAAAGCAGAAAATGTCATATCAACCTTATTTCAAGTAGACAGTCCTAGGATAACCGAAAACCAAAGAAGACTGCTCTCAGTATACATTTATCGGAACTTGACCTACATCTTTTTTGAAGCATAACAATACGATAGTACTGCAAGAGAAAAGAAATTAGGTACCGAAATAAGAGCTGTCGCAGGACAGCATAGCTCGCCTGACTTGTGCTTTGCCACTAAATCTATTAAAATCTATGAGCCATGACATTGACCTCAAGGTCACTCAGGTGGGTCGTAATGGTACAGCATAAAACTTCAGACCAATATCTACCAACATGCAAAGTATCAACTTGATATTCGATATAGACTTATAACATATAATTTCTAAGTCTGTGACCTTGACCTCGGGTGATTCAAGATGGTACAGCATAAAACTTAAGAATAATATCTAACAGCAAATTATCAATTAGATCCACCTATCTGTTCCAGAAATATACAGTTCAAATCACTTTAAGCAAAAGCTTTGACATAAAATTTCGAAGTCTTTTGACCTTGACCTCAAGGTCACTCAGGTGGGTCATGATGGTAAAGCATAAACCTTCAGATCAATATCTGCCAACATGCAAGGTATCAACAGAGACAACTTGATCCATCTACATATTCAAGAGATATAGACATAAAAAAAAATAAGCAAAAACTTAAACACAAACTTTCTAAGTCTGTGACCTTGACCTCAATGTCACCCAGGTGGGTGGTGATGATACAGCATAAAACTTCAGACCAATATCTACCAACATGCAAAGTATCAACTTGATCCATCAACAAGATCAAGAGATATAAACTCATAAAAACTTATACCAAAAACTTTAACATTTGAGCAACGCAGGCGCCGGGGTGACTGCAATAGCTCTTCCTGTACTTTCGTACAGGCGAGCTAAAAAGGATTTATACAGCAACAACTCTGGATGTCATTTTTTATTTGTTTTACAATAACTTACATTTTCTTCAATATGTTCCTTTTCCCTCCACTCTTGCCCGCCCCAGTGGTTGCGCCAGGAGATGTGGAGGTAGAAGAAGCTCCACTCTGGGCCCCACCACCCCCAGACAGCCTCTGGAAGTAGCTACTGATGCTCACACCTTTAGATGTACTGTTCATCTTCTCACCCATCACTCTCACAAGCTGAAATAGATTTTTTGTAGTCCATGTCACAAATTTATTATGAAATAATGACAACCACTTATTTACTGATATAGTAGGTACATATATACAAAACTCAGTCCAAAATGTGGCTCCGTTTAAGCACAATCTCTCTGACACTATTTTTCAAACTGTTAAACAGAGAGTAAAAACATTTTACATTTACATTTCAACCGAATTCAGATAAACTTACAGGTTCTCAAGATCAGTAGCTTAACCACAAACAACTGTGTCTGATAAATCTTATTTTTTGAATTTATGAAAAATTTCAACAAATTTTGAAGATTTAAATATTTATTTCAGGACTTGGAGTTCATGCTATAATTTTACTGACCTGTGACATTCCCTGTGGACTTCCAATTTGTCTCTGACAGGCATAGATTATTAACTTCTCCTTGGCTACTGTCAGGGAGTGGAGACTATCTTCTAAAACACCAGGATACAACAATCATGTCTGATAAGCCCAAAAAGTTTGCTCGTACCCTGAACAAAACAGGCTTGCATCCATGTTGACTTCGAGTTGACATATCAAATTACTTTGAAATCTCAACCTGGCCTCAAAACTTCATGATATTACACCTTATTACCGCACATATACACATGTATATACATGCTGAATTAGAAAATTGTATATGCAATGGTATCTAAAAAATAGATGTGTTTGCATTACTTATTGGACCACTTGTGTAGTCATGATTTCCAATTTTTAAGTTTTAGAAATGATTATGAATACTAAATGAGCCATTACACCATTAAATCAACAATCTGCATATGCAAAAACAAAAAGCAGACCAGCTGTGCAGTAATTGCACAGCTGATCAGTGTCTTTGTTTTCGCTACTCAGATAGTACAATGCCTCTTCTTTTTAAATATGAAATTTAAAACATCTAGCCTTCTTCTAGGACTGTACAGGCTTGTTCATGTCAGACCTGATCGGAAACGCAAATGCTGGTTTTCTCATGTAAAGGCTCAAATAATCATTAATGAAAGTGAATACATGACAAATTTTGACATCATACCCTCTAACTTGTTCTGCTCTTGCTGTGAAAGACAACTTGTGGGCACTAGGCAATGTTGTAAACCTGGTCTGGCTTTAAACACATACCCCAGTCTTAGTGAATCTCCTAAAAACAAAGGTCCAAAACTGTTTAACAATTTTCAAAAATATACATGGCAAAATGCAGAAGCACAACATCAAGTAAGACAATTATAAAATTAATGTGACAAGATCTTGCAAAGGAAAGAATGGAACCACTACGGAAACAATTTATGATTTTTTTTTCGAGTTTTTTTCGAGGTTTTCGACCCCCCATAATAATAATTCAGAAGCCTCCATGGTGTAGTGGTTAAGCCACTTGCCTTGTCAACCAGGGCTTCTCCAGTCTGTCTTATAAGACTTTAAACAGAGGTCAATCTATATGACCTTAGCTACTGAGTGGGACATAAACACCAAGACAACAAACCATAATCATAATTCAATGCACTACATGCTTTTGAACATTACGAAAATATGCCCATGCAATATACAGAGATTCTTTAAGTTGTAAAAAAAAATGAAAATTTTCAGTAGATAAAAATTGATATTTTTCTTATTTTTGCAAAAAACATAGATTGTGGGTACACGTTAGTCATATGACGATATAAAATAATAAAACGTCATATCTCAATATGACGATATAAAATAATAAAACAGGGATTCGTTCTTGTTTTTGCTCTTGGGATAGGTTGTGGATACTCTTTAGATCCGTTTCAGTGAGATGGGTGTAGAGGGTGCTCATACCCTTTGTCTTGGTCATTGAAAGAAAATACAACTCAATCTTTTAATAGAAAAAATAGCTATTTATTCAAGTCGTTACATAGACATATTTTGCATGTAGACATGATATCATACATATAATTATGTTTGGCCCCTGTTCGATTCCAGCTGGTAGTTACATTGTGTGATGTTTGTGAAGGTGGATCCACCTACTTTGTTTCATGTTGTCCGTTGTTTGTGGCCTTTTATATACTTCTGAGATGCATAAATGTAACACAGAGGTCTGTGTGGGGTCATATGCAGTATGGACAAATTTTTGAGATTGAATGGTTGGATACACTAGTTAGTACATGTACTTTAGTGACGTCATTACATACATGTATATGTTTTTCATGTCATGTCTGTTATGATCCTATATGTTTTGGATTATTTGCAGAATAAATTTTGAATCTTTGAATCTTTGTTTTGGAGCAAAAATAAGAAAATAGGTATACCCAGGGGCTGTAAACCCCACTTTTACTACATAAAAGCAGGGTATGAGGGGGTAAACATGACACAGACATTTTTTCTGATGAAGTCTCAAAGGGTCAAACCTGTAATAATAGCAGAGCTTGGTTGGTTGGCTTTTCCTGCAGACTGTGCCTGGATCCCTTTTGCTGCCTGGTTACCCTTCCCTGTGGTTTGTGCCTGTGAAAGTCTGGATTCTACTGCTTCCCTCACTATTTGAACGACTTCCTGAAAAGTACAGAATATCTTACTTTGTTGCTAAAGCAATAGTAAAATGGTCAGGCTTAATTTGACTTAATGATTAAAATTCAGATTTTTAGCTTCACTGGATGATGAACAACATTTGTGAAGCCCGAAGGTCTCCTCGTAGATATTAAAACTGCTAACGTTCTTCATCATTCAGGGAAAGCTAAAAATCTGAATTTCAACACTAATATTTACATTTTATATTATCATTCAATCAAGTATCAGATTTTTATTTGCATATATCATTGCTAATTTTATGTTGTTGTTTTTTTTACATTTAATCTGACTTGACAGATTTTGAAACAGCCGAAACATTAAAATTTAACGTCATGGCGATACGAGACCGACATCATACCAACAAGAGTAAACAAATGTCCCTGGCTGCTTTTGACATCGCTCCTCCCACAGGCAGGGTCTCTAGATCATGTGAGTGATGTGACTTAATGTACTTGAACCATGACCAAACTACATAGCCCTAGTTGCACAGGCCTGTTTGTCTGTGGACTGTTTGGGAACTTAATGACCAGCTTTTTTGCACCTTCAACCTTGCTTATCTGACTGTTCAATTTTTACCTGCAGGTGTTTGTCTTCAAACCAACAACACTGAGCTGACAGTGTCTCTAACACATGTACTTCTACTGGTAATACAATGTTTTCATTCACCTGTGAATTATCAACAATATAGCATTGTTAAGATGCCGCATCATTAGAAAATCCTATATATTTTATACATCTCCCTATTTCAAATTTTAGATCTCCCTATTTGAAATCAAGAATTTCCTTCTTTGTTTAATCATTCTCCATATTTTGAAAAGTAAATCTCCCTAGCTGGCTTCTCAGATAGGTTTCCTCAGATGTATCACTTATGTGTGTGGGGTTGGATACTTAATTCATTAATTGTAATTCATAAACTGCCACCAGCTCCTACACATTAATCATTACTGTTTATTATTATTATTATTATTATTTTTGAATTATCACTGTTGATAAAGGATTACCATCCGCTATGGGGTAATTTATCATTGAGTGAAATAATCTCTTTTTGGTTAATAGCCAAATCTTTCATTGTCATGGTGGCTGTTTTTTGGGTGCCTGTGAATTTTGTTGCATGACTGACTTTAGAAATGCTGTTTAAGGCATGTCTGAGCATTTCAATAATTGATAATATAAGTATGTGCTGTCATTCAAAATGAATTATAGATTTTAGCTTCCATCAACATTAATCATAGTCTCATGGTCATGCATTTATCATTGTAATATATATATATATATATATATATATATATATATATATATATATATATATATATATATATATATATATATATATATATATATATATATATATATATATATATATATATATATATATATATATATATATATATATATATCTTCCATCAGTCATCACACATCTTCATTTTAAGGTTTTCATAGTTAATGTTTGTGTGCTTGAATACATTGTATGCATGGCAAAGATCAACAATTTATCATTTAGTATTTCTCAATATAAGTCTAGTCAAAAGGTTTTTCACGTTTTTATATAAGCATGCTATAAGCATTGATCTGTGATAACTAGAAATTGGCTGCAAGCAAGGCTTTCAGTATACCCCCCGCAAAATTATCTGAAGCTGATGCACTACCAACCATTATTGTATATAAGTAATGGTCAAAAATGACTGTGTTGAAAAATGCTGTAAATTTGTCAAAGATTATTTTTTCAGCATTATAATTCTTCATGCACATCATCAATATGTGTGGAACATGTCTGCAAAGTATTGAAAAGAAATACTGAAAGCCCTAGGAGAAGTTGATTTCACAAACTATGAACTACCAACCATTATTGTATATAAGCAATGGTAAAAAAATGGCTATGTTGAAAAATGCTGTAAATTTGTCAAAAATTATTTTTTCGGCATTATAATTCTTCATGCACATCTTCAATATGTGTGAAACATGTCTGCAAAGTATTGAAAAGAAATACTGAAAGCCCTAGGAGGAGTTGATTTCACAAAATATGCACTACCAACCATTTTTGAATATGGCAATTATCGAAAATTGGCTAAGTTCAAAATGCTGTAAATTTGTCAAAATTCATTTTTTTTCAGCACAATACTTCTTCATACACATCTTCAATATGTGTGGAACATGTCTGCAAAGTATCAAAAGAGAATATTTAAAGCTGTACGAGGAGTTGATTTCACAAAGTATGCACTATTAGCCCTATGGCAAACATTCTATGTATATAAGCAATGGTCAAAAAATGGCTATGTTGAAAAATGCTGTAAATTTGTCAAAAATTATTTTTTCAGCATTATAATTCTTCATGCACATCTTCAATATGTGTGGAACATGTCTGCAAAGTACTGAAAAGAAATACTGAAAGCCCTAGGAGGAGTTGATTTCACAAACTATGCACTACCAACCATTTTTGAATATGGCAATTATCGAAAATTGGCTAAGTTCAAAATGCTGTAAATTTGTCAAAATTCATTTTTTCAGCACAATACTTCTTCATGCACATCTTCAATGTCTGCAAAGTATCAAAAGAGAATATTGAAAGCTGTAGGAGGAGTTGATTTCACAAAGTATGCACTATTAGCACTATGGCAAACATTCTATGTATAGGTTTAAAAAGTCCCATAACTCTTGCAAAACTGACCCTTTGGCCCCTAAATTCATATCACACATGTGTTGTCTAATGGTGCAGGTGTGTTGAAAATTTGAAGAACATCCGGCAAAAACTACTTAAGTTATTCAGCAAAGATGTCAAAATGTTGACGGAATGACGGAATCACGGACAGGCTGAAAACAGTATACCCCCCTAAAACTTCGTTTTGCGGGGGGTATAAAGAGCAAATATTGTGATACAGTATTCATCTCCTTGTGATGTTTGCTGTTTTCTGCATTCTAACTTTAAATCAATTGTGATAAAGACTACTTCCTACCTTGGGACTGAATATGTTAAGGTACATTTTAAGTCTGAGTCAACACTAGTGTTCAGTGTGTAACGAATGGCCGAGACAAGCCACAGCAAACCCCGTCTGTGGAAAAGCATGCTCATCCACCAAGGGTGGTTTACTGCGCTATATACCCAACGCTTACTCGATTCACAAAGTTGGAAATTTGCATATTTCCAAGGGAGGCTATCCCGTCACATTACTTCCCCCTCCGAGAAGACTCGTCCCGAGTCTTGGCCTGGGGACTACATGGGTAAGGCAACTCCTGTCCGGCAGTTGTCATTATCCCACCGCTGCCACCAAATGTAACGAACGGCCGAGACAAGCCACAGCAAACCCCGTCGGTGGAAAAACATGCTCATCCACCAAGGGTGGTTTACTGCGCTATATACCCAACACTTACTCGATTCACAAAGTCTCAAGTTGGAAATTTGCATATTTCCAAGGGAGGCTATCCCGTCACAAGTGTTTATACAAGGAGCATTCAGAATTGAACTCTGCTTAGTGAGCTGCAAAAGGGTGTCTTAGTTAGTAGGCTGACACAATTACAAGTGGTTACTGTGGATTGTTTGACAATTTCAGATAAAAGGGGCTCTGGTTAAATAACATTCGAAGAGTGGCATTGATTGGAAAATAGACTTTACTTTTATCTCAACAAGACATTAGCGCACCACCTACACACGATTACTTGTGCGACAGTTATACTTAGAGAAAATACAGAGAGTCACTTCACCGAGAGAACACTACGGCCAATTAGGGCTTAGCTACAACCAACAACCTATCTTCAAATACTGCCTACGCCCTCGCGAGCATTTTTGGCAGGCACTGCGCGTCAGGGTTATGAAAAAGAAAAAGATAAAAGAATGACAGTGAGTCTATGTCAAGATGAAAAGTTAAAAACTAGATCGATGATGAAGGGGAGATAAAAACAACTGTCTATGATTGATCGGCACTTACTGTTACAGACAGTACATAAAATTGATGAGGGTGAAGGGTCTAAAAACATTTAAAAACAAGTTAAAATAGGCAGTGCAACGTCTAGGGTTTGGGGTGCTGCAGCTCTCCAACTGCTGCCTTGAAGACTTCAAGACTTGGAGAAGCTGCAACGCTGGCTGGGAGGGCATTCCACTGAACGACTGCCAGTGGAAAGAAGGAGTACTTGTAATAGTCCTTGCCTGTATGGATTTGTCTAAAATTCATTGAGTGGCAATATCGGGATATCCTATGATTGGGCTGTATGTAGTCTGGGATGGGTATAGCTACTAGGCAGGGGACAATTTTGTAGAATAAGCACAGTCGGGCCACAGATCGTCTCTTTTCAAGGGTCTGCCAGTAATGAAGAGACACTAGTTGATCTGGAGTAGTCACTTAGGGTCCACCGGGCAGCATGTCTTTGGACCATCTCTAATTTGTTGATATTCTCTTTACCATGCGGGTCCCAAACTGATGAGCTGTATTCGAGCTGGGGTAGGACAAGAGTCTGGTATGCCAACTCTCGGACTTTGGGGTTTCTAGTTTTGATATTACGTCTTATGAATCCTAGGGACCTGCCTGCGTTTGCTGTGACTCTATTCACATGAGTATTCCAGGTTAGGTTGTTGGAGATATCAACCCCCAAGTACCTGGCGCAGTCAACAACCTCCAGGACCTGTCCGTGCAGTATATACTGTGTCTGAAGTGGTGTCCTAGAGGTTGTCACCCTAATCACCTGGCACTTGGAAGGGTTGAACTCCATATCCCACTTTGCTTCCCATGCCTGAAGTCTGTCGAGGTCTGTCTGTAGTGTGTCACTGTCGTGTTTGTGTTCCAGGGTCAAGTATATGGCAGTGTCGTCGGCGAAGAGGCGCACCTGCGAGACAATATCTTGGGGGAGGTCATTTATGTAGGCGAGGAACAGGATCGGACCCAGCACTGAGCCCTGGGGGACTCCAGACGTGAGTCCGGGAACCGAGTCCGATTCCTCTCCCTCAATAACAACTCTTTGCTGTCGGTTACTGAGAAAGGCCTGGATCCAACGTAAGGTATCATTTCGTATACCATAGCTAGGAGCGTAATTTCATTAGCAGTTTGGAGTGATTGACCTTGTCAAAAGCTTTGGAAAAGTCCAACAGTATGAGGTCTGTTTGCTTTCCTTGGCTAGTTTTACGTGCAAGGTCTTCAATTAGAGAAACAAGCTGAGTCTCGCAAGAGCGTCTCTCTCGGAAACCATGCTGTAAGTCGTACATCAGTCTGTTTGAGTCCAAGTGTTTTACTACATTTGAAGCTATGATGTGTTCCATAACCTTACACAAGATGCATGTAAGGGAGATGGGTCTATAATTAGCAGCGGCTGATTTTTCACCCTTGTTGAATATGGGTGAGACATTGGCTGAGTTCCAGATAAGTGGCACAGCACCAGATTCAAGGGACCGTTCAAAAAGAACTTTAAGGATTGGAGCTAATTCTTCTCTTAGTTCTTGTAGGACGACAGGTTTGATTCTGTCGGGGCCTGCTGCCTTTTTCGGTTTCAGGTTTTTGAGGAGGTACGATACCTGCCTCAGAGATCTTGATACTTGGCATAACGGGTGTTGAGTTTCTCTGGTCTTCTGGTCGGGCCTCTGGTGGTATGACCTTGTCATCCACAAGGTCTTGTACTTTCATGAGAGAAAGCTCTTTTAATGAAAGTGGGGCTAGGGGCGTGAATACAGATTGGAACTGCTGATTTAGTATATCAGCCTTGTCCTTAGTTTCAGTATGGAGATTGTCATTCTTCTTCAGTGGGGGAATGCCTTGCTGGTCGGTCCGGGAATTTTTTAAGTACTGGAAAAGTTTCTTGCTATCCACTTGACCGGTAGCTTGATTGTCCTGTCTGTCCATACCTAACAGTCCTTCAAGGTATGCCTCATGGCTATCCTTGATTCTCTTTTTGATTACATGCCTTAGAGAAACATACTTTTCTCTAAGTTGGGAGTTTCCGGTTTTCTATATGATTTGTAAAACTTGTTTCTTTTGTCAATTAGTTTTTTGATCTCTCTTGAGATCCAGGGGAGGGATGGCTTCCCTTTGATAGCCTTACTTGGGATGCATTGATCAGTTAGTTGATCAAGTTTGTCCGTAAGATTGGACCAGAGTTCTTCAACAGATCTCCCATTATGCTCTGTCAGAAACTTTGTCTGATATTCCTTGATTTTGGACCGAAATGTGGTCCAGTCCGCTTTATTGTATAGGTGGATTGTCCTACGCTTTTGCTTAGCCTCCGTTGGTTTCAACCAGGGAACTGTTATACCTGGAATTCGTACTTAATTATAGCGGAAATTAGCACCTTTAGCAGCATGCTGTGTGCTCCATACACTTCAATGCAAAAAGACCAACAGTCGAGAGCCATTATCACCTAATTGTTATCGCCTTTGATCCCTATCTCCTGCACCGCGGTAGCTTCTTAAGAATTCCAGAACTTCGCCTGAATTTTATTACCGGAAATAAGAGTGCCGTATGCGCAAGTGTCACCACAGGGTGACACCTGTCTTCATGTATGCGCACTCAATGAAATTTAATCACGATTAAGTGTCTGAACCATAATTAAGATGATATGCGTAGATACAACTTCGGTGTTCGGTGGTATAAAGACGAAAAGCCTAGAACTGACATTTCTAATTTTCAAAAAAAGTGGTGTTTTTCTTTTAAAATTTAACATTGTTCCGACGCTTTGCGACAAACTTTCATTTAATACTTACGTAGGACAAACTTTGCAATTTAATGAACCTCGCATTTATGCCGGGAAGTGCCGTATTGCTGTTTTATCGCATTTTAAAACATGGTTCTGTGGATTTTTGTGTCTTTATCTGTTGAATACGATATGTACCACATACCTATAGGACTTACAGCTTATCAGTTACTAGCATCTAGTAAAAATACAACATGAAGTTTAGGGAAAATCCCGCCCACTTTTGCAAACTCTTGACGTGAGTCTCTATGGTACACAAAGACCTATCGCTGTTTTGGATTTCATTATGACGCATCCCGTACAATGTCTAATACATGAAAAAATAATATAAGACGAATATATATATTAATCGTAAATCGTTTAGTAAGAATATGTATGCCCGATATGAGATTAAACAGTCAAATAAGCTTGAAACCTTATAATTAACAATCTTTTTCAACAGTGGAGGTACTCCGAGAAATTTCGACACACGGCTATGTCGAGTGTTTGGTAATGTTTTGACAAAACAGTCCTACCAAAATGAATTTGAAATAAAGCAGACTGCCAGTTTGCAGTTTTTTCTATGATAATGGTGACGTGTACACACAGCCACCGCATGTGTGTGACACATGCAAACGAAAGCTTCAACGACATTACTAAGAAAAATAAAATGAAAGCGCTTGAAAACAAATACATCCACATAAAATACATGTACAAAGTAAAACAATTTGTAAAATTTAATGCAAAATTTATTTCTTATCTTTTCTATACATGTTTTTATTCTCATCAGCAACGAAAAGGAACTAATTGAAATAAGGAATTATTTGAAGTGCTGACAGAGCGAATGACGTCAATTTAATTAAAGTATGTTTCCGATTATTTTCGTTGTCAAAAATTAGATGTTTTCGATCCCAGAGCAAAAGTTTTTACATTTATCATGTCGCTCAGTCAATCGCTTTTGACAATTGAATGTGTATCATCAACAGTATGCAACGTGCATGTATAACAAATTATTTTTTTTTATTTTCATTTCATGAAATCAGGGAAGTGTAATATACAAGGAATAAGCTCAGAGCAACTTCAAACGCCCCATCATTGTAACCACCAGTTTATCACCTACTTGGCATAAATTGATAAGCCTTGCGATAATTGCGCAATATTGCATTGTTTTCCGCCATCCAGTATCGAAAATCCCTTATCTGGCCGAAACAGCAACCTGTCACGCTTTTATTTGCATCATTTATATATTCATTTTAAATATAAATTTACGATATTTAAACATGTTTGACTGGCAATAGCTCGCCCAGTATGGTGTCATTTGTATTGATCAAGGCAGATCCGAAAGCATTCCTTGAAGATTATCCATGAAAATACATGATTTTAGGTCATTCTTGCAGTTAAAAAGGTGCATGTAAAGAGTTTTTGTCAATGTAATATGAATGGAATGAGCATGCTAATTACAAGTATTCCGAGTCTGTGAGGCCTATTCAGGAACAGTATGGCTAGGAAAACTGGCTGTCCCGACATGACTATAACCGTTAATGTGGCACGTTTAAACTGTACAACAATATAAGTATATGAAAAGCAAATATCCTGACGAAACAATTTAGATTAACATGTTAACAGAACATACCAAATATACCTTCTCGGAGACGTTTATTGGCTGCAAACTTAGTTTTGTAGTGAAGATTTTCATGAGAAAAATGTATTAAGCATGAGATTCCCGCTACAAGCACATGCATCATAGTGGTTAAAAAAGCTTATACTGCCAATGCAAACTATACTTTATGTTACATGTAAATTTTAGCATGTTTATCGCTTAAGAAGCAACCAAACGGGCTTGCTGTTATAAAAAAAATCCTATCGTTAAACCATGGCAAATGGTTTTATCGTTGATGAACTCTCGAATCTAATTAAAATTTTCAGCATGTGCGCATCTGTGCGCACTGAAGGCACTATCACTGTTGTTGACGTAACATATTCTTCTTAAATACAAGCCTACTTTCATTTTCCGGACTTAACCGGAAAGCCTCCAAAACTTGATATTAAATTGAGTTAAATTTTCATTTGCGCACATGAACAAATACTTTGAAACGCTGTTGCGTCACTATCTGTCGGCCGATTTCGGCGATAAAAAGTCTGCGTGACGTAGATTAACACCCCGCTGGTCACTATGATCATGTGCATTCTTAATAAATTGTCCTCTTTAACAAAATTAAGAAAATTAACAAGTGCCTTACTCGTTAAATTAGTGGCTACGCGATAAGATTCTATCTTTTGTCCAGGTAGCGCGGTTACGATGATGGGGTTCAAGGTTATCAAATTGATTAGCACCTCTCTACGCAGTCCCCGTTGAGTTTATACGTGGCCTAATTGGTGCTAATTGATCCAATTAGTCTGTACTTATTCCTCCTCTCTTACACTTCCCTGATGAAATCTGGGTAGTAACTGGTTGTCAGCACATGCATGTAAATGATAGTCTAAAACGGGAACCAGACAAGTAAATTATCCGCAGATTTTGCTAATTGGTGCCAAATAATAATGACACTTGACTCATTAAATGGTGTGGCGGTGCAGGAGATGGAACCTTTGATGTAATTGAGTACGAACTCCAGGTTAACAGCTCCCTGTTTCAACCAACCAATCACTTATGGAAATTGCTTGGGAATGGCCCTTGAATTTAAAGAGAAAAGGAAATAAAACAGTTTTTTATTTCATTGTTCAAGATAAATTCACATCAACAAGAAAAAGTAATCACCCGCATGTAAAACTTTCTAGAATTTGGCATAATTTAAATTTTGCGGCCAAATTCTACTTTCGTTTTCGCTGATGGAATAAAATCCAACAGTTCCGGTTCCGGTTCGTTTCTCCACAAAATCATTTCGGCCACTGGCTATTTCGACCCATTACCGTTTCAGTCCATACTATTTCGACCCATTTTTTTGGGTACAAACGGTCGAAAAATTGATCTTGATTATGAAATAGGTGTCATATGGGAGTAAAACGTTTATTTAAGCCTGAATTCGTTATGTTTTATCTGTTTATTGGTGCGACTGAACCTTACTTTCGGTTGAAGAAAAAAGACACAAAGACCGAAAAATATTGAGAAAAGTGCGTGTGTTGATTTGCAGAAATATGTGCAGGAATTTCTCTGAAAGTCTCAGAAAATTTGAAAGCCTATATATATTACAGGCGAGTGCTGCAAACGAAGTCTCTGATCGTCGATTCGTTTTGAATTCCAAACAAATCGAACGTTTTTCTGTTGCTATGTACATCAAAAATATCCATCCGAGCGGCATTTGCGTTTCAGGTGAGATCAGAATCAGAGTCAGAATAGTTTACTGGTGAAACGTCAAACTGACAATAACACACCAGGGGGGATGGGGCTTGACCGGAGGGGATTAGTCCCGAGCTCTCACAAAATGTTACTCATACACAAAGATATTCCTCATATGCCGATCACTGAATTGGATAAAGGCTCTGAATCAGTTTGGGTAAAGGTATTCGCCAACAAAACTTTCCATTTTGTGGCAAGTTGGTATCGACCCCCAGATGGTAAGATAGAGGAGTTATTCAAAAACCAACTTGAAAAGGTTAAAACGTTACATAAAGGAAACAAACCCCCCTCGGTCCATGTCTTCGGTGACTTTAACTTCAGAGATATTGTTTGGCCAGATAGACTCAACAAACAAGGTTTTTCATTGAGCATGTCTGAAGGCGCAAAGTTGGTAGAACTCATTAGCGAACATGAATTGGAACAGGTAGTGCACTTCCCCACAAGAGGACAAAACACATTGGATTTGATTATCACTTCACTTCCCGGACAATTTGTTGATATCCATTCCCCAGACAGGCTTAGTGATCATAACATTGTCTCTGGAACTTTGAAAATAGTTATTCCCCCCCCCCTCTCAAGAAACCTAAGAGAAAGGTGTATAAATATCAGAAAGGTGATTATGAATCTATGAAAGCTGATGTCCTTAAATTTGCAAATGAGAAATATTTCAACGGTTACTCTGGCACACGGTCGGTTTAAGAAAACTTTAACTTGATCACATCTTTTATCCAGGATTCAGTGGATAAACATATCCCATCAAAGACTAGTCGCTCAGTTTCCTCAGTCCCATGGTTAACTCCTGAAATAAGAAAAAAGATTCACAGAAAAAAATGCAACTCACGCTAAAGCGAAGAAAACGGGGAGTGCAAAATTTAGAAAAAAATGAAGCTTTGAGAAGAGAAATCAAAAAGGTACAAGTAGGCAAAGATCAGGAAAAGGCGCAATCAGAAAAAGATTCCCACTCCAAAAACCGAGGTGGGAAAAAAACCAAACTAACAATCAGGTACTTATACCATGAAACATATCGTAAGCCGAATGAGCAGCTATTTTCCCAATAGGTGGCCACTCAGTTACCTCAACTTAACTTAAAGACAGGGTTTCTGTGCCGGGGGGTCAAAACACAGGTAAAACACAGGTAATCAATTATTGATTTTTTGGTGACAGGAATAAGCCAATCACATTACTGTATTTAGGACTATATATCATCTATTGGCTGAAATTTGATGTGAATGGTCTGAAGTCTATTGAGAAAATGACAACTGAATGCTAATCCCCTTTATATAGTCCAGCACTGTCTTTAAACTATGAAAACACACATAAGGCGCCAACAGCACATTTTTTTTTTGAGTTGTATGTAAATAACTTGGTCGGTGATGTTGAGGCTAATCCAAGAGATTTTTATCGGTACATAAATAGTCAGAAAAAAAGATGTTCAAGGTACCCCCCCCCCCCTTGAAAAAGCGAAATGGAAGTGGTCTTGCTGAATCAGATTTTGAAAAGGCTGGTGAATTCAACGGTCAGTTTACGGATGTGTTCACCAAACTGAACATAGCCAGGTCCCTCTTTTGAATAGAAATTCCCCGTTCATGGAAGACATAGTGGTAAAAAGCCCCCTTTTTAGATCTACATCTTTCTGTTGCAAATGGATTTATTTCTTCTAAAATTTATGATAAGCGCGACGAGTTTGATCTTGATATAGTAAATTTTCCGTTTTTGGATGGTGACGTTCCTCGTCGTGCTTTTTATGGTGTATACATTTCGCAACTTATTAGGTTTGCTAGTGTCTGCAATCATGTTACAGACTTCAACGCTCGAAATAAATGTTTAACGGCCAAACTTCTCCAACAGGGCTATCGGTATCATGGACTTCGAAAAACCTTTTCTAAATTTTATCGTAGACACTATGAATTGATTTCCAAATATAATGTTGGGTTAAAGACGCTTTTAAGTGAGGGCCTTTCGGAACCAGAATTTTATGGTGACTTGGTTTACAAATTTAAGAAACTTATAGACAGTAATGATTTTTCTTTTCAGTTTAGAAAATTCATAATACGGTACAGACGTATAGGTTATAACTTGAATGTTATGCGACAGTCTGCATGCTTAGTTTTTAACCCAATCACGGTTCATAACTATGCTGCCTTCTTTAATTGCACGCCGGTGGGTCGGGCGTCAGACTCTATGATGGCCCCGACTTAAAGCTATTCATTTTAGTTGGTTGGGGCCGGAGCTTCTTGTCTGTTGCTTGGCCCACCGGGGTCCAACTGATGTTTTTCTTTAGCTCCGGAGTTAGTAAGTTATTTGGCGCCCAGGGATCTCCATCGTCGGGCAGCTTACTGAATCTGTGAGTCCTGGTTTTTGATTCATCAGGATGTTTATCATGATTTATTTGTTTGTTCTTGATGATTCACTTACTAGTTAGAGATTCACCACGAGGACCGAAGAACTAACTAAATGTTATGAACCACTGCAGAAGCTGAGGGTGAGGTTACGGCCGTGTAAAATCGATTTAAACCCGCCAGTAACTTTGTGTTACTGATCGTCCCAAGTCGATACTTCTGTGGTAGTTCTTTTTGTTTTATGTCTTGGTGTTTAAAATATTTTTGTGCTGTTGGCACCTTATGTATGTTTGCATATTTTTAGTTAAGTTAAGGTAACTGAGTGGCCACCTATTGGGAAAATAGCTGCCCATTCGGTTTACGAAATGTTTTCATGGTATAATTACCTGATTGTTAGTTTGGTTTTTTCCCACCTTGGTTTTTGGAGTGGGAGTCTTTTTCTGATTGCGCCTTTTCCTGATCTTTGCCTACTTGTACTTCATTATAGTTGATTGAGCTCGGAGCTTCTTGTCTGTTGCTTGGCCCACCGGGGCCCAACTGATGTTTTTTTTTCTTTTGCTCCGGAGTTAGTAAGTTATTCGGTGCCCAGGGATCTCCATCGTCGGACAGCTTACTCAATCTGTGGGTCCTGGTTTCTGATTCATCAGGATGTTTTTCATGATTTATTTGTTTGTTCTTGATGATTCAATGACTAGTTAGAGATTCACCACGAGGACCGAAGAACTAACTAAATGTTATGAACCACTGCAGAAGCTGAGGGTGAGGTTATGGCCATATACATGTATTTACATTGTTCTAGAACCTCCTTAGATGAACCATTAGATGTCCATCTGTGTTCATACTTCCATGAACAACATTGTGTCACGCGACGTGACGTAATCCAAACTTGACGTCAAAAACATGAATCTCGCCAATCTGATTGGACGTTGTAAACGTCGACGCCGTTCCGCTGTTTGAACACCCACTGTGTGTAGATTCTTTGTTTGCTTGTAAATGTGACCGCCTTGGTGATTTTTCAACAAGCGATAGAGAGAAATGAATGTAAATATAAGCAATGAGTTTAATTTTTCTGTTGTTCATGGAGCTATGAACCGCAGTGGGTCGCTAGCAAAGCTTACATGAACCCCTTCGGTGTTCATTCACTTTGCACGCAACCCAGTGCGGTTCATAGCTCCATGAACACCAGAAAAATGAAATTCATTTCTTAAGTAAAATCGATTTAAACCCGCCAGTAACTTTGTGTTACTGATCGTTCCAAGTCGATACTTCTGTGGTGGTTCTTTTTGTTTTATGTCTTGGTGTTTAAAATATTTTGTGCTGTTGGCGCCTTATGTATTTTTTCATATTTTTAGTTAAGTTAAGGTAACTGAGTGGCCACCTATTGGGAAAATAGCCGCTCATTCGGCTTACGAAATGTTTTCATTGTATAAGTACCTGATTGTTAGTTTGTTTTTTTCTCACCTCGGTTTTTGGAGTGGGAATCTTTTTCTGATTGCGCCTTTTCCTGATCTTTGCTTACTTGTACCTTTTTCTAAAGAAGGTGTAACAAAACCCGTCGAAAACTTTAGGCCCAGATGACCTTCATCCCAGAGTCCTTAAGGAATTGGCATCTGAGCTAGGCCGTTTTTGCACATCTTTTTCAACAGTCAATAGACTCGGTCGAAATCCCCAAAGAATGGTCTTTAGCAAACATTTGTCCCCTGTTCAAAAAGGCTGACAGGTCTCTTGCTTGCAACTATTGTCCAGTTTCCTTGACCTGCGTACCCTGCAAACTTTTGGAACATATAGTGTGTTCTAATATCATGTCTCATTTGGATCATCATAATCTTTTGTCAGACAGGCAACATATAAATGATATCACCTCGGATATTGAATCGGAAATCAGACTCTTTGCTGATGAATGTGTCTGTTATCGTGTAATAAAAAAAATGTTGAGGATACAGTGAAACTTCAGAAGGATATTAATCGATTAGGTAGTTGGGCCCGGAAATGGGGTATGATTCCAACCCGTCAAGTGCAACATGATGCAGCTGACGAATAAACGTACTAGTAAAATTCAGGCTTCTTACAAGCTTGAGGGTACTGTGTTAGAAAATGTTGAAAGTATCAAATACCTTGGTGTAACAATAACTTAGGATTTAAAATGGAACACTCACATCAGCAATGTGTCTAAATTTACTTCTCTTGTGAGAGCTCGGGACTAATCCCCTCCGGTCAAGCCCATCTCCCCCTGGTGTGGTATTGTCAGTTTGACGTTTCACCAGTAAACTATTCTGATTCTGAAGAGAAGTAAATTTAGACATACAATCATCTGAAAATCCAGCAGAGGAGATCAGACACTCAGGGAGTTCATTCCAATTTCACGGTTGTTTAGTTGGTTGGGGCCGGAGCTTCTTGTCTGTTGCTTGGCCCACCGGGGTCCAACTGGTGTTTTTCTTTTGCTCCGGAGCTAGTAGGTTATTCGGCGCCCAGGGATCTCCATCGTCGGGCAGCTTACTCAATCTGTGAGTCCTTGTTTTTGATTCATCAGGATTTTTATCATGATTTATTTGTTTGTTCTTGATGATTCATGAGGGTCTGGATGGGGTATAATGATTAGTGAATAATGGCCTAAAATTTTTAATGAGAGGGAATAATGAGCAAAAGAAATAATGATTAGTGAATAATGATGTCCTAAAGCATAATGAATAAATGTAAATTTTTAATGAATAGCAGAGTAATTTAATGAATAGTGAATTATAACATTTTAAAGAATAATGAATATGCTAACATTTGGCTATGGAATTGTCTTAGATGGCCTCCTTGACATTCCAGAATTTCATTGTTTTCTGGGGTCTGGGGGACGAGCCCCCCAGACCCTATTTAGTTCTAATGTTGTGTTCATATTTCAGAAATCCTTGAATATTTGGAAAGACATATGTCTTGTAGCCAAGCCTGTTGGGGCTCACCTCATGGACCAATCGCAAAATAAATGTGCTATTTGAAGGCAGAGAAAAATAAATGAAAAAATTCTGGATGTTTACTGGACCAGATAGTATTTCACTGTTTTGTTTGCTTATGTATATGTATTTTCTTTTTATTCTATTACCCCACATTGTCTTTGAACATAAGGTATAGGTAATGTTTTCTGACATTTTCTTATGGAAATTTTCATTTTTGTCCTTGCTCAGTCACTTAGTACTTTACGATATTAAATGTACAGTGCAATCTGTATTAAGGGTGTTGAGAATGTTTCCCTTACATTTTCTTCCAAGTTTCCAAGTTTATTTACAAATCTCAGGTTTACAATACATGCAAACAACAAGAGACAATAAATACATTCAACATAAACTAAGTTATGGCGGTTGACAAAATGAAATGTTACATGTATATCAAATAAAAGGCTGATTTTTACTTCACAGAGTTCGATAGTATAATCTGTCAAACAAACATGTAAATACGCACATGTATATAAATATAAAGCTATGGATATAAATATAAAGCTATGGACATTGGGGGTCGATCTTGCTTTCAATATGATTTTACTAAAATTGAAACATTGGTTGTAATGTACAGCCCGCTTACATGTAGGTATAAATTCATATTAGCCCGTTATCAATACACACTGAATCGTGCTATCCGAGTTCTTTTGGATAATCGTGCTGCGTGGGGGTTAGATTGTCACGTGTTATTGGAGAAACCTGTGAAGGTGAAGTAATTTAAGTACATAAAGGTTAGTGTCTGGCCTGGAGGACGACGCTTGATAAATGGTTACACGCCGGCTAGTAGTAATCGAGAATGTCCTATTATGCATTAAGCAGTCAGTTTACCATTAGAACCAGAATTTTTGTCTGATCAGAGTTCAAGTTAATTTATACTATGTACATGCATTTACAGTCGCGATCAGCGTTCCTTCTCGTATAGCTAATGAACTAGCAGTGAAAACTAGACGAAGAAGGGACACCGATCCACGGCCGATATATGTAGTCGCCAACATGCTTGTTCCCCTTGTCACATACCTGCCGAAACGAAATGCAAGAGTAGTGCAGTGGGAGCAAGGCATGTTTAAACTCACTATACATAACTTAAACAATAAACAAAAGGAACACAAAACATATAAATATACAACATCTATATCTACATACATTTACACTTATGAGAAAACACAAAGGCGTTGTGCACAACTAGAATTAGCAGTGTACAGGTGTGTGTAATGAACATATATATCGTAATTTCCGTAATGTTTTTATTTCGGTTACGTTCATTAAGGACGCGTTTTATTGATTATTTTTATGAAATAACAAAGTTGTGTCAATTGTTTTATGTTCGTGGTGTTCATTAGGCTACTAAATTTCAGGACATTTGGATGCCGATAGTAATATGGCTTAAGAAATTTAATTCGCTCATTTTTAAATTTTTGGCATGACATGATTGTATGGAACTCGTCAAGAATATCTTGATTGCAAAAATGACACATTCTTTCTTTATGTTTGATGCTTCTCCAACTACCGGTTTCCACTGATAGCCTGTGGTTACGCGTTCTGAAAGCCAGAAATACTTTACAGAGTTTCAGTGGCAAGATTAATATATAACTGCTTTGCTCAAAACTAGATTTAAAACAACGGTATATATTACTCTTAGATTCTATATTTATTTTGGATAGCCAATTTTGGATGAAAACGTCTTTAAGCTTTTGATTTACTGCCTTAACAAGCCATCTAGAATTAACACAACTCTGACTATACCAATTTACAGGAAATCCTAAAGAACAGAGTAAGTGTTTAATGAATTTAATCCAAGGAGACGTAAACTTTCCCGTGTCATGCAATTCCAGCAATATTTGGTAAACCGAAGATGTTAGTTTTACAGTGTCATTTTCGATAGGTTTAGACCAAAACGAGACTATTCTTGTTTGGATATCTATATACAATGGTGTTATTCCTAGTTCGCCATAAAGCATGTTTGATGGAGTTGATTTTTTAAGATTTAGTGCATGTTTAAAAAATTTACGTTGTATTCGTTCTAGTGTCTCATTGTTTCCGATGCCCCAAATTTCGCACCCATATAATAGTATAGGTTTTACGGTTTTATTAAATAGATCGATTTGTATGTCTATGGGTAAATCTAAATTTCTTATTTTCTTCATTAGTGCGAAAGACGCTTTATTGGCCTGTTCAGCGATATGTTTTTTAGATGAGGCAAATGAGCCGCTTCCACCCATGAATACTCCTAAGTATTTGTATTCATCAACGATTTCAATAGTTTTGTTATACAGCAAAAACTGACAGTTATTTTTTATTTTATCTCGACTAAAAATCACGATTTTTGTTTTCGATAATTTGACTTCTTGGAGCTTCCAAATTTGACAATATTCTTCGAATACTTTCAGTGAGTGTTGAAGCTTGTCTATACCATCGCTTAGAACAATAGTATCGTCCGCGTACAACAAAATGAGTAACTTAAGAAACATAAATGCTTCTTCTGTGGCAGCAATTTCAACCCTATGTGCATGATTTGAAATGAAAAAATGTTCTAAATCGTTTAAAAATATGCTGAATAAAAATGGCGATAAATTTTCCCCCTGTCTGACTCCTACAGTGCAGTTAAAGTAATCACTGCTCCCTTCGTTAGTAGATACTTTTGATTTAATATTTTTATACATATTGAAAATGAAGTTAAAACACTTCCCGTTAATGTTCGAATCGATAAGTGTTCGCCACAAGCCTGTTCTCCAAACAGTGTCAAACGCCTGTTTGAAGTCTACGAAACAGCAATAGAGATTTTTCTCTTGTGATTGGACTATATCAATAAGACTTTTTAAGATAAAAATGTTATCAGCAGTTGAGTGATGTTTCCTAAAGCCGGCTTGTACGTCACAGATTAAATTATGATTATCAGAAAAATCATTAAGTCGTGTATTTATTATTGATGTAAAAAGTTTGCCAAAATTACTAGGCAGGGTGATGGGCCGGTAATTTTCAGGTGCTTTGGGGTTTCCTTTGTTTTTGTAAATCGGCTTTATGTTCCCGATTGTCCATACTTCCGGTACTATTCCTTTATCGAATATCACGTTAAAAAGCTTGAGAATTAGCGGACTCATTGTGGTAAATGTTGATTTTAAATACTCGTTCATTACATTATCAAACCCTGGTGACTTATTATTCTTAAGTGATTTGACTGCTTTTAACAGTTCATCATGAGTAATCGGTTGGTTGATCTCTTCATTAACTAATTCTTGCAGTTCATCTCTGAACGAACTATCATCGGGAAATTGATCAGATGCGTCATCATTATGTGAATTAGTCTCATTCGTATCTTTATAAAAATCAAATAAATCTTGGAGCGATGCCTGTGTGCTATCAGTTTTACCGCCAGAGTTAATGAGACTCCAATAGTCCTTGGGATTATTTGATCTTAAACTTCTCAATTTATTTACTCGATTCCTTTTAAAGATTTTACTTTGTGTATTGAGAGTTTGTTTATACTGTTTACTTACCATTTTTAAACGGTTTTTATAGTAATCATTTTTGTATCTATTGTACATCTTTCTAGTTTTGTGATAAAGATTTCTATCCGTTATGCATGCTTTGTTGAACCATGGTTTAAAATTCGAGTATTTATCTTTTTGTTTTATGGTTTTATAACCGAAAGATTTTGTAGCACACGATTCATACAAATGATTTATACTATTAACAACATCATTTATAGTTTCATCTGTGATATTATTTGTGTCAATCAAAAAATCTAATTTGCATTCTATCTCAGTTACTTTTAGTGTATCGAAATTTTCGATATAATTTTCGCTTTTATCAGGTTTCCACAGAATAGGTTTTTTCAAAATGTCATTTGATCTGCTTCGTTGGTTCATTGTACTATTAACTGAAATCGTCAGTGAGAGTGGGCAATGTGCATCAGAAAAAAGATTTGAGAATTCATTAATCTCAAAATCAACTATTTCACTAAACAAAGTGGCAGACGACAAAAAATAGTCTACTGTACTCTTCTCTTTGCATGTGAGTTTTGGTACAGGATAGTCTTTACAAGCTCGTCCATTTAATATGAATAAATTGTTGTTTATGCAGAACTCAAGCAAACTGCGCCCGTATGTATTCAGTGAATTATCTGCAGTTCTCCTAACCAAAGGTAAATCGGACATATTAAAATGGCACATGATGTTAGAAGTTTCCATGTATAGCTCTTCCAAACCATTTTGTTCACTAAGGTGTCTATCAATTTGTACAAAATCATCTAGGTCACTAGTACGGGAGTTAAAATCTCCAAAAATGAGTATGTTGCTTGAGTTGCGAAAACAACTAAGGACAGAATTTTGTACCTCTAAAAACGGATCCTCGCTGGAATACCTGGACTTATACGGTGGAATATATACAATGCCACAGTGTAAGTCTTCGTAAACGCCATTGTGATTTATTACTTTTGAAAATGAAAAGGGCAGAAGCAAATCACTATTTGTATTCTCATATTTTCTGTGTGTCACAATTATAGTTTTCAGCGCTTGCTTTGTTGGCTGGCTACTGCAGAAAACAATTCGAAAAGTTACTGTTCAATCAGGCATACAATTAGATCCAAGGACATTATGTAAGTTTCTATAATGAGTTGAGTTGTTGAGTTGAGTTGATAATCTTTTCTTTGGCTGGGCATCATCTTGCTTTTAATATGACAGAACATAATTAAAGTGTATTTTGAAATCAGAAACAAGGCAGCACTAAGAACGTTAATGCAAAGCTATCTGGCAATTTATGTGGCACTACATATTTTTTTCCTCGCTCGCTTCGCTCGCTCGGTATTTATGACATCAAAAATGTTTTGTACAATAAAGCATGAGCACAAATCCGCACATCACAAATCCATACATCACATACTTACTCCTATACTAACTACTTCACTGAATATAAACAACCAAATGGATCTCCATCGTCGGGTAGCTTACTAAATCTTTTGAGTCCTCGTCTTTGATTGGTCAATTTTTTAGTCTCCCGACGATGGAGCTCAAGATTTACCCCTGAAATAACAATTTTATCTTAAATAACCTTTGATATTCATAACTTAGAGCGTATTACTATTCAGTTTTTTAAGATGGAGGGGATTATATACGCCCAACAGATTTAAAAGGGGATTTGCTAAAAAAAATCAGTATTTCCGAAAGTCTCTATGAAACTTTTTGGTCTAGCAGAGTATATACGCTTGTCTCAAGATGTAAAAATCAAGGTTGCTCTCAGCAGTCTGTAGTTTGATATCATGGAACTAGCCCTTGTGGCTTGAAATATGGGAACACTTAGGTGGGGAACACCTTTATGCTTATGGATATAAGTTGAGTGAAGATTCTGTGACTAGTAATAATCATATTAAATGAATAATCGAGCCAATTTTAATGAATAAGCCAAAAACTTTAATGACAGTGAATAAATGGCTAAGTTTTTAATGATTAGTGAATACCAGGACCCCCCATCCAGACCCTCATTCATTGACTAGTTAGAGATTCACCACGAGGACCGAAGAACTTACTAAATGTTATGAACCACTGCAGAAGCTGAGGTAGAGGTTAGGATCCTGTAAAACCGGTTTAAGCCCGCCAGTAACTTTGTGTTACTGATCGTTCCAAGGCGATACTTCTGTGGTGGTTCTTTTTGTTTTATGTCTTGGTGTTTAAAATTTTTGTGCTGTTGGCGCCTTATGTATGTTTTCATATTTTAATTAAGTTTGGGTAACTGAGTGGCCACCTATTGGGAAAATAGCTGCTCATTCGGCTTACGATATGTTTCATGGTATAAGTGCCTGATTGTTAGTTTGGTTTTTTCCCACTTCGGTTTTTGGAGTGGGAATCTCTTTCTGATTGCGCCTTTTCCTGATCTTTGCCTACTTGTACCTTTCTAATAGTCTGGGGGAAAAAACTGTGTAAATAGGCATTTGTACTTGCTGAAGGTATCTGAAAGCCAAGGAGTGTTGATTCCTACAACACCTATTTTTGGGGATAAGGTCATCCGTTGGTATTTTGCTCTCCCTTTTAGACATTTGTAAAGAATTATTCATTTCTCTCCTAAGCAACATTTCTTAACCAAAATCCTAAAAGCTCAAATTACGTTTAATTTGTTACCAAGCAAAACTAGCACTATAACGCCAGAGCACAACAAACCAAAAACTCAACCAAGAGTTTATAACTCAAGTGAGCTTGAGCCATGTAAATTACGATGTATAGTTAGGTATCCTAAGTTTGTAAAATTCAATTAAACAGTTTGAAATTGGATCTAAATAATATCAGTTATCCTAAACAAAGATCTAATAAAACGGACAGAGAGCACGTTAGATCTACTTATAGTCAGTTATACTTGTACCTTTTTATAGTCAGTTAACTAACAGATCCAATGGGCAGACAACAAACTGTGATGCATTTGGAAATAAATGACTATGAAATCCGAAATTTCAATCCGAAGCCCCCTTTTTAGATCTACATCTTTCTGTTTCAAATGGATTTGTTTCTTCTAAAATTTATGATAAGCGCGATGACTTTGATTTTGATATAGTAAATTTTCCTTTTTTGGATGGTGACGTTCCTCGTCGTGCTTCTTATGGTGTATACATTTCGCAACTTATTAGGTTTGCTAGAGTCTGCAATCATGTTACAGACTTCAACGCTCGAAATAAATGTTTAACGGCAAAACTTCTTCAACAGGGCTATCGGTATCATAAACTTCGAAAAACCTTTTCTAAATTTTATCGTAGACACTATGAATTGATTTCCAAATATAATGTTGGGTTAAAGACGCTTTTAAGTGAGGGCCTTGCGGAACCTGAATTTTATGGTGACTTGGTTTACAAATTTAAGAAACTTAAAGGAATTAACGATTTTTCTTTTCAGTTCAGAAAAATCATAACACGTTACAGACGTATAGGTTATAACTTGAATGTTATGCGACAGTCTGCATGCTTAGTTTTTAACCCAATCACGGTTGATAACTATGCTGCCTTCTTTAATTGCACGCCGGTGGGTCGGGCGTCAGACTCTATGATGGCCCCGACTTAAAGCTATTCATTTTAGTTGGTTGGGGCCGGAGCTTCTTGTCTGTTGCTTGGCCCACCGGGGTCCAACTGGTGTTTTTCTTTCGCTCCGGAGTTAGTAAGTTATTCGGCGCCCAGGGATCTCCATCGTCGGGCAGCTTACTCAATCTGTGAGTCCTGGGTTTTGATTCATCAGGATGTTTATCATGATTTATTTGTTTGTTCTGGATGATTCATTGACTAGTTAGAGATTCACCACAAGGACCAAATAACTAACTAAATGTTATGAACCACTGCAGAAGCTGAGGGTGAGGTTAGGTACCTGTAAAACCGGTTTAAGCCCGCCAGTAACTTTGTGTTACTGATCGTTCCAAGTCGATACTTCTGTAGTGGTTCTTTTTGTTTTATGTCTTGGTGTTTATTTTTTTTTTTTTTTTTTTTTGTGCTGTTGGCGCCTTATGTATGTTTTAATATTTTAGTTAAGTTAAGGTAACTGAGTGGCCACCTATTGGGAAAATAGCTGCTCATTCGGCTTACGATATGTTTTATCGTATAATGTACCTGATTGTTACTTTGGTTTTTTCCCACCTCGGTTTTTGGAGTGGGAATCTTTTTCTGATTGCGTCTTTTCCTGATCTTTGCCTACTTGTACCTTTCAATATAAATATATAATTTGTCCTAACTTATTAATTTGTCCATGTTAATCAATGAAACAATCAATTTGATTTCAAATGTAATCAACATCACAAGCATTTGAAGTGCTTACAACTCAAGAGAGTAAATCATTAACTTGAAGTTAATATTTTAACCTAATCCGCCACAGCATGTATACAAGAATACAAACAAACAAATTAAGCTATACTATCAAGCAAAAAGGGGCCTCGGGTGGGTGGGCGAATTATTTCAACATGGACGACAACGATGTTGCTTAGTTGAGAAATTTTCAAACTGTGCCGCTAGCACGTGACAATACTTTATATATCCGCAGCAATTAGCCAATCAAAAATCAGAATTCAAAAGAAAGTAAAGGGAGGCTTTAATATTTTAGTTGAATGAGGGAGGAACCATTGTTTTAATAATTATTAATGAATATACTAGATCTTCGTGTTCATAATTAAATATGTTTATTTTAATAAAAATCTCCCAATTATTCATTTCTCTCCTAAGCAACATTTCTTAACCAAAATCCTAAAAGCTCAAATTACGTTTAATTTGTTACCAAGCAAAACTAGCACTATAACGCCAGAGCACAACAAACCAAAAACTCAACCAAGAGTTTATAACTCAAGTGAGCTTGAGCCATGTAAATTACGATGTATAGTTAGGTATCCTAAGTTTGTAAAATTCAATTAAACAGTTTGAAATTGGATCTAAATAATATCAGTTATCCTAAACAAAGATCTAATAAAACGGACAGAGAGCACGTTAGATCTACTTATAGTCAGTTATACTTGTACCTTTTTATAGTCAGTTAACTAACAGATCCAATGGGCAGACAACAAACTGTGATGCATTTGGAAATAAATGACTATGAAATCCGAAATTTCAATATAAATATATAATTTGTCCTAACTTATTAATTTGTCCATGTTAATCAATGAAACAATCAATTTGATTTCAAATGTAATCAACATCACAAGCATTTGAAGTGCTTACAACTCAAGAGAGTAAATCATTAACTTGAAGTTAATATTTTAACCTAATCCGCCAACCCACCGGCCAAAAAAATAAATAAAATAAATGCAGAGCCTAAAGTAAAAGTTAAATATTGACCAACATAACATATCCTTTGAACATCAAATATGGAAGTCAATATAAAACATTTACTATTGAACCATTTCACCAAAATTTTAGTTAAGTAATAAAACTAGAAAGTCACTACATGTAAATAGATTTAAATCCAAATTGTGCACCTTTATACATTGAATTTGGAACACAATTACTGTACTATAGTTTTGTAATGACCCAGTTAAATTTGAAAGCAACCAGCTAGGTGAAAAGATTCAATGAAAAAGGCCATGCTAATAAACAAAAGAACTAAAACAAATACGTTAGTATGAGTAGCTTCTTGCTATCTTCATACCAAAAAGGAAACAAAGTAAATCAAATAGCATGAGTAGCTTCTTGCTATCTTCATACCAAATTACTACTAATTCAATACCTATCAGACTTGCTTGATATATGTAATTTCAAACATGGCCTAAATATTTCCTTCATCTAATTTACAAATTCATATAATTTCACTATAAATATATAAATTGTGAAGGCTGAAAATGTATCATATG
Organism: Rugalucina vietnamica; assembly: GCA_964017185.1. Classification (NCBI taxonomy): domain Eukaryota; kingdom Metazoa; phylum Mollusca; class Bivalvia; order Lucinida; family Lucinidae; genus Rugalucina; species Rugalucina vietnamica. The sequence goes on from OZ024872.1 coordinate 67,111,602, forward strand.
TACTCTATTTTCACAGTCTGAAACGTATTGAACTATGTAATATTTCAAACTGAAATAAAGCATACAATGCAACATCACAAACACATCTTACCGGTATACTCTCTACAGGATTAATACAGCAAACTTTCACACTTCAGAAAAACTGCAAAAAATGCATAATGATTAAGTATAGACTTCTTAGTTTGCCTAAAATTCCTGATAAATGCAATCATTTTAAACAGTTACTTCTATGATGTTACACATGTGTTTATCATAGTATAAGCCTTTTTACAAAGTTGAAATAACTCTAATTAGAAATCTAGTAAGTGTATTAGTACCAGCCGTGTTCAAATGCAAGCCGCCGTCATTTTTTGCAAATAGTTCTCTCCTAACCTTACCCGCACGCATAAAGGGCTTGTAAGCACACACGAATTTGAATCTCATAGATTTACTCATGCTTTTTTGCAAGTAATCATTGATATTTCTTCTAACACTATCAGTGATGTCAAGGTCAACCGGCCTGGGTAAAATAGCCGAAACCACTAATTGGATTGAGGGTTTTTTCTGTTTAGAAATACCAATTAAATTTCCAAAATCTGAAATAATACTATTGTATGGAGCTCGATTACCCAGGTCATTTGTACCCACATGAAAGATAACATAGTCAAAAGGTTCTAAGACTGCATTGCCAAATTGCAGTTCATTGGCAACTTTAGCGATAGTGAATCCCGGAAATGCTTGAATGGTGGCACCAAAGATTCCCGTTACATTTTTTGCTATCGAGTCCGAAATAATAGTAACTTTCCTAAGATCTGGAAATAAAGATTCACATTATGTCTAAGCATTCAATTTAAATTATATCTATCACCTTAACAGAGAAACTATGCTAGCTTAAAGCAAATACATCAAAATTGAAAAGTATATATTTCCAAGAAATTTACTGAAACTTAAATTTTTGATCAATTTTTGTTTTACAACTATAATAAACACAAAAATTTAACGAGTATGAAAAACTCATAGATACCTTGTCGATTACAGTGCCCACTAGCTCCTACAGCGCCGACGGACTGTAGCGAACTAACCCCTTGCCCACGAATTGCCTTGGAGTGCCCTGAAAAAGACAAAATACACATGAGAATGTCATACAAATTTAAACTTAGCAAAACTAAGTATGAACTATATACAATAAAATACCTATGATACAGTTTAAAATCAGTACTAGCCGATGTACTCTTCCTTAAACTCAAAAATCATGGGCTAAGATGTGATTTCTCATACTTTCTGCCACACGGATTTTATCATCAATAGTCGAAGCTAAATATTTCTTGTATGCATCTGATTTCCAGTCTCCATGTAATTGAATCAGGTCTGCAGGGACACCTGCTTTAAAAGAATATGAAGTACCGCCACGTCTGAAACTGTGTGTACTGAAATCATCTGGGTTTAAACCAATTTTGCTAATTGTTTGCTTTAGCTTAGCTTGAAATTGGCTATAAGAAATGCAACCCTTGTTTGGTACAGAAAATAAAGGCTCATCTGGTTCAACAAAAGTAGCACTACACATATTTTGAAAGGCCTTAACAGGACACAAAACTGAGTCTTTTATTCTAACTAATGGTGTCTCTAAAATTCTTTCTCCAAATTGAATGGTTTTTGAATACCGAAAAGATACAATTTGTTTTATGCCAGACTGTTTATGTCAAATAGGTTGAAGTCAAACACCTCACAGAAACAGACACAATACAGGTTGTTGTTGTTTACTGGACCGAAATGAGTATTGGTCGAAATTGTACTGGGACGAATTGACCAGTTACCCTCCTGGATTTTACACTTCACGGTGATTACATAAAATTTTTGCTTCCGGTTTAGGGAAAGTCACACATTTTTCTAAAACTTGAAGTTTTGCATATATCTGAGACTTGTCATTTGTTTGTTGGTAAATAAATGGTGAGTATTTTACGTAATTTTATTCATATGTAATGAAGGTTACCAGTATACTTTGAACTTTGAGGATATAGAAACAGCTAGTGAGGAGATAATGTCATTATCTGGTGAAATAATGTCATTTGGCGTGTCACCAGTAAACTATTCTGATTCTGATTCTGGAGAAAGATTTAGGTGTGACTTTTCAACAAGATTTGAAGTTTAGTGGCCATATAGCTGTAAAAGTCAACAGTGTATTATCTCTCATAGTTAGAACTTTTGATTATTTTGAACAAGAATCATTTATTCTTCTCTACAAGGCCCTTATCAGGCCTGTTGTTGAATACGGGAATGCAATCTGGCATCCATTTCTAAGAAAAGACATTGAAAGTGTTGAGAAAGTACAGAAACGTGCCACAAAACTAGTACCTGAATTGAAAGATTTGACTTATATAGAAAGATTGAAAAGGTTGAAATTGCCTAGTCTAGCTCATAGGAGAAGAAGGGGTGACATGATTCAGACATTTAAAATAGTGAAAGGTCTAGAAGATATACCAACGGAAAGATTTTTCAAATTCTGTAAACAATCATCAACCCGTGGTCATAGTCTCAAATTAGAAAAACCGCGCTGTAGAACAACAACTAGACAACAACATTTTTCACAAAGAGTTATAAATGATTGGAATTTATTGCCTGAACAAGTTGTAGCAGCGAAAGACGTGAATGCCTTCAAAACAAGAATTAACCAACATTGGAACCATGAAGTTGTGTACAAATATTGATCAGTAATATGTCTACCATATGACATATTCCTACCAGTGAAAAAAATCTGCAAAACGAAAACCTGTACATGTAAGATGTGAATCAAACTAGTTAAGAAAATACCAAGACACAGTGACAGAATGATTTCTACAAGAAGTGGGCTTAAAAAGGAGGTATCTCCTTCCCTCATAGCCCAGAAATGATCGTCAAGGTATCGTCAAGGTATATGTGAATTTTTTTCAAAACTCAAATTGTATTTCACAAAGGTGTGGTAGATCTATTGTCAATTTGATTTGAATGGAATTTGAACCACCTTCCAAGGGCTAGACCGACCTTCAGCTGTTGTTTACAGTCTCTATGCATACACAAAAGCATTTCGAATGTGTCACACAGCCTCAGTGCCAAGCGTGTACTAACTGGGAAAAAAATGTTTTACTTTACACATCAAATTTTCAAACACGAAATTCAATGTGAAAAACTAAATCCTGCTCACCTTCACTTCGCATACTGTCCATAGAGATATTAAATTTTGTCTCCAGATGATGTTCCATAAGAAAAGTCTCGGATTTCCTGCTTTAAATGCATAATTTCTGTGAGATTTACTAGAGCTGGGTGCCACTTTTCTTTCCACAGACTATCAGGGACTGGAATGACCTACCTGATTCACTTATCTCCTCTGCTGAAATGTCTGATGACTGTGTGTCCATGACTGTGTGTCCAAGTTTGCTTCACTTGTGCGTTCAAGGGACTAATTTCTCCCCCATCCGAACCCTCTGGTGAAATAATGTCATTTGGCGTGTCACCAGTAACCTATTCAGATTCAGATTCAGACCACTAAAAAATGTACCGCGGTATACCAGTCAATATCCCATATCTCAAAATAAAAATGGGTGAATATCCCGAATCCCAAAATACTCTAAACAAGCCTCATTTTCATGTCAATTCTGAAAAACCAATAAACAAACTTTTACATTTGGAATATCCTGTTACTTGGTCTTTATCATAATAGCCAATGCTTAAAGTAAGTATTTTTAGCTGGCTTCAGCCTTGCGTTTAAGTGCGCTTTGAGATTCAAGATTAAATTTAGTAACACATGAAAGAGAAAGCCCTGAAGATTCCAATTGTTATTGGACAGTGGTTATAACAAGGGGCCCCCATAGATTATGGAGAAAATTCACGCCAAAGTTGACCTGTCTTTAAAGGCAGGGTTTTCATGCCGGGGGGTCTGGTTTCCAGCTTGAAGATAAACAGGTAAGGAGTCTTAGAAGTGGGCGGAGCTTACACATAGGCAGCTGGCTAACTTTAGGGTCATAAAACTGACCGTGTGTCATAATTGGTTGCAATAAACAACCAGGTGAGATAATACCTGTCAATCATTGGAAAAGGTCCCTCAGGACCTTTTCCATAGTGTTTACTTTGAATATGAAGAAAATTCTACCCATGATCGACTGCTCTCTCTCAATTACGCGTTTTGTCACATAAAGCACTTAATAAAAACTAGTGAACCGGTCTATACTGACTAGACAGTTAACCGCAATCAATTAAATTTATCCAGTTTTGACACTCCCCGTCAAATAGCGGTAAAATCTAGCAAGAAGTCTCGGTCGTGGTGACTGCTTATCATAGCGCATCTAGGTTTAGATCGTAGATACCCTGACGAGGCGTACAGAAACTATAGGAACTCTATATGGCTGACTTTTAGTCCATCACATCGGTCCCATGGGTCTGTTTCTGGTAGTGTGGCTGCAGGTCAAAATTCAGAACTCTGTCACAAAATAACATCAGAAATTTTGGTCAATGCCTTGAGTGACAGATACACACACTGGTCAAGTGTTCATAACAAGAAACGACATTCATGTATAGGAAACGAAACTGAAACGTATGAGAATCGAAATTAATTGCAAACCAGAGAATCAACAACACTGAAATCTAGAGCAAAAGGAATCTCTTATAACAAACGGCTGCTGATCTTTTCATTGGTTTCTTTTTAAAGAAGCCAACTTGTTTTATTAGTCATGGAGGCTTGAAACTGACAACCAATCAAATCGCTTTTTATTGATGGTAACACTTCAGCAGTTAGAGGAAGAATGGCACAGATATACCTGTGAGGCATTTTATACCCCAGCCCTGTCTTTAAATTGCATGCAATACATATATTATTTGTCCATTGCAAATAAAACAAATAAAAAAGGAGGTGAATAGATTTGCCAAAATGTTTGTTTGCAATTGTCTACCCAGGGATTGTAGGAGTGGGTAGGTAGGTCAGATTTTTTAGCTCACCTGAGCCGAAGGCTCACAAGGTGAGCTTATAGTATGGTAGTCGAGCCGTCGTCCGTCCATCCGTGCGTGCGTCCGTGCGTTCACAATCTTGAATATCTCTGAGACTAGCTGGCCGATTGCTGTCAGATTTTACAAGAAGCAGCATTGGGGTAGGGGATTGCCTGCCATAGGTTTTTAAGCAGATCGGATCGGAACTCTGGTTTCCATAGCAACAGATAGCTCCCTTTGAGTTTTAATGGGGAAAATGTTGTGGCCACTCTAGCAACTTCATTTTTGATTGGATCTTCTTCATTCTTGGGAATAACAAGGACAACCACAATATCTCAGATAAGTTCGAATTTCGGCCAGGTTCGACCTCAGTTAGCTGCCCTTGAGCATCTGGAAAAATCCCCATAGACTTATAGTTGTCCTTGTTACCTGCAAGAATGAAGAAGATCCAATGAAAAATAAAGGCGCTAGAGTGGCCACAACATTTTTCCCATTATCCTTGTTACCTGCAAGAATGAAGAAGATCCAATGAAAAATAAAGGCGCTAGAGTGGCCACAACATTTTTCCCATTATAATATCTTGGATGGGTTTGAATTTCAGCCAGATCCAACCTCTGACTGGAGTTAGCTGCCCATGAGTGTTTGAAAAATCATTATTTTGTGTTGTGGCCACTCTAGCGCCTTCAATTTTGATCAGATCTTCTTCATACTTGGAAGTAACAAGGATAGCCATAACATCTCGGATGAGTTCGAATTTCAGCCAGATTCAACCCTTGACTGCAGAGTTATCTGCCCTTGACTGTGTGAAAAATCAATATTTAGTGTTGTGGCCACTCTAGCGCCTTCATATTTATTCAGATCTTTGTTATTCTTGGAAGTAACAAGGACATCCCTAACATCTCGGATGAGTTCGAACTTCGACCAGATCCAACCTCTGACTGGGGAGTTATCTGCCCTTGAGTGTTTGAAAAATCAATAGTTTGAGTTGTGGCCACTCTAGCATCTTTGTTTTTTCAGTGGATCTTCTTCATTCTTGCAGGTAACAAGGATAACTACAATATCTCGGATGAGTTTGAATTTCCACCAGATCCGACCTCTGACTGTGGAGTTATCTGCCCTTGAGTGTTTGAAAAATCAATATTTTGTGTTGTGGCCACTCTAGCATCTTTGTTTTTCAGTGGATCTTCTTCATTCTTGCAGGTAAGAAGAATAACTCAGTACCTTAATTAATTTTTTAGCCTATAGGGTATTTACGCACCCCTTTTTCATTCAGTTGCGTATCTGGAATTTTAATTGGGTAAGTTCAATTCTGTTACGCACTCTATTTTCAATCAATTGGGTAAAATGGAAAACAATTTGGTAAAAATGATGTTCGAGGTGTACTTTCCTTATTTTCTTCTACTTTCGCTTTTGCATAGCATAAAATAAAAGGGAAACATTGATTGGTTGAGAGAATTAACTAAAATCGCAGTCAACCAACGAAAAAACAGAAAAGAATCGATCGATTTGCGCATGTCCAATGACATTTTTGTTTAATGTAGACGGCATAAGCCGTTGTGCGGCGCACACCGATAAAAACCGGTACGCAATTGATTTTTCTGGTATTGCGTATCGGCGATTTCTTTTGCGTTTTCTTACGCTACCAGATCGTTATTTATTGCGTTTTTTCATATTTTAATTGGGTAATTACGCAAATACGCAGCCTAATTAAGGTACTGATAACTACAATATTTCGGATGAGTTCGAATTTCGGCCAGATTTGACCTCTGACTGAGGAGTTAGCTGCCCTTGAGTGTTTGAAAAATCAATATTTTGTATTGTGGTCACTCTAGCGCCTTCTTCATTCTTGGAAGAAACAAGGATAACCATAACATCTTGGATGAGTTCGAATTTGAGCCAGATTTGACCCTAGACTGCGGAGTTAGCTACCCTTGAATGTTTGAAAAATCAATTTTTAGTGTTGTGGCCACTCCAGCATCTTCAATTTTGATCAGAACTTAAAAAAAAAAAAAAAAAAAACACTTTGTCCATTGACTGTACTTGTTGACTCTCAGGGGAGCGATCGTTGCCCTTGGGCTACTTGTTTTTCAGAAACTTAACATGTCTGGACTACATTTAGTCAGTATAAAGCTGAAATTCTTGTAGAGACATCAGGCGCTTAATGTGTTGACCATACTTATGTGAAACACTCAGACAGACTTAAACCATCAACCCAAAACATGAAGCCCAACATTTTACACATGAAAACTGCTGCAATGGTTGTAGCAATTTAAATCAATCTTTGAGAAGCACTCAGAAATGTTCATATATGTAGATTCTATAAATCACCATACTGTAATCACTGTTATTGCATAAATACCCATGTCACACGATATTAACAGCCATATATTAATGAAAAGAAAGCCATGTATTAATATAGCAGTTCTCATACGCTGTTAATACATGGCTTTTATTTATGCTCATTACCAGGCGCTATGCAAAACACATGCTAATAATGAGTAACTGAAGTCCACCTGGAACAAGCATAAGGATGAAAACTTTTATGCGTATGAAAACGTGATGAGGCTGTAGAATATAGTGCACCATTATTTCTTTCGTTTGTTCCAAACTTATGCAATAATAGTAATCAAAAATGATTTTGTTATTCATTTATATTCGCTAGATCCTGAGGGGAGTGTTGAAAACCGAGGGCGCAGCATCAGGAAAACTGGTCTGTGAAATGAATACCCTTAAACCCCACTTTTATATAGAAAAACTTGGGTTCACATTGGGGTATGCCTATTTTGAGCTCACCTGACAAGGTGAGCTTATAGTATACCCATGCTCCGTCGTCCGTCATGATCGTTGTCGTTGTTGTCGTTCACACTTTTCTATCATCTCGCTTGGCCAATCAAACTCAAATTTCATGTGGAGCATCCTTAGGAAAAGGGAACTAAAGTTTGTATAAATGGTCCAGGTCACATGCCCAAGATGGCCATTAGGGCTATAAATAGCAAAAAGCTTTAAAGATCTTCTTCTCCAGAACCAGAAGGCTTATGACTTTGAAACTTGGCATGAAGTATCAGGCAATGGAGCTCTACAAAGTTTATATAAATCATAATCCTGGGATGACCATGACCTTTTTTACAGCAAGGTCAACTTAGGTCGCCCATGCATTTGTTTGGGAAAAAAAAGGAAAATGTCATTTAATGGCAGAAAACTTGCTAGGAATGAGCAAATGGACAGAATATTTATGTTTATGAAAATATTTTGGGCCATTGGGGTTGTCTTCCCCTGCCCTGGGGCTATATGCATGTATATGACCAAAATATTCAAACATCTTCTCTGAAACGGCATGGCCAATCAAAGCCATCATTAGGAAGAGGGAATGAAAGTTTGTATAAATGGTCAAGGTCACATGACCAAGATGGCCGCCGTGGCTATAAATAGCAGAAACCTTTAAAAATCTTCTTTTTCAGAACCAGAAGGTCTATGATTTTGAAACTTGGTATGAAGCATCTGGAAATGGAGCTCTACAAAGTTTATATAAATCATGACCCTGGGATGATCTTGACCTATCTTATGGCAAGGTCAGCTTAGGTCGTCCATGCATTTAAATGTGGAAAAATAGGAAAATGTCATTTTATGGCAGGAAACTTGCTAGGATTAAGCAAATGGACAGAAGATTTCTGCTTATGATAATATTTTAGGCCCAGGGGGGTTGTCTGCCCCTGCCCTGGGGCTATATGCATGTATATGATCAAAATAATGAACATCTTCTCTAAAACCGCATGGCCAATCAAAGCCAAACTTTATGTGGAGCATCCTCGGGAAGGGTGAATAAAATTTTGCATTTAAATAGTCATGGTCATATGACCAAGATGGCCACCATGGTTATAAATAACATATATCTTAAAAAAAATCTTCTTCTTCAGAGCCAGGTGGCCTATTATTTTGAAACTTGGCATGAAGCATCAAGGAATAGAGGTCTACAAAATTTATATAAATCATGACCCTTGAATGACCTTGACCTATTTTAGGGCAAGATCAACTTAGGTCACCCATGCATTTGAATGGGGAAAGTTGTTAAAATGTCATTTGAAGGGCAAAACTTGCAGAAAATTGGCAAATGGACTGAATTTTCATGATTTGAAAAGACATTGACTCCAGGGCTTATTCTGACCCTGCCCTGGGGTTATATACATGCATATTACCATTGTGGTCAAACAAGTTTATTTAAGAAATGAATTTCATTTTTCTGGTGTTCATGGAGCTATGAACCGCAGTGGGTCGCGTGCAAAGTGAATGAACCCCGAAGGGGTTCTTGTAAGCTTTGCTAGCGACCCACTGCGGTTCATAGCTCCATGAACAACAGAAAAATTAAATTCATTGCTTATATTTACATTCATTTCTCTATATCGCTTGTTGAAAAATCACCAAGGCGGTCACATTTACCAGCAAACAGAGAATCTACACAGTGTGTGTTCAAACAGCGGAAGGAACGGCGTCGACGTTTACAACGTCCAATCAGATTGGCGAGATTCATGTTTTTTGACGTCAAGTTTGGATTACGTCACGTCGCGTGACACAATGTTGTTCATGGAAGTATGAACACAGATGAACATCTAATGGTTCATCTAAGGAGGTTTTAGAAAAATGTAAATATAAGTATATATCTCATGTCTCAGGTGAGCGTTTATAGGACCATTTGTCCTCTTGTTCTTATTTTTGATCCAAAACATAGATTGTGGGTACTCATTAGAACCGCCTCAGCGAGGAGGTTGTAACATGTACCCCCGATCTATGTTATGAGCAAGAATGTAAAAAATATCTGATGAAATTTTCAATTTTTACAGCTGAAAATATTCTCTGTATATTGCATGGGCAAGTTTTCGTAATGTGCATGGGATACATGAGACAGGCAATGTGTCAGGTGGTTTCTGTGGGGTTCACCATTTTTGTATGCCTACTGATTGGCTAATATTCATGAGTGAAACAATCTTGAAAGGCAAACAAACTTTTATGTGAATAGGTCGCCAATGCCAAACAAACAATATTTTACATGTATTTTGGGTCTAATTTCATGCTTAACTGCTTAATCTGCAATAGAAATAAAAAAAAAAAATAGTAATGTGATTTTGTGTGTGTGAGCTATGTATCCGTTTTCCTTTTGAAATACAGCCCTTTTGCCAATTACATTGTACCAACACCTTCATTCAAAAAAGATAGTTCCTAGCCCTCTCTGTGTATGTGGTAGTGTTGAAGACACAAAACATTTCCTTCTCACCTGTCCTCTTTATCACAACCTTAGTCAAGAGATGCTGCAATCGTTCTCACAGTTTTGCCTGCCAACTGTAAATACACTGTTTTATGGCGCTCGTTATCTGTCTTTCATTGTTAACAAACAAATATTTAAGGATGTACTAAACTTCGTAATTAAAACGAGAAGATTTCAAACTAACCATTGAAGATATCTTATCACGTCTCACGTTTTGTTATATGTGACTGGGACGTCTGTTTGGCGTTCCATGCTAGCTTCTTATGTACGAAAAGCTGAAAACTGACTTTGACTCTGTGTTTTTCATTAATACTTGTGTTCTTTATAAACGGCTGAAAAGGTCACCATGGCAGTGCACGTGAATTGCATGTCTACCAATCTCCATGAAAAAGTATGTATTTTCATTATTGCCACTACTGTCACAAGAAAAATACAAATAATAGGAACATTAATTTTGTTATTCAAATTGAACACAGCTATGTTCCTGAACCATTTACTTGAAATGATCATGTAACCTTTTGATAAATGTTGGCAGTATAAGGTATAATTGAATACTGGCCCTCGTGGAGCACCCCCCACCCCCTCTCTTAATTCAACTCTATTTGATCTTACAAGTTTACAGCTTGTATCAAATTTTATAAGAAGAAATTCACTCCATCCTTATCTAACAATCACAAATTGATTACGTCGTCAATTATTTGAGGGATACGGATTAAAATAAGTCCCTGACTTTCTTCTGAATCCCTTTCGTTCAAATTAGTTTATGTTGTATGTTATGTTCATCGTGCATATATGTATTTTGAATACGAATAAAATATGTTTAAACCAATTACCGGTACATTGTATTCTTCTTTCTGAAAGGACTAGGGCATTTAACGCCTGATTTTGGCCTCAGATTTTGCTAAAAAAGAAATTTTGGAATTTAGGTGAGAAAAAACTATTCCTTAAAACAGCAATATGTCTCCTCTATTAAAAACAAGAACAAGTACTTCATTTATCCTACAAGCGTTGCCCAGAAGAACCATAGATAGAGCACATTATGCACTTTTTGGTCTATTTTGGACCATTTCTGAACACATTTTTTAATTTTTAAGTGCCAGCCCACACTCCGAACAAAATTATACTCAGCATACAATATCTCTGGATGATACTTCATAATTATTTCACAATAAGAAACTGTTAGTCGCGTGGGCCGGTAGTTGAAAATGATGTTGAATGGTGAAAAATAGACC